>VMDO01000195.1:43333-90471 GCA_007922755.1 Pedetes capensis | reverse complement strand
AAACTCAGGATGGAAATCCCCTCAATTCTTAAATATATAGGTATATTCTGATGTCGACTGCATTCTAATATGGTAAACATTCCAGTGGGGACTGTTGGATCAGGCAGTCCCAGAGCTGAAGGCCTCTCCAGCCACCTGCTAGGCTTCCACGCCTCGGTGGGTGGTGTTGGGGGGTAGAGCACTGAAAAAGAAAGTCTGTCATGACGATGTGTCTTGCCACCTGGCACCAATACATTCATCTCTTGGGGCTCAGGTTTCTGATCTATTAAAGTAGGGGTTTCAGATAATATGGGTCTTTAGGACTCTCCCATTCTAAACCCTAAACGAAAGGGACCATCTGGAAGATGGAGCCGCACACGCACTCACACATACGCACACACAGAAACGTTGACAACATGGGAAGCTTTCAGAAATCTCATTCAGATTATGGCTGGATTTGTCTACTAGTGAGATTTGTCTCTTTGTGTGTGCTAATTGGTCCTGGCATTCATTAATCTGATTTCATTATATTCTCTTTAATTTGTCAAGATATCGTTTTTGTTATTGGGTGACAGAACACTTTGGAGGATTGTTAGAATCGGAATATATATATATTTCCTCCCTTCTAAAGTTCCTGGAGAAGAGTCATTATCAATTGAGTTAATTTGCATACACATTGGGTTAATCGTTTTAGTTTAGCCAAATTTGTGGAAATTTACATAGCAAATTGACCCTCCACATTTCACTTAAACATATGTACCACACTGAGTAGTGCATTTTGAGCTGCTAATGAAACTGAGGTTATTTTGCACGCTTCTTTTAGTAAAAGAGGTCTAATTAGACCAAGTAATTTTTTATTTCATCCGTAATTGCAAAACAAATAAGCTTCTCGGCATTTTTTTTTTCCTAGCAGCGGCATCACACGGACAGGGACGTTAATAGGGAAGTCATGTTTTCCTAATTAAGCCCGGTTTGATTCCTGCTCACTGTTCCGACGTCAGTCAGCGCTGTGCATTTCCTCCTAGGTGCTCCTCTGCCAGAGCTTCGAAGCCTCCTGGTATACCTATTAATAGAAGACTCCCCCACATGGAGCCAACGGATTTAAAAAATGTAACTAGGAAGGCAGGGTGGGAATTTTGACAGATTTGTTTTTTAAAAATTTTTTTGTGTGTGCCAGAGAGGAGAAAGTTGAATTCAAAAGGGGGTCTTGGTTCTTTCCATCAGGGGAAGAAGAGAGAGAAAAATAGCTTTTTGTTCTCCCCCAGAAAAGAAGTTGGCATAACATATTGGTGGTGTTTCAGAAGTGACTCCAGGGGCTATCTTTTTCAGTGGTGGAAAGTTGGCCGCCGTCTCCCACTTCGGGACTGTGGAGAGGCAAGGAGCTTACGGTAATGTGGGATCATTGCAAAAAAATCAGATCTGGGATCCAAGCCTTTGCTGAGAGGAGGAAGAGAGGAACTTTGGGCCTTTGTCCTGCAGAAGGTGGGGTTTGAAGGCAAGGGATGTGTTGCAGGGGTTGGGGGGCTACTGGTAGAATCTTACCAAGCTACACTCTTCCTGTTTCTCCTAGGGACTCTACCCAAATAAGACCTTGACCATGGCATTGTGTCTTTCTTCCAGCATACGTGCTTTTATGGGAGGCTGGAGTGAAAGTGAAAGGGTTGGGCAGAAGGGATCCGAAGGGACCCTATACCTTCTGCAGAGTTAGGAGACTTGAGTTCCAGTGTTGGCACACTATTGTAAAAAGTGGCCACAGACTTTCATATCTCCCTATGTCCCCATCCTTTGCAGTGTGACTTTACAGCTGTTCCCATGAAGAGGTGGGGAGTATTTCCATCCTCTTTCAATCTGGGCTGTCCTGTAATATGCTTGGGCCAATTAGGTGCCATCAAGTCGGTATCCGACTCATAGCGACCCTCTGTACAACAGGGGAAACACTATTGTCAGGGCTTCTCTGCTGTTCATAGGGTTTTCAATGGTGGATTGATTTTTGGGAGGGGGTTGCCAGGTCCTTCTCCCAAGCCTACAGCTTCTGGTGTTCCCAGGCGGTCTCCCATCCAGGTACTAACCAGGCTCTACCCTGCTTAGCTTCTGAGATCTGATGGGATCGGATGCCACAGGGCTACAGCTGCAGGCGTTAGAAGTGACAAAATGCTAGGTCCAAGCCTAGATTTCAAAAGCCCTCCGGCTTCTCTTCACTCCCTTGGAATCCTGCCCCCATCCAGACCAGACTGCTGGATGGGATAGTGGGAGACATGTGGCCCAGTTGTCCCCATGGCTCAAATGACAGCCAGTCAATCCCCAGAGGCAGAGCCACCTCACTGGTCTGCAAGTGACCCCGGATTGCATGAGGGATTCCAGCTGAGCCCAGCCTAAATTCTGATCCACAAATCATGACCTAAATAAGTGGTGTTGCTTTCAGGCACTAAGATTTGGAACGATTTGCTAAACAGTGATAGCTCACTGGTACAATCATTAAACAGTTGTGTGTCCTTGGAAATTCCTCTTCAGGCCTGAGCTTCAGCCTGCTCATCTATAAAACCAATTGGGATCGGAGGATCTGAGTTCCCCCTCCACCAGCTTCATAAAGTTCCCAGTTACCATGTTGCTTACCTATGGCCTTCTGCCAGAAAGAACACCAGGCAGGGCTCTCGAGGCAGCTGCTGGGCTCTCACACAATAAGGGAATGGAGTTTACCAGCTCTTCTCTGGGTCAGAACAGGGTACCACACATATAAGTGAAAAGGGAGGGCCTCTGACTTAGGACAAAGAACATAAGCAAGAACCAGTGTTGGGCCCTGGAATGTGGTGTGATGAAGTGGAAGTGGAGTGTGTGTGCCTGTGAGCTTTCTGAAAGGCAAAGGGGGGTGCTTTGAAAAACCAGGAGTCTGTTGACACCGCTATGAAGCAGATTCTAGGCCTGCAGCCTCCTCAAGGCAGGGCGCCCAGCCTGTGGACTGCAGGCCCAGCCACAGACCCTATGTGGTCAAGGCCACTGGAGATGGGGGCTGGTGCAGCCTTTCATGGGGCTTCTCACCATCACACATATAGATGCCAGGCACATGTTGTTGTTGTTAGGTGCTGTCGAGTCTGTATCCGACTCATAGCGACCCTCATAGGATTTTCAATGGCTGACTGTTTCAGGATTGCCTTGGGAGTGGATTGCCAGGCCCTTCTCCCATTTTTGCGGTGCTGGGAATTGAACTCGGGACCTCAGAGACTGCAGCGCAGCGCTCTACCAACTGAGCCAAATCCCAGCCCCTTCAGGCACATAGTAGGAACTTAATACACGTTAAATGAATAGAACATGCTGGTAGATAATTTTGGACACAGTGTTGATCGACTGACATCAATTATCTAAAGGGATGTTAAGCACTCGGGAATTGAACTCGGGTCCTCAGAGACTGCAGCACAGCGCTCTACCAACTGAGCCAAATCCCAGCCCCTGCCAGGCACATGTTGTTGTTGTTGTTAGGTGCCTTTGAGTCGAGTCCGACTCATAGCGACCCTATGTACAGCAGATCGAAACATTTGCCGATTCTGTGCCAGACAAACCATCTTATTTATGTTTAAGCCCATTGTTGCAGACACTGTGTCAATCCATCTGGTGGAGGGTTTTCCTCTTTTGCGTTGACCTACCACTCTTCCAAACATGATGTCCTTCTCCAGGGATTGTTCTCTCCTGACTACATGCCCGAAATATGTAAGACGCAGTTTGGCCATTTTTGCTTCCAAGGAGCACTCTGGTTGTACCTCTTCTAGGACAGATCTGTTGGTTCTTTTGGCAGTCCATGGTATATTCAATAGACGTCTCCAGCACCACAATTCAAAAGCATCAATTCATAGGAAGCACTTTATGGCATGTTCAAGTTATATGCCTGCCTTCAGCCGTAGCCCTGTGGCATCCGATCCTGATGGATCTCAGAAGCTAAGCAGGGTCGGGCCTGGCTAGTACTTGGATGGGAGACTGCCTGTGAACACCAGGTGCTGTAGGCTTGGGAGAAGCACCCGGCAACCCACTCCCCAAAATCAATCTACCATTGTAAACACTATGAACAGCAGAGAAGCACTGACAATAGTGTTTCCCCTGTTGTATGTAGGGTCGCTATGCGTCAGATACTGACTCGATGGCACCTAATAATGATAACAAGTTATATGCCACCCTGGGTGGGCACTTCATTCCTTTTTTTAACCAGTTGAGAATACACTAAGCTCATCCACTGACAAATGGATAGACAAAACGTGGTCTCTCCATATAATGCCACATTATTTCACTCCTTTACAAGGAGTGAAGTACCGATACAGGCCACAACATGGCTGAGTCTTGAAAACGAAGTGAAAGGAGCCAAGGCACAAAAGGCCACCTGCCATGACTTTGTTCTTATGAAAATCTAGAAAGGGAATTCTAGAGAAAGAAAGTAGATTAGTGGTGGCTTAGGGCTTGGAGAGGAGACTAATAGCTAAGGCATATGGGGTTTCTTTTGGAGGTGATAAAAGATTCTAAAATTTGTTTCTTGTGGTAGTTGAATAACTGTGAATGTGTTAAAGTCATTGAGTTATACATTTAAGTGTGTTAATTCTGTGTTAAAGTGTATGAATTATGTCTCAATCTAGTTATTTAATTGGGAGAAGGACCCAGCAACCCACTCTCAAAAAACAATCAGCTATTGAAAACCCTAAGAATAGCAGAGCAGCACTGACAATAGTGTTTCACCTGTTGTACATAGGGTTGCTATGAGTCTGACACCAACTTGACGGTACCTAACAACAACAACAATAACAACAACAACAACAACAAAGTTATTTTAAAAGTGCAATTATGTATACCATGGCTGAGAAAGAGAGGTATGGTGCTTAGCTTACATAATCAGAGCTTTATGTTTGTGAAATGAGTAAATGGTTAAAGAGTAAATGAATGAATGCTGTTCTGTGGTGAAAAGAATTCACTATGGTTTAATACAATGAGTTATTTGCAGACTTTGCTTTTTCTGTATTTGAAACACATTACTTCTGAAACACCCCTGGGTTGAGACTCTTCTGGAAATATCCACAGTTATATGCAGTTCCTGTCATAAGGCTCACCCAGTAGGGCTGGACCCTAGGGCGTTAGAGGGGGTTCTAGTCAGGTCTGAGCATCCCCTGTTGTCTTGGGTTTTTGAGAACACAAGTGACCCCAGAATTCCCTCTGTCCTGGCCACGTCTTCTTCCCCCTCAGCTCTGGCTGCGGAGGTCTCAGCCTTCCTTGTGTTCAAGCAGAAATCTGGCGAACTTCCTTTCAGTTTCCAAAATACTAATCCAGAGAGGCAGACACTCAACTGAGCACAGCCACGAGGGCCAAATGCTTGAGGTGGAGGCAGAGACACTGACCTTGACCTCAGAAGTCCAGGCACATCTCTGCAGGGAGAGAGCAAGCAACGCAGAGGCTTGGGCCAGCTGGGAGTCCTGGGTGGCTGGGAGCAGGGTGACCTGTTCTCTTGGGTGTCTGAAGCATGCAGGCAGTATAGTCAAGTTCTATTTTCATGTCCTCTCCCCTTCCCTCCCACTCCTCACCCACTGTGTGGTCCTGGTCCCCTTTGTCCCCAGACCTGGAGGCCGCCCTGGTCTACCCACAGTAATGGCTTAGGCGTGATCATTGTGTCTGTTTTCTGTGACTGTCTACTCTGCTGGAAGGAAGGGGCCACACGTTCATCTTTGCATCCACCCAGTGCCTAGCAGACCTCCTCGCACATGGACCAATGTGTCAAAAGCGAGCGAGTCATCTCCGAGGAAAGGAGGCTGCCTAGCATCCTAGAGATTACACTGCTTTGGAGCCCCCTTCTCTGTGTGAGTGTGGAACTGGTGGCAGGAATCTCACATGAATGTTAGATTCTAGAGCCAGGTGGGAAACGCGGACATGTTAACCAGTCCCACAGCGCAGCAGGGAGTGGGGACAATTGGAGAACTTTGCCTGTGCCTGTGACATTCAGATCCACATCTTTCCGAGACACTGCTGGTCAAGGAGGCATGCCCCAGGTCTCCTGTGTGTGGCTCCCACTATGAGGTCAAAGCTTAGTTCTCCAACTGCAGCGGAAAAGGGACATTGCCAGGAATTTTTTCGGTAGCAGCAAGGTCAGGTGGCATGGTGTGCAGTTGGAGGCAGAAGATAAAAGTATTAACCTTGCTTCTATCATTGTGAGCTGTGTGTGGTCCAGGCAGGGCATTTCAGATCTTTGAGCCTCAGTTTTCACATAAGTGAAAGGAGTGTACGAATGACAAAATAATGTAAGCAAATGCACTTTGTATGATTCAGAAATTACTGTCTGGAGGCAAATTATGAGGCAAAGAACCTATCTAGAGGCAAAGAACCCCCGAGGGTTCTTTGTAGATCTGCATGTGGCCTCACCTCTTAGGTACTGCCCGTCAGCCTTGAGGACCAGCCAGCATTGGGTGCCACCTCCTACTCTCATGGGCCCTGCCACGAGTCCCATTGTGGATCTGGAAGCACAGTAGAAGATGGCATTTCTGAATGAGGCTGATAGTTCACTAGGCACCAAAACCTCCCCAGTTGTGACTCAGAGTTTTGGAGGCGCAGATAGAATTAAGGAAATGTTAATGTATTCTCATTGCTTTGCCTCTTGCCTACACAGGCATGAGTAGCAAGGAGGGAGAAGAGGGTGGAAGAGGGGACTGGGCGATGGGGACATGTGGTGATGGGCTGTGGGGGTGGGGGCTGGGTGGGGATTGGAGGGTCCCAGGCTGCCTGCATGCTGCAGCTGGGCCTGGGAACCCCAGGGGACAGGGAGGGATATGGTAGCATCTGGTCTCTGCCAAGCTTGTTTGCCACCTGAATGCAGTATCAGCTTGGGCTCAGGGCTAGAGGGAGTGGAGCCGTGGGGTACATGGGTGCCCAGGTGGGGACTTGTGGAGGTGGGGGTATGCACCCCAGAGCTGTCTGTGCTGGTGATGTGGTTTATCAATGGCAAACAGCCATTTAGTATCAATGTCTTTTCCAAACGAGGCCCCTGAATGTTGTATGATTAATATACTCTATCTGTCTATCTATGCATCTACACAGGGAACCAGCTCCCTGGAGACACAGCCAAGATGCTACCTCAGCACGGAATAATCCCATGGGAAACTGCGTCCTTCTCTCTCTCTCTCTTGTGGGGGCTCCAGTACTGAGCCCCGAGGGGCTGGGATGAGTGGCTGCCAGTCTGGTGGGTACACGCGGCGGTACCTTCAATCACCGATTCGGTTACTTCCCTTTTTGTTGCTGGATGTGTGTGTTGTAGCATTAGCTGAACACTAACTGGATGCCATTGTGGGGACCAGAAAGGAAAAAGACACACAGCCTTGTGCTTCCGGGTCATAGGCACCTACCATCTAGGCTTGTGACCTCTCACAAAGGTCCCCTCCTCCACTGCCATGCACCAGGCTGTGGGTGGGGCCCAACACATGTCAAGGACAGAGAAGGATGCTGTTGATAATGTCCAGCCAAGACACAGGGACGGTCTTTGTTCAATTCAATTATGGGGCCACCAGGGGGACCCCTGGGCACTGCTGGGAATGTGTAGTGACTGGACCCTCTGGAATGGTGTTCTAGAACTGATTCAGGAGTGGCTTCCTCCTAGGTCTGTGGGCGTGGGTGGCTTCAGGAAATGGTGTGACATGTTTGCCCTAGGGAGAGTCTGTCTTGTTCTTCATTCTGACATCTCCAGAT
This sequence comes from Pedetes capensis, assembly GCA_007922755.1. Lineage (NCBI taxonomy): Eukaryota > Metazoa > Chordata > Mammalia > Rodentia > Pedetidae > Pedetes > Pedetes capensis. The sequence continues at coordinate 82,794 of VMDO01000195.1, read as the reverse complement.
TCATGTAGCTGAGTCCACTCAGGAGGAGCCAATACAGGAGCCATGGGTGAGGAGGCCTGGCCAGGAGCATTGGCCCTGGCTGTGGGATCCCAGGTGGGCCTCGTCTCTGCTTACAGAGGCTGAGAAGCCTTTTGAACACTGCTGGCCAGGAACAACAATGGCTCTCTCTTGCTTTCTCTGCCCTCTCCTCTCCTCATGTGTTGAATGTTTTAGATGCCAGTCTTCATGGTTTGATGGAGAATTTTACACTAATGCAGGGTATACCTAGCTAATTTGACTAGAATAGCCTGTGATTTTACACGGTGAGGCTGTTGCCTCCCGAGCTAACCATTCCATTACTGTGGGCTGGGCAGCCTGCGCTCCTGGAATTTGAGAGCTGAATGCCATCAGCAGGTGGGACTTCTGGGAGCACCTGGAGGCTGGAGAACAGGAGGAGGACTAGTGAAGCCCTGGGTTTATGTATTCATTCCTTCAGTCATTCGCTTACTTATTCATTTGCTTCTTTATACACGAATTGACTCATCATTACTTTTTAAGTTCATTCATTTCATCCTCTCATTTGAAAGGCTTACTGTAGGCCTGAGATGGACCAGATCCAGTGCTCAGTCCTGAGTGACAGAGGTGCATAAGCTCCGTCCCCTGTCCTTTAGGTATTTAATGTTATGCCAAGGAAAAAGGATGCCGAAAATTAATGCAGAGCTCTGTGGAAACCCAGAGGAGAGCCTGGCTTTGTGGGAGGCTGCTACAGCCTCCAGGGAGGGGTGAGAGCTAATGGACCTTGGAAGGACTTCCAGAAGGCAAATGTATTAGGATGCTGACTTGGCAAGGGGACCAATGGCTGGGTATAAAAAAATAGTAAGAGTCACATCCTAAAGAGAGACTCCAGCCTCTGGGGCTTCTTTGGAGTTTATGAAGAGGCAGATCCAGCCCTGACACCAGCCTCTCACCACACCTAGTGCCCCATACCCCAGTCTATGGAAGAAGTTGTTGTTGTTAGGTGCCATTGAGTTGGGTCCGACTTGTAGCTGCCCTATGTACAACAGTATGAGACACTACCCAAGACTGCCATGCACATGATCTTTTTGTTTGAGCCCATTGTTGTAGGCACTGTTTCTTCTCATTTTGAGTCATGCCACATCAGCAAAAGGAGATCCCAGGGGCTTGACTCCCTTTGAATCATTCAGGTCGACTCTACTTTGAAGAGACAACTCTTCCCCAGTCATTTCTTGAATGCCTTCCAGCCTTGGGGGTGGGGGGAATCATTTTCTGGTACTATATTTGACAGTGCTTTGCTGCTATTCATAGGGCTTTGAATGGCCAGTTGTTTTGGGAGTGGGTTGCCAGGTCCTTCTTCCTAGTCTGTCTTAGTCTGGAAACTTAGCTGAAACCTGTCCACCATAGGTGGCTCTGCTGGTATCTGAAATACAGGTGGCATAACTTTCAATATCACAGCGACACACAAGCCCCCACAGTGTGACGAGCTGACAGACACATGGGGCATGAAGAAGAGGGAGAGGCAAAATGCTAGTTCAGTGGAGACTGTTTTTCTCTCTCCACTCCCTTCCCTCAAGGACTGACACTGCCCAGGCCCCATGGAAATGCTTCTCCTCTGTGTCTGTTGCTCTGTTTCTGTTTTGTTTTGTGTGTGTTTTTTTGGTACTGTGGAGGTGATCTCAGGGCCTCATGCATGGTTTTGCAGGTGCTTTACCACCAAGCTACACCCTCAGCCCAGTGTTTACTCTATCTTGAGACAAGGTCTCACTAACTTACCCAGGCTGCCTCTGGCATCAAACTTGCAATCCTCCACAATCCTCCTGCCTCAGTCTCCCAAGCCACTGGGATTACAGGCATGCACCACTGTGCCCAGCTTGCTCCGAGTTCTTGAAACAAAAGGCAGCGGAGCTGGAACACCATGAAGATTTGTGGATTGTGAGGCTGCCCACACCAGGGAGACCGTGCTTTGGAGTGGGTGGGGAGGGACTGGGGATTTAAGCAGTGGAAGTGCTTAGATATAAGACCAATTAATTAACTTGTCAAATCCTTCTTCTGAGATAGCACGGATGCAATAGATTCTTTCAAGATGAAGTATCCATAGTGCTGAGCATCCATTTTCTTGTTTGCTTTGTGTTCAGATTCATATTCACTAATTAGCATGATATTTGCAAAAGTTGAATGTGGACACTGAGAAACATTTTGCGATATTAAACAACAACTAGTTTTCCTAAATTTGTATATATGGTCCTCCCTCAGTATTCGCAGGGGATCGGCTCCAGGACCCCTGCAGATATCAAAATCCACAGGTGCTCAAGTCCTTCATATAAAATGACACAGTATTCGCATATAAGCCATGCACATCCCCCTGTACACTTTCAATCATCTCTAGATTACTTATGACACCTAATACAATGTGAGTGCTATGTAAATGTTTGCTATACAATATTATTTAAGGAGTAATGTCAAGAAAAAATGTCTGTACATGGTCAGCACGCATGCAAGTTTTAAATATATTTCCAATCTGTGGTTGGCTGAATCCACCAATACCAAGCCCATGGATAAGGAGGGCAGCTGACTTTATGTAGGTCTAGACTTGACCTTCATAAAGTGTGATACAGATTCTTTATATTGTCATATGGATCTAGGTATCTCTATAGCAACAGTGATGAAAATAAACTATTTCATATTTTCCAATATGATAATTTGTCATATGTGACCACATTATAATGTTTAAAAATAAGTAAAATTCAATGCCCATTTCTGAATATATAGAAGTGCAGCTTTAAGACTTTTATTGTCATTTCTTATTTCTATTACTTTGGAAGAGGAGTTTCTCCATAATGAAGTTAATGGAAAAACTATCTAAGGAACACAATGACTCAAGAAATGTTGTCTATGTTGGCATGGCTTTCAACAGAACACAAATTATGTAAACATTTTGATTGCAGCAACACAATTAGGGATTCTGTTTAAATAGAGGCAAGAAAAATAATTTTGGAGTAAATATATAATAGTTTTTGAATTGTTGTATCTTTGTTTTATTACTCATCCAAACATTGTCAGCACCCAAACATGTGCAATTATAAATTCCTCGATCTTCGATATTTGGCAGCTTTCAGTCATAGTAAAAGAAATCCCCCAGCCAAGTGCAGGGGTGCATGCCTATAATCCCAGCAACTTAGGAGGCTGAGGCAGGTGGATTGTGAGTTCAAGGCCAGAGGCAGCCAGCACAACTTAGTGAGACCCTGTCTCAAAATAAAATAGGGGCTATGGGTGAATGCATGAGGCTTGGGTTCAACTCTCAGCACAGGAAAAAGAAAGAAAAGAAAAAAGGAGGAAGGAAGGAAAGAAAGAAAGAAGGAAGGAAGGAAGGAAGGAAAGAAAGGAAAGAAAGAAAGAAAGAAAGAAAGAAAGAAAACCATGGCTTTATGCATATTTTGCCTTTGTTATCATGGAAGTGTATTTGTCAAGGTAGGAGGCTATCTTAGTGTACATGTGGACTACTATGACAAAATACCATAAACTCCATAACTTAGAAGCAACAGAAATTTATTTCACACAATTCTGAAGCTGGGAAGTCCAAGATCCAGGTGCCAGCAGACTCAGTATCTGGTGAGGCTCCGCTTTCTGGTTCACGGATGATATCCTCTCATTTTGTCCTCACGTGGTCTAAGGTGGAAGGGCGCTCTCTTTGTCTTTTTGACAATGGCACTAATCCAGATGAAGGCTGGGATTTAGCTCAGTTGGTACAGCGCTGCTCTGCGGTCTCTGAGGTCCCGAGTTCGATTCCGAGCACCACAAAATGGGAGAGAGAAGGATGTGGCAACCCACTCCCAAGGCAATCCCGAAACAATCAGCCATTGAAAACCCTATGAGGGTCGCTATGAGTTGGACTCGACTGGATGGCACCTAACAACAACAACTATCCCGATGATGAGAGCTCTGATCTTATGATGTAATCACCTCCCAAAGGCTCCACCTCCTAATACTGTGACTTTAGGGCTAGGATTTCAACATTTCAACATACAAATTTTGGGGGACACAAACTTTCAATCTGAAGCAGAGGATATATTTATTTTCAGTAAACAGTTTATCTTAATTTGTACCTTTTAAATATTTAGACATATGGTCTGTGGGCCACTGTGCCCTGGCTCTGGGCCCTGCCATTGCTGGAGGGGGCCTGCTTATCATCTGTGACAATCTTGGTGAATGCCCCAGACTCAGTCTTTACACTCACCCTGTAGCCCTTGGCGAATGACAACAAGGGCAAGGCATTGATGAGTGGACTAACACCTCTGTAGGGACTGCATAGGAACTTAGGGATGTGCATGTCTTACTTATTTTATAGGCAAAGAAATTGAGTCACAGAGAGGCAAAGCATCTTAGCCAGGGCCCTGGAATGGGGACTTCACTGAGAGGGGCCAGGAGAGGGGCAGAGAGAAGTGTGCACACAGGCACCTACACCTCAGCCTCCCCAGCTAGGCCGTACCAACCCCTTCCCGTTACTGGAGCCACGCAGAGCATTGTGAAAGGAGGGAGTAGCGGTGGTCCAGCATGGGTCCCCTACCCACATGTGATCTGGCATATGGTCTCAGCCCTTCCACTAATATGCTCTCTCCAAGCCTCAGTTTCCCCCATTTAGAACAAGCAGTGTGAACAGGATGCCCTGTGGGACGCCACCCAGTCTCAACATCCTATGTCTGAGCGGTTCCCCAGAGGCTTTATGTTTATGGAACCCTGAGGACCGAATCTGGCCCCAGTCCACGTTTCTCCTTTCTTTTGGAAACCACGTGCTCTTGCTGGAACACTAGCTCCATCTGGTCTCCATTCACTTCCTCCTGATTTTGCTCCCCGCTGCTAAGCGCTGCATGCTGCCCGAGGCACCTTAGGGAGCTGCTCTCACGATCTCCCTGGTTTCTCTCCCCTGAGGCTTAGCAAGTCAAGCGTTGCCAGCAGCTCCTTCTTGCTGCCCCAGCAGACAGGAGCAGCCACCGTCTGCGAGAGCAGGCTTCTGCCTTCTCCCCTCGGGGAGGCTGCCACACTGGCTCAGCAGCCTTCCTCCCACGGTAACTGGAGGCTCCTCCTGCTCCCCGTGGCCCGCTGCCCTCTCTCCTGCTAGTCCAGCCTTAGGAAGCTTTGCTCCCGCTGCTCGCCTGCCCCCTCTCTTACTACTGTCTTCTTGTTCTTCCTCTACTTGTTCTTGCTTTTATGGAGGAGCCAGTAGAGTACAGTGGTTAAGAACCTTCTGAGCTTGAATCCAGCTCTCCTGTGTGTGGGCTGTGTGACTTTCTCTGGGATGATGTCCTTATCTGTCAATTGGACATCATAATTCTTACCCTATGAGAAGGAAAATCCCAGGCACACACTAATAAATAGTGTCTGTTATTCTTTGAGCTAATGAATATTCGTGAAGCACATTGAATCAGCCTCTTCATAAATTTGCCCAGGCTTCCTGTAGGTTTTATTAATAGCCCTCCACCTTTCCTTAATATCTAAATAAAAAAATCCGAGCACCCATCCCACGCACCTCTGAGGGGAAATCCTCCCCAGGAGTTCCCAAGATCCTCTGGGTGGCCTGATGTTCTGCTGGTTACTTGTGGTTCTGACATGCTGTCCCTGTCTCAGTTCTGCAGTCCTTTCTTGGTGTCTTGCCTTCTGCCCTCATTTACTGTCTGCCCACATTTGCCTGTAATGAGATCAAAGGCCTCCTCTACTCCTAAGACACTATGAGTGCAAATCGTGTCATGAGTGACAATTTTTAGAGGGCTTTTGAGAACATAGGATTATATGTCCAAGAAAAGAAAAAAAAATAATATCGAATGTTATATGCCATTTTTTTAATATATAAAGGAACAAAATTGACTGGGTAGAAAGCAGAGGGAACATGGTGTGCATAGATACCCTGTGGCCCACTGTGACAGCCTGCTGTTTACCAAATCCATGCCTGGTCGCACTCCTGGGCACCCAGCAGTGCTGTTGGAGTTAGGTGGGGTGTGTGGCTGAGGTCTTGCCATCAGAACGTGAGTGGAAGGGATGGGTGCTACTCTCAGGCCTGGCCCACAGAATTCTCTGCTCACACTCCTCCTTGCTAAAGAACAAGCCTGGGATAGTGACCTTCAGCTGGATGGGATGGTAATCCCAGGGAACTCTTGGAGGAGATGTGTTGAAGATACTGAAGCTCTGTTGACCTGTCTTGAAGAGAATGAACAATGACAAAGAGATAATTGAACAAAGAAGAAGGTAGCTGCTCTGACCACCTGTGGCACTTATTTCATCCCATTACATGAGTGAGGAGTAAAGTTCTTGAGTTGGAGCCATAATATGTTTTGAAGCCTATTTGTGTAGTCGTTGTTGTTGTTAGGTGCCATGGAGTTGGTGTCTGAATCATAGCGATCCTACATACACAGGCAAAACACTATTGTCAGTTCTTCTCTGCTGTTCATAGGGTTTTCAATGGCTGATTGTTTTTTGGGAGTGGGTTGCCAGGTCCTTCTCCCAAGCCTACTGTACCTGGTGTTCCCAGGCGGTCTCCCATCCAAGGACTAGCCAGGCCCAGCCCTGCTTAGCTTCTGAGATCTGATGGGATCAGATGCCAGTTAGGCAGTTAGGATTATTTAATATATTGTTGTTGTTGTTAGGTACCATCAAGTCGTGTCTGACTCAGTGACCCTCATGGGGTTTTCAATGGCTGATTGTTTTGGGATTGCCTCTGGAGGGGATTGTCTCGTCTTTCTCCCATTTTTGCTGTGATAGGAATCGAACTCGGGACCTCAGAGACTGCAGAGCACTGCTCTACCAACTGAGCTAAATCCCAGCACATTTAATATATACCCAGCTCTTTTTCTTTAAACTCACCATGCTTGCAAATTCCTTGTGTAATATCAACCTGTTGTTGTTATTGTTGTGATACTTGGGGGTTGAACCCAAGGCTTTGCACACACTTTGCAAGTGTTCTGCCTCTGGGTTGCACCTCCAACACACTTTAAATTTTTTATTTTGAGACCAGGTCTGAGTTACACAGGCTGGCTCTAGCTTTCAATCTGTATCCACCTACCTCTGCCTCCTGAGTTGTTGGGATTATAGGTGTGCACCACCGCACCCAACATCCTTTCTTGAAAGACTGTAAGCTACATGAGGGCAGGAAGCTGCCGAATCTCAGTATCCCGTGTGCTCGACAGAGATTTGCCTGGTTGTGGAATGGATAGGCGCTTTAGGGAGACGCTGCACAGCACCATCAGTGAGTGTGGGAAGCATCGCTGCTTTGTTTCCAGGCCTCATTGTCCTTGGTGTTGTGCCCCTGTTCCTGCTCCCCAGACCTTGCCCTGGCTTGAAACTTGCCTGATTCTGACTGGGAAATTTAGTATATACCTTTGGTCCCAGCTGTTCACATGACTGGAGCCCAAAGCTTTGCCTTGATCTACAATTTCTACAGTGTGCATGGACTTGCTGCTTCCTGTTCTCTGCTGAGCTCCACCAGTCCCAGATAATCATCTTCTAACTAATACCGTATGCGAAACACCAGGGTTTGAATCCTGGCTCTACCAACTTAATCATGTAGCCTTCTAAAACATATGTACCTTTCTGTGCCTCAGTGTCCTAGCTGAATAATCAGGATACTAATAGGACCTGCTTCATAGGATTGTGGTCAGGGCTGATGACTCGATGAAATAATGCATATGAAACATTTAGAATGGTGCTTGGCATACAGCAGGTGCTCCATAAATGTTATTATTGTTAGGTGATTGCACTTTCCAGCTTATAAAGCAGCTTCATGAATGCCAATGAGTATTCATCGTATAACCCTTGCAGAAGTAAAACCCAGAACTCTTTATTAGTATAATGACCACTCAACATATTCAGATACACTACTATTATTGTCATGTTCCATGCATTGTGCTGGCCTTTCAAATGATTAAGTAAGAGAAACTGAGGCTCAGGAAGGTTATGAGAGCTTCTAGTGATTGGTATAATGGGACTCACACCTGATCCTGGTGTGAATCTACACTATAGTTTGTTCCAACAGGCTGACTTCTATGCCTGCTTGACATTCTCCTGCCCAGGATGACAGTGCCCAGGGCATTGCAGAGGAAGCCTTTGTAGTAGTCAGTTCCCCTAGGAACAGAACCAATAGAATAGGTACACAGTTATACAAGAAGGTTTATTAGGTTGGCTTACACTATTGGAACCTGGGTAGTCCAATAATGGCCTAAAGCACACCATCTTCATGCTGAGGGGCAGTGAACCTGGTACCTGCTCAGTCCAAGAAGCTGGGAGCCTCAGAACAAGGGGGACCAATGATGCAGCCCCAGTCTAAGACTGAAGGCCTGGAAGCCTCCAGGCTTGGAGAGTCACTAGTGCCAGTCCTCTTTGAAAGATTGAAGGAGCTGGAGTCTGATACCCACGGGCCATGGCAACAGCGATAGATGCACTCAGTAAGAACTGAGCTTGCACACTGGGGCTGGCCTTCTCTTTTCCCACTTTTATTCCATCTGGGCCCCCCAGTATATTGGATGGTGCAGCCCACATTCAGAGTGGGTCTTACCCCATCAGTCACTCAGTTGGTTTTAGAAACATCTTCACAGACATACCCAGAAGTGTGCTTTCCTAAGCTCTCAGGCCTTTCTCAATCCAGTCAAATTGACCATCACAGCCCTTAGGCATAAAGGCTTCAATGCACACAGGCACACGTATGCACACATGCACACAGAGAAACGTGCAAACATGCACACACGCATGTGCATGCACGCACATGTGCTCACATGCACACGCACAAGCACTACACACCAGTATCTCTGACCTGCCTAGTCTCAGTGGTACTTCTGCCCATGACCAGTGTCCAGCTCCTCAGTTACCTGCCCATCTGCAGTATATCCTTTTTCTTCACAGTCCCTGTACCATAGCTTCAAAATGTATTTCTGCTTTTACACCTAGCATCCTTATGCCACCTTCTCTTGCTCTCCAATGGCCTACCTTCCCCACTTAAAGCCTCAAATTCTGCACTTTCTCAGCTGCAATTCCTGTCTGGGCCACAACCCACCCACAGACTCTGCTAGGTGACAAGGGCTCATGTAATTTGCTAGGAGGCAGAAGTGGGCAGTAGTGAGTCACCTCCCCATTAATGTTGTTAGGTGCTGTGGCGCTGGATCCAACTCATAGCAACCCTATGTACAACAGAACAAAACACTCCCGGACACTGCCATGCCTGACATTATGTTGGTGCTTCTCTGCTATTCATAGGGTTTTTGATGGCTAATTGTTTCAGGAGTGGGCTGCTGGGTCCTTCTCCCAAGCACACAGCACCCAGTATTCCCAGGCAGTCTCCCATCCAAGGATTAAGCTGGCCTGACCCTGCTTAGCTTCTGAGATCAGACAAGATCAGATGCCAGGGTGGTATGGCGGTAGACCCCAGAACACATGTTGGCACTTAGCACAGGTGAGTGTTTCAGGCCTGGCTCTGGAGAATGGACAAGGAGTGGAAAGAATGGTAGCCTTAGCAGAGAAGCCTTTCAAAGAGCTGCTTAAGTCCATGCAAGCACAGAACTGGCCTGACCCCAGCACGACTCACCCCTTAGATCACATCCTACTTCTTCCTCTTGGGTCCTAGGAAGCAGACATCTCCTGGTCGGAAATTACAGTCTTGCAAGAGCCTCTAACTGAGTCCTGCCAGCAACCCAGCCAGCCTGGGAGGCTGGCTCACGGTCTCCTGGCAAAGGTTTCTGGGGAGGGTGCGCTCTAGCAGCAAACAGCTGCTGTGGCTAATCCATTTTCTCTGTGCATTTGCAAGATACATAATTAAGAGTTCTGCTGAGGAAGGAAATAAAGCACACCATTAGATTTGTTTAGCATATTACACCAGGTCTAGTGCCCGCCTGAGCCCTCATACCACACAAGACATTAAGGTAAGACTCTGGAAGCAACCCCAGGGTTGCTCGATCGGATCTGTTCCGTGTTAATTCCAAGTAAATATTTGCTATTCAGGTTTTTATATGCCTTGTCACCAGCAGGGATTTTGAACGGTGGGCTTCCCCATCAAACACTGTTCATTTAATGATCAGACCACTTACTCGTGGAGTTCCTGAGGATCTCCCCACGAGTCCATGTCTACCTGGCTTTTTGTTCCCCTCCCTTTTATTCTCCAGGGATGGCCTTCGTTTTCCCCACCAGCTTCTGTGTTCTCTTGCCTTCCTCCATGTCCTTGGCGTCCAGAGGTGGGAGCTCAGCCTCTGGGAGCACGGAGTGAAAAAAAAGTGGGCCTAAGGATCCTGGGTTAAGGCTGGGGCAGAGCTTTGAGGTCCTCCTCTGAATTATGTGCTTGATGGGATCAGGCACCACCCTGTGGCTGAGGAGCTGGAGAGGAGAGGGCCTGGGAAGCTCAACCCAGGGATGGAGAAGTTTAGAACTGGGGAAGAGAGCAAGTGGAGGGAGGTTGGGGTTCCCTGTGAAAAGAGGTGCTCTGAGGGACTCTCTACAAGCCAGCTGGTATGGGAACTTACTCTCAGGGCCAGCAGGGTTGAATGCATGAAACTATAAGGTTCAGAGGAGTGGTGGACGCCCTCATAGCACTCTGGGAAAGGTCCAGTATGCGACCATCCTAAAGCCAGGTCAGAAGAGGTTGTCCTTTACATCTGCCACAGAGAGCAGGGAATGATGGGAAGGAGGTGGGGGGGACGTTAGTTGAACTCAGCCCTGTGCCATCTTAAGAGGCAGTAGTGAGCCTCATCCTTGGGCTCTGAGCTTTTTCAAGGCAGAAGGACCCCACAGGTCAGGTGGGCTGACCCGATGCATCAATTCTTGTTGTTGTTAGGTGCCGTTGAGTTGGTATCGGACTGATAGCGACCCTACTGACAACAGGCGAAACACATTGTTAGTGCTTCTCTGCTGTTCATAGGGTTTTCAATGGCGGATAGATTTTTGGGAGTGGGTTGCTGGGTCCTTCTCCCAAGCCTATAGCACCTGGTGTTCCCAGGTGATCTCCCGTCCAAGTACTAACCAGGCCTGGCCCTGCTTAGCTTCTGAGATCTGACAGGATCAGATGCCACAGGGCTACAGCTGCAGGCACCAACTGTATCCTTCCCTAATAATGATGTTTCTTTACTAATAGTGTGGGGCACACAACCTCCTGTGGAGCAGAGTCCGTAGTAGGGCAGTGTGGGGATAGAAAGCTCATTGAGCCAGAATCACCTGTAATACCTGTGATTGATTGGTCCTGGGATGCATGTTGGGGTATCTAGAGAGCTTGTTCAATCTCACTACCAAGTTGTTCCCTCACACATTTGAATTCAACTGTCAAATTACATCCCAGTTTCTTTTCCTGCCTTCAACGATCCCCATTTTCCCCTTCCTCCTATTTATCACAATTCTCAATATGCAGTCACTTGTGTAAGTTGTGGGCTAGTGTCTCCCTGTAGATTGTATACTTCTGAAGGGTGGGAGCTATGCTGTGTTCACTGCTGTAGACAAATAAGTACTCAGGATATATTTGTGGGATAGATTGGAGACATGGTTAACATTCCTTTATTTTTCTCCTCTTCTGCTTCTGATTTCCCTAATTTTTCTCTTCACCTCTTAAAGAGCATGATATTGTTTTGACCAAAGAAGACCAGAGTGGGTCTACTACCTCTCATGCCTTGTACCCGGTTGGCAAGCTTTTTCTACAAAAGGTCAGGCAATAAATATTTACAGTCTCAGTTATAACTACTGAATTCTGTCATGACAGTGCTAAAGCAGCCATAGATAATATATAAAAAATTGTATGTGTCTATGTTGCAATAAAACTTTATTTATAACTTTAGGTGGTGGGCCATATTTGTCCTGTAGGCCATAGTTTGTTCCTATAGACACTAAAGTTTTAGGAATTCAGACTAGAATTGGATTAGCTTTTGAAGATAACCCTGCTAGAGAACTATTATTGCCAACCACCCAAGCAAGGATGAATGAGCAGGAAAGAGCCTTTGGCCTTTTGTAGCAATAGCAGCCTCTGTAGTAGTCAGAGAAGTAGGTTAATTGCAAGACCTGTGGCTTGTGTGAGGTCAGGCTGAGAGTGAAACTGGACCACATTGCAGAGGCTACTCCCTGCACCTGAGGGCCTGTCTCTGTTGAGCTGGTGTGCAGCCCAAGAGAGGAGATTCTATCCACGCAATGACAGTGGTTGAAGGTGAGCGTTGGATGGTAGTGGTGGCTCTGGAGTTCCCTGGGGAGGGCCTGATGGGGGTAATTTGAGCCACCATGTCTAAATGAAGCAACTGATTATAGTTAAGATTGTGGAGTTTGAGCAGAGCAGGGATATATGTGACTATGATTAAGCTGTGCACATTTATTCATCTAAGATGTGCATGTTCCAGCAAATTTGGAGCTCCTGAGGGTGTGTGGGTGTGTGTGCGTGCATGCTGCTGATACTAAGCTCACCATGCGTTTCTGTAATTGTCTGACTCGTTACCCATTTCTCTCACAAGACAAGGATCTCTTTGAGGGCAAGGGCTGTTCTTCATCTGCTTATTTGTCAGCCTTTAGCATAGGGTTCGATGCTTAGTAAGGACACCATAGCTTTGGTTTAAACTGTGCAGTTTAAATTGAATTTAGGGTGGGTATTCAATATAGCCATGGGGTGTTAGAGGCGGTTAGATTAGGGCTGTGTTTTCATGTGGAGATGGCGAGTTGGGGTGCATTTCTCTGCATTAGAGGCTATGTAAGCAGACATGGGATTATTGCAGCACACATTCATGCACATATAGAAGAGTGCTTTCGAGGGCATACACCTGCAATGTGCATGCAGACAGGAAGATGTTGGAATGCGATCATGGGGTCACATTGGGCTCTTATGTGGGTCCATATGATGTGAACATGCAGACAATTAAATATTGGGGAATATTTACATGGAGCATACATAAAATAGGAGATTAAGGATTTTCATGCATGATATATAAATTATGTTGTTGTTGTTGTTGTTGTTAGGTGCCGTTGAGTCATGTCCAACTCATAGCAACCCTCATAGGGTTTTCAATGGCAGATTGTTTCGGGATTGCGTTGGGAGTGGGTTGCCACATCCTTCTTCCATTTTTGCGGTGCTGGAAATCGAACTCGGGACCTCAGAGACTGCAGAGCGGTGCTCTACCAACTGAGCTAAATCCCAGTCCCATATAAATTATAATGAGACTTAATGTGCCTGTGCACAATATCCATGAGGTCTACATTAAAGACCTACTCACCAACAGGCTGACAGGAATGATGATAAGTGTGAGGCTAATAGATACAGGGGTTTGGGAGGGACGTACACAGGGAGTGTGTTCATGGTGGCTGCCGAGGGTGTATGTGTGCAGGAGTATGCATTGCACATATGACTTGTTGAGATGGAGTTCACCTGGGCTGTGTGCATGCAGATATGCCTATCGAAGGTGCTTGTGTGTTGTGGATGTGCGAGCAGCATTGGCTGATAGAGCGGTCTGGACATGGTGGAGAGTATATAGGTAGTGATGGACAATTGTCAGAGCATGATTAGGGCTGTGATTGGTAACAGCAGTACAGCAAGTACTTATCCATGGGAAGGTGCACAAATAATGGTCTTTGGGTGATGATGTATTTGAAGGAGGTGGACGCAGATGTGGAATGTACAAGCTATGCAAACTTGGTATGGCTAAAGAGCTGTTCCGGGCTGGGATTTAGCTCAGTTGGTAGAGCGCTGCTCTGCAGTCTCTGAGGCCCCCAGTTCTATTCCCAGCACCACAAAATGGGAGAAGACATGGTAACCCACTTCCTAGGCAATCCTGAAACAGCCATTGAAAACCCTATGAGGGTCGCTATGAGTCGGACTGGACTCGAAGGCGCCTAACAACAAAGAGCTGTTCTGTTCCGAGTATGTATGTGTGAGAAGTGTGTTTGCAAACTGGAGGACGCACCTTAGCGAGCTATGGGGAGGAATACACTGTGAGGTGTGCGGGTAGCTGGGAGCCCTTCCAAGTGTAAACGTTCAGGAGCACCCATTTTGAGGGGGATTTTGCGAGGCTGTACATACACTGCAGTCTATATGTGCAGGCATGACTGCTGGGTGTGGGTAAGAAGCCCTTGGACTTGGGTGCTGTGTGTGCACAAGATGTGTGTATACATCGAGAGATGTGTGTGCACAAGCCATGTATGTGCATTTAAAGATGCGTGTGCAGTCCCAGGCTGTTGAGAGTGCATGCCCATTGGCAGAGTGCCGGCCAGGGAGGGCAGCTGAGCACATGCGTACAACAGAAGATGTGTCCACGGGGACAATGGTGTCCGCATTTGGCAAATGCTCTCCCGCCACATGCCTCCTCTTTCCTCCAGCGGAAGCTTCCTCTGGCCTGCGGCTGTCCTGGAAAATTGGCCTCCTGGGCAGGAACAGTAGACAACGCATTAACTCAGCAAAGGTGGATGAGCCTCCTTGGCAGAGACTTCTCTGGAACTGGCTTCCCAGGAAGACAATTAAACATAAATAAATAAAAACGTTCCCAGGAACCCTTTAGCTGCTCAGGGGAGGGAGGGAGGTGTCGCTTAGGGAGATAGGAGGGGACTTTAAGAAAAAAAAATACACAACCAGGAGAGAAGGAAAAGGAGAGGTAAGAAGAGAGCAAGTGGATGAGCAATTTAGTTGAGCCCGAGGCGGGAGAGCCGTGGTGGAGACGGCAGGAGCTCCCGGCTGACAAGTTGTGTATGTTTTACCTGCCCATTAACTCGCTTACTCCATCCAAAATGCATCGTTACCACCACCCAGCCGTGCCACTTCTAGGGGAGGCCTGCTCAAGCCACCTGCCTCCAGTCTGTGGTCCCAGGGACACCTCAGCCTGGGACAGGCAATGTCAGGTGGTGTGAAAGAAGTCCCCTGCCTGTGACTAGGAGAAATTAGGCGGGGCCCAGAGGAAGTCAGGCACTGGCATTGCAAAAATTCCAGCCAGCCCTGCCTGTCTGGGATTCTTTTGTGTCATGGTATCTTTTTGTGGGATGCAATCTTGGGTCAGGAATGCCCAGTGTTGTTAGAGGGAGGAGAGGAAGGGGAAAGAGGGGGAGAGTAAGTGGAGAAAGTGGAGAGAGAACGGGGCCCAGGGAATAGAGAATTGGCCTTCCAGAGTTTGGGTGTCAGCAGGGCTCAGGCCAGCACTATAAGTTGTTGTTGTTGTTGTTAGGTGCCATCGAGTCGGTATCCAACTCATAGCGACCCTCATAGGGTTTTCAATGGCTGACTGTTTTCAGGATTGCCTTGGAAGTGGATTGCCAGGTCCTTCTCCCATTTTTGTGGTGCTGGAAATTGACCTCAGGACCTCAGAGACTGCAGCGCAGCGCTCTACCCACTGAGCTAAATCCCAGCCCCAGCACTATGAGTAGCTTATTCATAAGCTCAGGTGCACCTCCAAGGTCATTAAGGGAAGCTTGGATCTGCAGCTCAGCGGGTGCCGCTCCCTCTACTGCAGGAAGTCGGCATCAGGCTGCCATCAGGGATTGAGTGAGCACCTACTGTGTGCTCCAGGCTGTTCTGGATCCCGAGTGCCAAATACCAGAGAAGATTATGGCATGGTCGCTGGCCTTGTCCCTCCAGAAGGGGCCAGCAGAGCAGCTGGATGTGCTGGCAGGAAGCCAGGATTGAGGGGTCTTGGGTTCTGGTTCCAGCTCTGTGACTCTTTGGCCATGCGGCCATGGAAATTGACCTATGTTTCCTCTGTCTCACTTTCTTCTTCTCGTTTGTTTTTGATTATGTCCCAGGTGAGAGATGCCCTTAGCTTGTATGATCAAAATAAACACCTTTTGAATTTGGCATTCGGGTTAACAACAGCATCAGGCTTGCCCTAGCAGAATGGCTGTAGAACCCTAAAAGATCCATAGTGACACTTCTCAGGACAAAGGACTGTCCCTCCATAGTTAAATGTAAGTCACCTTGGTGACAGATGCAGCCGTGTCTCTGAGCCATGGCTTCACTTATGAAATGGAGATAATGGCAATTCCTAACCTCACAGTTCTGTGAGGATTAAATGAGATAATGTATTAAAAGCAGTTAACAAAGTGCCAAATACATATGGGCTGTTGTTATCATCAGCTATTGGGAATCTCTAGAGTTCCATCCAATGACATTCTGATATTCTGATGATTTAAATCAGAAAGCATTAGGACTGTATGAGGACTGGGCAAATAGGAGCCCTTTGGTAAGCCAGCCCTGACTATGGAAGGACCCCACTGGACTGCAGCATTAGGAGCAATCTGCAGCCTGGGCTGGCTCAGCGGGAAGGAGGGAGGTATTGGGTGTGGGACCTCCCCAGGAGCAAAAGAGAAGGGAGGAGGCACTTGCCACATAGCGTGGAGCTGGACAGGCTGCAAGAGCTCAGAGCAGGCTGCGAGCCAGGCCTCGTTCCTCCTACCTTGGCAAAAACAAAGTCCTAGATTGGTGATGCTCAGCTCTCTGTCCTCCCATAGGGACATCTTGCCCCGCCCATTTGTTACAAAGCAGGGCACTCACAGTTGCTGCGGGAAGCGGGAAGCACTCCATATGCTTAATTCCTTATGGGGACGTGGAACAAATGTTTATAATAATGGTATCAGTGATAGTGCCACCACACTTATTTCATGTTTACTATATGCCATGCTGAGGCTGGAGTTTAGCTCAGTTAATGGAGTGCCGCATTGTACTCTCTGAGGACCCAGGTTCAATTCCCAGCACTGTGAAAATGGGAGAAGGACGTGGCGATCCACTCCCAAAGCAATCCTGAAACAATCAGCCATTGAAAACGTGTGAGGGTCTCTATGAGTCGGTGATGGCACCTAACAACAATATGCCATACCATGCAGTGTTCTAAGGACTTTGCATATAGAAATCCTTAAGATCACGCTGAGATCAGTACAATCATCATCTCCTTTTTATAGTTGAGCAAATGGAGGCACAAGCATTAAGGAAGACACCCCGATGCCCCAGTAAGGGATGAGCTAAAATCCCTCCTGTCCCCACACAGGCAGCCTTTTGCAAGCAAAAGACCATATGCCTGTCTCTGGTACAAGTCCAAGGGCAAAGTCCTAATCCAACCCTTCAAAGGGAAAAATGGAATAAAAGGCACTTGACTATTGCCAACTGGTTGATGCAGGATATGGCTTCCCTTTCTACTTTTGCTTTTGTGCTTATCTTTCCTAAGTAAAACATACTTGTTTGGATGTGATTTTTTTTTTTTTTTTTTTTTTTTTTTTTTTTTTTTAAGAATAGAGTTTTATTGAGACAGTGAAATCACCTTGCTGTCTTCCTAGGCTTTACACAGGTATCTCAGGATGTCAGGGCTGCAGGGAGGCCACCAGGGAGGCCGTTGAGCCCTGCTGGACCCACCAGGGAGGCCCCTAGGTCCTGCTGATCTGAGCTTGCTGTCGCCTGAAGGAGTTTGCTGGGAGGTTCAGGCCGTTGCTGCCAGGCAGCTTGTACGATGGCTGGCTTATATACTGCAGCCTTCAAACAGCTGCCTGCATCTGAGGCAAACAGCTCCATCGGAGGGAAGCCCTTGGAGGCTTCCCAAAGCCAGGGCAGGGGCCCACGTCTGGCTCAGATAAACCCTCTGGGCCTTGAAGACTCAGTGGTGGGTCTGGAGGTAGAAGGATAAAGGCTTTTGTGGACTAGACCTTCCTCCTCCTCCCATGTATTTGCTCACCACAGGCTCACCACCTCTGGCCCTGCCTCCACCTGCCTGCTCACTTCCCCTGCTGCCCGCCTCCCTGTTCATGTCCCAGGTCTACCTCTCTCTGAGGCCTCTAAGGCAGAGAGGTCCCCAATCCCCTGGCCACAGACCATTAATGGTCCTGGTAGGAACCAAGCCATACAACAGGAGGCGAGCAAAGCTTCATTTGCATTTACAGCCCCCACCCCTGCATTTGAATCATCCAGAAACCACCCTCCTCCCCATCCATGGAAAAATTGTCTTCCATGAAATTTGTCCCTGGTACCAAAAAGGTTTGGGACCACTGCTCTAAGAGGCCTGGAGGGTCTAGGGAAAGGGACAGGGAAGGAGGGAGCAAGAGAGGAGTAGGGGAGGAGTGGGAGGGTACAAGGTCCAGGCAAGCGGCACAAAGGCTGACCTTCCTGCCCAGCCCCTCTGCTTCCTCCCTTGGCTGCCAGGATCCTCTCTCTAGACCAAGCTTCCCTCACGAAGAGAGAGCTGTCAGGGGCACAGAGGAGGCGCCCAAGATATAGGGGGAAGAGGCAAAGTTGCAGAAGCACGGCTGCTGGGAACAGCCATTGTCCAGGGGACTTGTCCAGAATGGCAGCATTTGGGGTCCTGCAGAGCTTCTTAGGAGCCTGAAAAGCAAGGTCCAGGGTCTGATCTTCACCCTCACTGCCAGGTGGCCCTCCTGGGGGCTGCCTTCCTCCATAGCCCATGGGGAGAAGATGGGTGCCGAGAGGGCATCCTTTGTCCCTCCTGAACTTCCACGTGGCTGTGGTGAGGGGCAGCAGCTCCCTGCACCTGGGCATTCTCTGCTTGAATGAGTAGTGTTTATTATACTCCACTAAAGATCATTAAAGCCTTTGTTGGGGGGGGGTGCTGACTGACAAGGAGAGTGGATTAATATTAGAACACCCTGTCACCACTGGTGAAAAGGCAAGATTGATTTTATAGGGAATTTAGTCAGAGCTGCGTGTAAAACCCCTGGGGTGGCTCTGGAGTGTATCCATCTCCTCCATTAGGAAGGCCCCATGGGAACATTCAGCCGCCGTGTTTATTACGACCAAAGGTGCATATGATAGATTCAGTATTAGCTGCCTTTTTTCTGTTTCCTTTCTCTCCGTTGCCCAGGTTCCTAGTGACTCTGTCACAGGGGCTCAAGCAACTGTCCCGGTCAAAAAGAGACAGTGCTGGGATGGACCAGGATGGCACACCGTGTGTGTGGCGTGTCTCCCTGCACGTTCTTCCTCTGGTGGTGGTGTGCGGGGAGGGGTGGGGGGGAACAGCTCTAGAGCGCCCCCTGCTGGGAGACATTTATGAAACATCCTCTATTGTCCCTACCTTAGCTGCCAACTGCTGGGCTCAGATTTCTCCTCACTCCAGCTTGGAGGCGGAAGAATGAGCCAAGAAAATGAGGTCTATTCTTATTTATTTATTCATTCATTCATTCTGTTTTTGTGTTTTGTTTTTATGAGACAAGGTCTCACTATGTAGCCCCAGTTGGCCTTGAACTTGTGATCCTCCTGCCTCAGCCTTCTGAGTGTTGGGATTACAGGCTTGCTTCACCGCACCCAGCAAGATCTGTCCTCTTTTGGCAAAACATAAATTCGAGCTTAGGGAACTTACATCTCTGAGAGATGGTTTCCCTAAAACTTTGCTGAGTGATCCTTTGAGAAGCCACATCAGAGTGAGAGTTTCAGACCAAGTACCAGGCTACAAGTCAGGGACCACTTGTTAGCTGTGTGACCTTGAGCAGGTCCTCTAACGTCTCTGGGCATATTTTCTTCACTGGTTGAATGGGAGTAATAAAAAGGGTACCTGCCTTTCAGAGGTGTTCTAAGAATTAAATAGTTATTACAAAAAAGTTCCCAGTGCATAAGCAGCATTCATTGATAGTTAATGCCATTGAATCATCAGCTGACAATTCCAATGTATTCTAAGTGGGATTCAATTTGCAAACACTTAGTGTAGACAAAGCTTTTCTGGATCACCTTTATTGCAGAAGGCATGGCTACCTGTGGAAGCAGAAGTGCTGTGGGGGCACGCTCATCAGTCCCTTCTCCAGCTGGGGTGCTTGTGGAGGGTTGGGAGGGGGCTTGGAGCCAGGTGGGCCAGGCCTAAGGCCAGCTGTGTCTCTGTGTGACTCTCCTCTGGGGGCAGGGAATAGACACTTGGCCTGTTGGGTCAGAGGTGGTATGGAGCAGGGTCTGGGACAGTTCAGGTTGGAGGACATGGGCCATTGGTTGGGCAGGTGAGCGGCACAGATGAGGCTGGGTATATATTTGAGTGTCAGATAAGAAGCCAAGAGTGTGCATTAGAAGAACTCATGACTCGCTTCGCTGAGCTTCCACAGTTGTTTGCATAAATGCCCGTCACAGAGCTTGGCACGTGGTTCTGTTTTTGCCACAGAACAAATGTTAGAGCCATATTACCTGGGTTCCAATTTCTCATCTGCCACTTACTTCTCTGTCACTGTAGGAAACTTATTATCTGTGCATCACTTTCCTACTCTTTCAAATGGGTATCATCACAGCACTCATTTCATGGGGTAATAGTGAGGGTTAGAGGAGCTGATACAGGCAAAGCATTTAGAACAGTGCTGGAAATAAGAAAGCTACAAGTGTTGGCTGCCATCACAATCGCTCTCTCTCTATCTCTGGCTGACTGGGCTCCTCTCAAGGGTTGTTGTTGTTGTTAGGTGCCATCGAGTCGGTATCCGACTCATAGCGACCCTCATAGGGTTTTCAATGGCTGAGTGCTTCCGGATTGCCTTGGGAGTGGATTGCCAGGTCCTTCTCCCATTTTTTTGCGGTGCTGGGAATTGAACTCGGGGGCCTCAGAGACTGCAGCACAGAGCTCTACCCACTGAGCTAAATCCCAGCCCCCTCTCAAGAGTAGGGACCTAGATTCCTGATTTCCATGTCCAGAAGACCCAGCCCAAGGGGACACAAACATAATGAGCACTCACTGCATATCTTTTGAACTGCTGGATAAAGTAGGATAAAGCATGGTCACACCAGGGGGGTCCTGAAATGGCCATGGAGCAGCAAAGGCAAAGATGAAAGATCAAACAAGGCTGGTTGCCAGGTGGGGTGTTGCCAGGGTTAATAGAGCTGAGGTCAGGAGCAAAGTTGATGGCACAGATTTCTGTGTCTGATCACAGCTCAGTGGCAGAATCAAAATCTAAGGGACAGATGTGAAAAAAGGCTGGCAGGGCACTGAAAGCTAGGAAGTGCCCCTGGGCAGCCCTGGCAAAGTGTCTGGAACACCATCCTTCTGGCGGTGGGGGAAGGCCAATGTGTAGAGTGCCGTGTAGGTAGACGCTGAGGATAGAGCTTCCCGTGGGTTTGCAGCTTCCTAGATACCCTGAGGCTGGGGGTTAGCTCACTTGGTAGAGTGCTGTTCTGCATTCCTGGAAGCCCTGGGTTCGATCCCCTGCACTGCAAAAATGGAAGAAGGACCTGGCAATCTACTCATGAATTGTTGTTGTTGTTGTTGTTGTTAGGTGCCATCGAGTCGGTATCTGACTCATAGCGACCCTCTGTACAACAGGGGAAACACTATTGTCAGTGCTTCTCTGCTGTTCATAGGGTTTTCAATGGCAGATTGATTTTTGGGAGGGGGTTGCCAGGTCCTTCTCCCAAGCCTACAGCTTCTGGTGTTCCCAGGCGGTGTCCCATCCAGGTACTAACCAGGCCTGACCCTGCTTAGCTTCTGAGATCTGACGGAATCAGATGCCACAGGGCTATGGCTGCAGGCCTGAATCAATTAGCCACTAGAAATCCTATGAGGGTCACTATGAGTCAGACCTGGCTTTATGGCATCTAACACCAACAGCAAGGATACCCCAAATGTGGCTGAGGCTCTTCAGGAAGGGGAACTGCAAGGTAAGGAAAGTGCACTAGGTTGTAGAGGTCAGCTGGCAGGGTGTAGAAATCCAAGCTACCAGGGTGTTAACAAAAAGCAAGAAGCAAGAAGCCCCAGCCCCTGTGAGCCTTCCCTAACAACACATAATACAAAATAGCTTTGTAAACTATGTAAATAATAGCCATAAATTCAAAGCAGGAATTAAAACATCCCAAATCCCACCTCTAAGACATAATTGCCATTAACATTTTGGTGAACACCTTTCGGCAGATGGAGGTGTCCCTAATCTCCACCAGTGTTCCCCTCTGTTATTCCGAATGAACATACATTCAAAGAAAAAAAAAAAAAAACCTGAGGGTTGGTTAGCAAATGCAGCTTCAAAGTGAGAACCCAATCCTGTCTTCACCAGCCCCCTACCCATCTTACCAGATTGCAACCTTTAAGCCCCTCCTATCCAGAGCCAACAATGCTTCAGGCATTTCGTTCTGTAAGACACAGACAGATTTGCCCATACGACTTTACATAAATGGGCTCAGACTTTGCAGGCTGCTCTGTTATCTGAATTTTCTCTTTTTACTCTACAAAATGTCAAAGGCATTTTTCCAAGTCAATAAGTATAGAGCTACATTATCATTTTTAATGATTGCATGCTATTTTGAAGTTCGTATGTCTCATGCTTTCCTTAATTGTTCCTCCTATTGATGGACATTTAGGTTGTCACTCAGATCTTGCTATTATAAATAATCCTTCAACATTCTTGTACTTACATCTTTTCCTACGTAGGCAATTACTCCCATAGGCTAAGTTCTTAGAACTACTAAGTGAACAATCATGCATAGTATATGTTTTGATACATAAAACTGTATAGAATTTTACCCTACAGCTACATGAAGGATTCTCCATTCCTTCATCGAGGTAACAGACAAGATTTTGTTAGCTTTTTAAAAAAAAAAAATCAATGCTAACCTGATGCATAAAAATAATATCGCATTCCTTGTCTTTGATTATTGTTGAGGCTGAATATTTTTCATGTTTATTGACTACTTATATTTCTTCATTTGTGATTTGTTTGAATGTTAAAAATTATAAGGAAAAAGTACAAATATAAAGATGCTATTTTGTACAAGAATATTGATGTAAGAAAATATAAACAATGCATTCTGAAGAGATTAAAGGGCAGGCTATAGAATGCTATTATAGTATAAGTAAAGTTGACCTTAATGACGGGAATGGAGAAAAGCCCCTGAGACCTCCTTTTGCTGATGTGGCAAGATTCAAAATGAGCGGAAACAGTGGCCGTAGTAATGGGCTCAAACATAAAACAGACCATGTGCATGGCACAGTGTTGGGTAGTATTCTGTTCTCTTTTATTTGGGTCCCTGAGTAGGACTCAATTCAACAGCACCTAACAACAACAATATTATTCTTTCAAAACATAGAGATAGGTAAAGACTAAAGACTTAAAATGACATATTACAAAGGGTTAATAGGCCTATAAATATATACAATTAAAATAAGTAATAAAACAACAACAGTAGCAACATAAACCCCACCAGTTAATAGAGATTATCTCTGGGTTATTTGGGAAATAGGTGTTTAAAAAAAGTTTACTCTGAATTTCTAAGTTTTCTGTAATTAGAATGATGACTTTTATAATTAAAAAAATCCCTAGACACATTAATAAAGCCATAAAACATCCCTTATGTGTCCTGTACTATGCCACTACTCTATAAATAGTCAGAATATAATAGACTTTTTGAGCCTAAAGGAACTTTAAATGTCAGCCACTTTCTTTCCCCATTTGAAAAATGAGGAGACTGCAGTTCAGACAGGTTGAGTGACCCAGCCAAGGTCTGCCAGCCAGGGGAA
Organism: Pedetes capensis; assembly: GCA_007922755.1. Lineage (NCBI taxonomy): Eukaryota > Metazoa > Chordata > Mammalia > Rodentia > Pedetidae > Pedetes > Pedetes capensis. The sequence continues at coordinate 59,425 of VMDO01000195.1, read as the reverse complement.
GTGGGACAGCAAGGTAACATCCCAGGAGATACCAGCAGGTAAGGCCAGGGTCGCCCCACCCTCACTCCACACCCCTCCTCTTCCTGCCTGCCTCGGTGGAGGACCAGGACTGTGCTTACACTGCATCAGGATGCATTTGCTTGGATTCAGACGCCGGTAGGATGGGCTGCAGAAGTCTGAAATCTGGAGTTCTTAAAGACCAGGGAGTAAGGGGCTGGTCAAAGCCAAGAATGAAACCTGCCCAAGGTAAGAGGTAGGACCAGGAGATTTCGGAAGCCAGGGGTCTGAGGCCCTGGGTGGTGGAGAGAGCCCAGCTTGTCCAGCTTATGTTGCTGGAGCCTTGCTCAGAGCACCCTAACCCCTGACCAATCGCAGCGTGGAACACTGCAGGGAGGTTGGGGCTGCCCCGGGAGCCAGGCTCAGCACGCTCCCCAGCCTCCCAGGGCCTCCCACCTTCTTCACCACCCTCCGTCAGAGACTTCAGAATGAGGTTTTGTTTGGCAGCTTGTGGCTGGGTTTTTCCTCCTCTTTCTTTCAGAAGCCCGTCTGGTATTTTGCTGCAGGCAGAGGTTGGAAAGAGCAGTGCGCGGCCTCTGGAAATCTTGTTTCCCCTGCCACATGACATCAGTGGGTTATATTGCAACTTTCCACATGGTTGCCCAGACACAGGCTGTTGTGTTCATGAAAATCCTCTTGATACCGGCTCGGAGCCTCCCTGGCACTCAAGGCTCCTCTCAGGCTGGGCTGTGTTCTGCGCCAAGGAGCAGCTGACAAGGCCCAGGGAAGGCCAGCTTCCCTGCAGGTGCCCGCGGGGCGGGGCACCTCATCCGTGCAGCAGTCTCCGCTGGCCCTACAGCTTAGCTCCGGACCACGGGGTCCTGAGAGTAGGGGCCTATGGGGTGGGGGCCAGAACCCCTGTTTGGGCTGTTTCTGCCTCTGATCTGTGGTGTGGCACTTGCTAAGCCATTTCATTCACCTGGGAAGCTATCTTCCTTCCACTTCTTCAAACTTGGGGACTTACTTCTGTTCCTACCTACCAATGAGGAGGACAGGGACACAGTGACCAGCTGCAGGGGAGCACGTTTGGAGTAGAGGCTCAGGAAACTCAGAAAATCCCTTTCACCTCTCTGAGCTTTAGTTTTCCTTTCCCCAAAGGAAGGGTAAGGTGTCTTGGGTTTGAAAGCCTCTCTCATTGTAATATGCAAATAAACACAAACCAGAGCTTCGCCATGTTTCAAATTCCTAGTCTCTAACACCAAACGATCCTTTGTTTACTCCTCAGGGATCAAGGTGTCCTACAAAATCTCAACTATGAGTCAAAGTCTAGAAGGGTTAGAGTGACTGAGGTACCCCACTCTTTCACAGCCCCCACATGTCTGTCAGCTTGTTGTGCTGTAGGGGCTGGCGTGTTGCTATGATGCTGAAAGCTGTGCCACTGGTATCTCAGAAACCAGCAGAGCCACTTATGGTGGACAAGTTTCAGTTGAGCTTCCAGCCTAAGAGAGACTAGGGAGAAAGACCCAGCAGCCCACTCCCAAAACAATTAGCCATTGAAAACTCTATGAATAGCAGAGAAGCCCTATCAGATACAGTGCAGGAAAATGAACCCCCTCCCCTAGGGCTGGAAGGCATTCAAGAAATGACTGAGGAAGAGTTGCCCCCTCAAAGCAGAGTCGACCTTAATGATGAGAAAGGAGTAAAGCCCCCAGGACCTCCTTTTGCTGATGTGGCAGGATTCAAAATGAGAAGAAACATAGTAGTTGCAACAATGGCTCAAACATAAAAAGATCCTGTGCACGGTACAGTGTTGAGTAGTGTTTTGTTCTGTTGTACTTAGGGTCGCCATGAGTCAGATCCAACTCTTTCACATCAGAACTCTTTGAACAGTTTCGTTGGCCTCAGATGCCTGGTCCTTCTCTCTCAGTACTTCTGGTGCTGGAGGAACCCATTGATTTGGGCCTGAAACATCCTCTGTGATGGGTATCCTGGGGGCAAGAGCCATGCCTTAGAGTCTTTGCATTCCCCCAGCACTGTCAGGCTTAATGATATTGATTCACTCATTCACTGGTTAGTTCATTCATTCATTCATTCATTCCTAGGCCTTGTTGTTGTTAGGTGCCGTCGAGTCGAGTCGGATTCATAGTGACCCTATCTACGGCAGATCGAAACACTTCTCCATTCTGTGCCAGGCACACAATCTTATTTACATTTAAGCCCATTGTTGCAGACACTGTGTCAACCCATCTAGTGGAGGGTTTTCCTTTTTTTGTTGACCTGCCACTCTCCCAAACATGATGTCTTTCTCCAGGCATTGATGTCTCCTGACTACATGTCTAAAATATGTAAGATGCAGTCTGGTCATTCTTGCTTCCAAGGAGCACTCTGGTTGCACTTCTTGTAGGACAGATCTTTTGGTTCTTTTGGCAGTCCGTGGATATTCAATAGATGTCTCCAGCACCATAAGTCATGATCCTGTGGAAAGGCAACATTCCGTACACCTCTGAGCCCTTCCCCACTATCGCCCCAGGGAGTACCAGCAAAAGGAGAAGAGTGCCTTATAGTCTTCATTTCTCACTGTGGGCCCCCTCCTGCTTGGAGGCCTCTGTGGATATATTTCTTTTGGGGATCCTAGGAGGCGTGCACTCTCATGATCCTGCACTGTCTTGTTAAGGAAACCGAGGCACTGGGAGGTGAGGTGCCTTGTGCAAGGTCACAGAGTGAGTGATGGCATCTAGATTCAAATCCAGACTGACTTCGGAGCTTATGCCCTCAGCCACTGCACCAAACTTTCCGCTGACCCATAGGCTACGAGGAAGGAGAGGCAGGAGGAATCCGTGTTCTCAAGCAGGCCGGGAAAGGTTTCACAAGGGAGGGGGTGTGAGAGGGGAGCTGTAGCGCATGAAGAGTCCCTGCAAGAGAGATCTATTTTGCGCTCTGCGAACACGTGACTAGGGACCTCACCGCTGGCCAGCAGCTGGAGCGGCTAGTCTTCTGGGAGAGGCAGCAGAACCTCCCCTTCCCTTCCTTTGCCTACCTCTTCCCCGGTGAGGTCACAGAGGAGCATCCACGAGATGTTTACCTTCTCAGAAACACAACAATCCTCGCACCCGCTACCTCCGTCAGCCCGGGGTTCCCATCCACCAGCACACACTACCTTTTGCAGACCAGCTTCTTGGAGTCCCACGCAGGGAGGAAGATAGTGCTGGTCAGGGCCGAGGAAATACCCAGAACACAGTGGGCCCAGCCGGGGCGGGGGGAGAGGCGGCCAGGTGAGGGAGTCCCCATGCTTCCTCCCTCCCTGCCAGCAGAGCCTGCTGCAGCCGCTGCAGTGCCAGTCTCCCCAGGGGTGATTTAGGAGGGGCTGGCTGAGCGGTCATCCCTTTCTAATGGGCCTGAGTCATAATTCTCAGCACCCAGCCGCCTCTCCCCACTCCCGGCCCCTCCCTGGGGCTACTGCTCTGAGGCATTTAGAGCAGATTTAAGATCAAAATCAAATCAGATTCACCAAACAAGGTGTCAGGCTGGGCAGGCGGGGCTGGGGGCTTGGAGTTATAGCCTGGAAGGCCTCGCGGCTCCTCCGAGACTATTAAGTGCGAATATTTTATGGCCAGACACAATGCCGAGTGAACCGTCTATAAACCAATTACAGGAAACTTCCCCGCACAGCTCAAGAATGCAGCTGGATGTGGGGTGGCTGAGGAGGACGTCTGCGTTTGGGGCCATCAGGCATTCCTGAGACTCTCGGGGCTGGTGGCGTGCTGGCCGGCTCCCTCCCTGAAGGCAGGGTTCAGGGTGGGGTGGGAGTGGGGGGCTCCCCAGGAGGGGTCAGCAGGGTGTGCTGCATTTAGAATGCCTGGGACCATTCAGGATGGCTGGGCCCCACCTTACCTCACCTATGGAAAAACTGAAACTCAGAGCCAGGAAGTGTCCTTGCTCAAGGTCACAGAGCTGTGACTCACCATGGGCCAGCGGACTCCAAGTTCAGCTCTCTTCCAAGCTACCGATGCTCCCACCCTCCTGTGGCAAAAGACAGAGAGCAGATTTCCCCCTAGATCCTGCCTGCCACACAGCTCTGAAGGTCATTGGCTGGAATCACACAGACCCCATGCCCAGGTGAGACGTTTAGGGGGAGATCAGCTTCTCCTATCTGCCTTCTTCCCTGGACACCTCCCACCCAAGTGCTGGACCCTTAGATCTGAAGCGCGCCCATGCTCCTTACCGGAAGGCCGGCCCATCCTGATTCATCTCTGCACCACTTAACAAGGGGCCTGGCACCGTCAGTGAATTCAGCAGACGCATACATATAACTCCTACCCACTTGCCTCACTGCACAGAGGAGGAGGACATTGAAGCCACAGAGGTAGAGTCACTTGTCCAAGGTCACACAGTGAGAGTGAGAGAGAGGCAGGAGTAGGACTCAGGTCTCTGTCTCCTAATGGCCTGGGCTCTTCCCTTTACCCCAGCCAGGGCCCCTGGGGCTCAACTAAGAAATCTAGAATGAATTCTCTGCTCCCTTCTGCTTTAGTTGGACGCTGAGTGTCCCCCCAAATGCCCACATGTGAAAGGCTTGGTCCTCAGGGTGGCGCTGTTGGGAGGGCTGTGCACCTTTAGGAGGTGGGGCTTCATGAGAGTTCCTTAGGTCATTGGGGCAGTGCCCTCGGAGGGTAGCCCTTTCCTTTCCCTCTCTTTTGCTTCCTGGCCATGAGGTGAACAGTTTACTTACCACGCATTTCCTGCCATTCAGCATACCCACCAGAGGTCCGAAATAAGGGCTTCATTCGATCTTGGACTTCTCTCTTTATGTTAATTATCTCAGATACTTCATTATTGGGATGGAAAGGTGCGTAGCACTCCTTCCCATGAGGAGAACCCAGTCGCACCACGTATTCTAGCTTCGGAGGGCCCTCCAGCCCCTCCAGTGCTCTTGGAAAGTCAGCTCTGAGGTTGTGCCGGGCATTCTGAGGATCTGGGAGAGGCTCAGGGGAAGCAAAGCCCAGGGGACCCAGCTGCTTCCCTGTCAGGTCCAGCTGCCCTGAGAGCTGACGGTGTGACAAGTGGCATTAGCATAAAAACCTCCGCAGTGGCAGCTGCCGGCTCTGTGCCAGAGCCCTGGGCGTCCCGGCTTGGTGCCGTTTGCTGTCACCGGGGGCGGGCATCTGCCAGCCAGAGGTGCATGGCTGTCTCTCATCCCAGCTGTCTGGGCTCTGGGCATCTCCAGCGGGAAGCCCTCGCCTCTGCCCTGTGGCCTGCTCGGACACCTCCCAGCCTTTCCCATCCCCTGGAGTGCCCTGACTGCCCCAGCGCCCTCCTCTCTCTTGCCCAGAAGATTCTGCTCTCCACGTCCCTCACCCTTCTCTTCCCAATTCTCTCTTCCCTCTGAGCTGCGATGCCCGTCTTCCCTCTCTGCCTCTTCCCATCCAGGATGAGAGGGACTTTGGGAATGAAGACCTCGGTCTCCTCTAGACTTCCTGGTTTCCATGCTCAATGCCATCTTGGGTGATGAGTCTTTGTACTGTGGGAGGGGTGTGTGGGCAGGACCTCCAAGGTCAAATGAAGAGTAAAGGGGAGGACACAGGCAGGAGAAGACAGAGAGTGGGCCCTTCCTCTGGGAATCCTCTACCTCTGCTACCATGGTAAGGTCTTGCTGCCCTTTCTCCAGCCTTTGTTACATGGAGACACAGATAGGGGCTTGGGTTTCCAGAACGCAGACTTTATAAACAAAAAGCAAAACTGGTAGAAGACAAAAGAGTAGCAATTCCAGTAAGCAAACAGCTCATGAGCCCTCTGGTGAGCCCCCTGGGCAGGCTCTCTACCTGGAGCATGGAGACAATTCACCATCCCTCCCTCCCTCCCTCCCTTCCTCCTCCTCCTCTTCCTCCTCCTCCTCCTCCTCCTCCTCCTCTTGTTCCTCCTCTTCCTTCATATACCTGAGCCCACTGTCTTCCTAGTTCCCACCTTGGGTCTTTCTGGTTCTTCTTTCCTTTGCCTGGATCTGAGCTGCCATCCAGAGCTCCCAGCTAAGGAGTCCCCTTACCCCTTTCTCTGCCACGACCTCTTGTTCTTGTTTTTCATTGCACCTCCCAAGTATGAAATCATACACCTTTGTGTAAATGCTTTTATACTGATTGAATATATGCATCAATACCTAAGCCCTCTTTTCTTTTTCAAAAGTAGCTTTTGACCAAAATGACTTATATGCAGAATTTAAGAATCAAATAATACATACGGTTTTTCAGGAAATCTATCCAGCCCTGGTCATGTCTCTTTCCGTTCTCCAGAGAAAACCACTTCCAACTCTTGGCTGGTTCTCTTGTGGTTTTATCCCTGCATTTAAATAACATACCCACACTTCCACTTTTCTCCCAATGCTTCATTACAAAAAAAATTTTTTTAAATACATAGAAGAGTGGAAAGAATTTGCAATGACTACTTATCCGCCTACCACCGAAATCCGACAATTAACATTTTACTATCTTTGCTTCATCACATCTCTTTCTATTTTTTCATCCTTCTATCCGTCCATCTTATTTTTTGGTGCATTTCAAAGTAAGTTGCAGATATGATGCTAGTACTAAATGTTTAGCTGTGTGTATCATTAGAGTTTAATATTGGCTTGCACTTCTTCTTTTTTTTTTTTTTTTTTTTTCCTTTTCAGGTAGATTTTACATGGCTTTTAATGTGTAGATCTTAAGTGTACCAATCCATGAATTCAGAGAAATATATAACGATGTAACCAAACATCCACCAAAAATCAGAGCTTTACTATGGCTCATGGGTGTTCCCTTACACACTTCTCAGTGAATACCAGGGTTGGCCTGGTTAGTCCTTGGGTGGGAGACTGCCTGGGAACACCAGGTGCTATAGGCTAGGAAGAAGGACCTGGCAGTCCCCAAACAAGCCGCCATTGAAAACCCTATGAATAGCAGAGAAGCACTGACAATAGTGCCAGCATGGCACAGTATTAGGGAGTGTTTGGTTCTGTTGTACATAGGGTTGCTATGAGTTGGACCCAACTTGATGGCACCTACCAATACCACCACCCTCATAAAGCAGGTGGCCACTGCTCATGAGATATCTGTCTCTCTCTCCCCCTTTCTCTCTTTCTCTCTTTCTCTTTCTCTTTCTCTCTCTTTCTTTCTCCCCCCTTTCTTTTTTTTTTTTGACAGAATAATTTTTGACCTTATCTATGACTTCCTATTATGGAACAAACCTTAGCTCATAGCTATCTTCCTTCCCATAATGTACTTATATCACACTCTAAAAATTAAATCAATATTCTCTTTTTCCACACACAAGAAGTGAATCTGTTCACTCCTGATACAATGTAATAATTATACATCCTTTCTTATTCAACACTTTATATTCTTCTTCATTTCTGATTGCTTTTCTTTCCTATGCACCTCTCCTAATTTTTTTTTGTGACTCAACAGAACTCAAAAGCTTCTTTCAAACTTATTTACCACCTGATCGAATATTTCAAATAAGCTATAAGTTACCTTTTTCTCCCCTAGAGTAACTTCCTTTCTATCAGTTAAGGGTGGCTCTGCTGAGGCTTTTAGGAGCCTCTCGTCTCTGGTATCTTAGACATTGCTATCACCTACCTTAGACCTTTAATGGCCCTTTCAATCTGCAGACAACATCTCTCAGTTCTGGGAAATGTTCTTCTATTATTTCTTTGATAATTATCCCCTCCATTTTCTCTGAACCTTTCTAGAATTCCTAGTGGTCAAATGACCAACCTCCTGAACTGATACTCTAATGTTCTCATTTTCTCTGCCATTATCTGTCTTTGTCTGTCTCTTATTCTTTCCCTTTCTGTTCCACTTTTGGGGAAATTTCATCTATTTTATCTTTCTAAAACTTTTATTGAATTTTGAATTTTTTCCTGTCATTTTTAATAGCCAAGAGCTCTCTCTTGTGCTTTGTTATATGTGATCATCTGTATTTACACCTGCCTGTCTATCATTATCTGCCTGTCTCTCTCTCTTTCCCTGTTCTTGTTTTAGATGGAATGCTGGCTGTTATCTCAATGAGGATATTTATGATATATACTTTTGAAAGTTTTTTCTGCTCTCAGCCTGCCTCTGCTTCTTTCAGGTTCCTTTTTTGCCTATCAACTCCTGTGTTGTCAATGATGGAGGTGTTCCAAAAATGTGGGTGATCCTTGGGTGTCCATATTTAAGAGTATGAGTTGTTAAGAAAATCTGATTGGCAGCTCTGAAGACATGAGTTGATCCTGTTGGCTGGTGGGCTTCACTGTAAGGTGAAGGGACAGGGAGCTGACTTAGTCTTTGGAGGACAGCCTAGCCCCTCAGGCCATCCTAGCTTTTGCAGGGAAGAATATCTACCTCCAGTCTGGGATTATCTGATAATTTGGCAGTTACCATTCTTGTAACTGGAGTTTGGGGACAAAGCCCTAGCTTTAGGTGTTGCTAAGAAGCAGGCTTGGCTACCCATCCCAAATATGCCAGTTGGAGAGATGAGGAATGGTGAAAAGCAGAGAAAGGAGATCGAATCAATGCGCACATTGGGAAGAGAAACAGCTGAAAGTGTCCAGTGACCCAAGTTCTTCTTCAGGTCGCTGATAAGAACCTTAGGTTTTGTTTGTTTGTGTCTTAATACAGGGTCTTACTATGTAGCCCAGGCTGGTCTGGAACTCATGATCCTCCTGCCTCAGCCTCCCAAGTGCTGGGATTATAGGAGAGCACCACCATGCCAGGCGAGCATTAGATTGAAGCAGAGGGAGAAGTGGGCTGGGGAGGCAAGGCCTGCATCATTCAGCAGTCCAGGTCAACGAGGGGTCTGGTTAATCATTACCTCCATTCTGATTCTGCCAAGTAGTCCCAAGAAGTTATTATTGCTTCAGGGACAGTTTTAGTCTCTTGTCAAAAAGACGTTTATTGATCAATGTCCCCCTAATCCAAGGGGACTGCATGTTTAGGACAAGGACTGGAGACCTTCAGATGCCTCTTGGGGGTCTGACACAGGGTGCTCATGGGCCCAAGTGAGGAGTCAATGCTTTCCATTAAAATTAGTTTCTAAATGCCTATTATCTTCTGAGAGCCCAGCTGGGGAAGGCAGCTGGGGATGCCCCCATCCTGTGCAGGCGTGACCTTTGTCTTTCTGTATGATGTCCAATGCCTGCTTTCTGTCTGCTCCCTGGCCTAGTGTCTCTCAGGCCTCTCTCATTCACCTTCCCTCCACTTACCTAAGGTTGTGGGGAGGGTGCCGGCGGGGCTGCACACCTGCAGGTGAGGGAGCCTGGACACCAAGCCAGTGCCCTGGCTTAGTCTTGGGCTGGTCCGCCTTCTGCCTTGCCTGACATCCCCAATCTCTCTGCCCTCCTGGGGATCCACATGGCCATGGCTTTGTCTTCTCCCGCACAGACACCACCCTCTGCAGGCCAGGCCACTTACACCTCCTCCTATCCAGTTAAGTCCATTGTCACTAAGTGTTTGCATTTGATCTGCCAAAAACTTGAAGCTATTTCTCCTCTGCTTCTGTCTCTTCCACTTTCTTTTTCCTGGTGGGATTTTAGTGACTTGAATCTCACATTAGTGGGATTTCAAGAGGGAGCTGTGATAAACGGTTGGGGCAGTGCTCTAGGTCTAACCTGATGTCTGTTTATTTAACACCTGCCTCCCCCCAGCCTAGGAGAGCTGGACAGTCAGACAGTTGGAAGCTCTGCCTGCTTTGTTCTGCGGCTTTCCCTAGCTGAGGGCCTGACCCAACTAGTGACTTGGGAGATAGGTACTAACTGATGAGTGGGGACTGGGATTTAGCTCCGTTGGAAGAGTGCTGCTCTTACTGTCTCATCTCTGACGTCCCAAGTTCGATTCCCGGCACCACAAAAATGGGAGAAGGACGTGGCAATCCACTCCCGTGGCAATCCACTCCCAAGGCAATCCCAAAACAGTCAGCCATTGAAAACCCTGTGAGGGTTGCTATGGATCAGACACGACTCAATGGCACCTAACAACAACTGAAGATTGTGGAAGTGGGAGGGTTTTCAGGCCTTCTTGTGCCACAGTATCTGCTGCACTGGACAGAGAGGCACAGCCTTCTCTGTGGCGTAAGGAGGCTGCATAGGATTGGGGGGAGGGTCACAGTTACAGTTGGTCATGTTGTATCTACAAAAAGAGAATCACAGGTGGGTAATCTCTTGGTTCCATCAACTCAAATATTCTAGGATTATGAAAATTGATTGAACATCCCCTGAAGAGGGGGGGTGAGAGTTGTGGGGTACCCTGGAACATAGAGGAAGGCTCTAGCACCGGGGCCTACCCCTGTGCCCTGCTTTACTCCCCTTCCAGCCCAGAGCAAAGGCTTAGGTCTCACCCTTAAAGGGAAGGGAGCACCAATCAGACCCAGAAGGCTTCTCCCCAGAAGTCGGGGAAGGAGGGGGGACGGGAAGGCCAGGAGGCCTCAAACCTCAGCACCGAGCCTGATGCTGGCTGATGAGCTAAAAATATAACGCTAGGTTTCCTCCCCACCCCTGTCTTAATGTGGTTTTTAAAATAAGGCAGCCTCTTTCTAGTTTTCCCTTTCCTCTGTCATTTATTTCAGTTTTTATCTCCACAACAAAAATTCCTTCCCACTTCTTTCCCCCCCCTCTCCCTCTAATGCTCTTCACTTTCAAATGCTAATAATCTCCAGCTGTAAAAGGCTTAGAAGTGGCTCTAGATTGTTTGATCTTTGGCCTGTGATCTGCTTTCATCTCTCTGCTTTCAAATGTTACTTTAGATTTACTTTAACCTATTAACATGCTTGGTATTCATGGACATGCCCGCTCCAAACCAGCTTCCCAGCACCCCAACTGCACCCTTCCCCATTATAACCAGGCAAGGAAAGTGAACGGCCTGGGCAGACTGGAACTTTCCAGCGCAGGTGGAGGAGGAGGCCCTGAAGGCAGAGAAAGGTGGAGGACAGCCAGCGGAGGGCAAGGCAGGGACGGAGGGAAACAGAGGAGATGGGGGGAGCAGCAAGCCAGGGGAAAGGGAAGGAAGAAGAGGGAGGAAGGAAAGGCAGAAGGAAACAAAGGCAGAGGAAGGGAGGCAGGGACAAAGAAGGCCGGGCGAGCGTCTAGGGTGGACACGCCGCCTCCCGGCTGGTTAGACACTGTCTAACTCTGCCCTCCCCGGAGCCGAGAGCGGGGAAGGAGAGCCAGTGAATCAGTGCTTGAGATCCCCTGCTCCCGCCGTTGAGCTGGAAGGGCTGGCGTGTTCGTTTCCACAGGAAACGCGAGGCATGAATATGGATGAAACTCCTCACTGAGACCACAAGGGTACGGTTCAATTATTTGCCATATAAAGTAGCACATGAGGATTCTTTGCGCTTGATCGTTTCCTCTGTGTACGTCTCTGTGTGCGCGGGCGCGCGTGCGCGCATGTGCATGCGGGTGTGAGTGTTGTAGGGTGTGTGTGGAGACTCGTGGAGGTGGCTGGGGAAGGGTCCACTGGCCCCCTCGGTGGGCACCTGTGGAAGGCACCCTATCATTTAGACCCTCCGATTGCAACTGAGCCCCTGGAGATTGTGGAGAGGAGCCCCCTGCTTCCCCATCTCCCTCACCCCAACACACACACACACACATGCTCACTTGCAGTGACACTTGTGACTCCACAGCCTCTGAACTTGCCAAAGGACAGAGATCTCGCTGAGCCTTGCAGATCTCAGCACATCTGGAAAACCCCAGAGTAGGAGCCGTGGCAAGCCAGCCTGGTGGAACCCCTCTCCTGAGGCTGCTGGCTTGCCTGGGAGAAGCAGATGGCCCTGCTTCCCAAGGGAAAACCTGACCCAGCCTCCCATCTGGACAGTGGCAGCTTCCTCAGAAGGCGGGAGGGAGAAGCTGTCTTGGGCCGGGCTGAAAGGGACTCAGAGGGAGGACAGAGTCTTCCTGCAGAGGAAAGAAGCCTCACTTGGCATCAGAAAATTTCGAGTCCAAGTGCTGGGCCAGTGATTCAGCCCCTCTACCCTCAGTTTCCCCATCTACAAAATGGAACAGCAATGATTCCTTACTTCAAAGGGTAATTGTGAAGGGAGAAGTAATCCTAGTGAGGATTATAATTATAATTCATGGAGCACTCATCATGTCGCAGGTACTGTTCTAAGTGCCTTATAAATATTAACTCAAATAATCCTCTGTTAATCCTTATTTAATCCTCATTTAACCCTATGAGGTGGATACTATTATTACTCTCACTTTATAGATAAGGAAATGGAGACCCAGAAGGTTTAAGTAATTTGCACAAGGTCACACAGCCAGGTCTATTATATTCATTTTAGACTAATTAGAGGATGGGGTCATGTGACTTCTTCTGTTACCTCACTCGGTTCCCTAACATCCCTCTGGGATGGGGTCACTGCACCCAGCATGCCTAGGAGGGAAAGAGCCAACTTTGCCCAATGAATCCGGGTCTTCTTCCACCCAAACCCACGCTCCCCATTGTCGTACTGCACTGAGAAGGTGCTTCTTAGTGCAAAGGGCTAAACACATTCGCTATTATTACGCACACATGTGGGGGCTGCTGCCAAAGGGCACGCTCTCCTTTGGAGACTGGGAGGCCAGGGCGCAGGGGAAAAGGCAGGGTTCCTGACTATCCTGTCTCCATGAGCTTTTACAGGGCAAACCAGAGCCATCCTGGTAGAGCGGCTCAGTTGCTTTGGGTCCCGCATGAAGGGGAGGGGAGAGCAGATGCTTCCCTGTTGGTGATGCACTAGAATCCCCTGGGTGGGGGCTACCTCAGGGGGTTCCCTCCAGTCAGTTGGTCTCTGTGGCTACCATGCCTTCAGCTTCTGATGGCTTATGAGGGCTGCGTGGGAAGGACACCATTGCTGAGCCCAGCTACGGCCGGCTGAAGCAGATGGGCACACACTCCGTCAGGGTACTTGCACGTCCACCTGCGCACTCAGACTTTGCGTCAACCCCATAAGTTAGGTTTGCATCCGCATCACCATTCTGCAGAGGCAGAGCATTTAAGTGACTTGAGCGCAGTCACACAGAGTCTTCTCATTCCACCCCACCACCTCCCTTGGCGCTCGGCAGCTAGAGATTGATGGCAATTGAGGATTAGACTAGAAAGCAGCCTTGTGGTCTCCTATAGCCAACACACCTCCATATCCCTAAAGGAGATGACTCCACCATCTCCCTAAAGGTCCTGTTTTACAGGCACTGAGCTTCCCAGGGCCAGGCCTGGGTCTGCCTGACTTGGTAGACCCCAAGCTTAAAGTATGTCTTCTTAGTCTCTCTGGACCCTGCCCTCCAGCTTGCCTGGGCTAGGAGCCAGCCCTGCATAGCAGTTGCCTCTGGGGTGAGACAGAAGACACAGGTAAAGCTTGAACTTGGCTCTTCTGCCCACTGACTGTGTGCCCCTAGGTAACTGACTTACCCCCTCTGAGCCAGTGGTCCTCATGAACCATGGGGTGATGGGGAATTGGAGGCGTAGTTCACTTACAAGGAAAGGGCCCTTTGTAAGTGCTGGCTTCCCGAGCAGCCCACAGGGGTCTCCCTGGGGAAGGGGTGGGCATCACACAGAGCGCCCAGTTCTAGGGCTTCGTGAAGGCTCTGATTGTTGCCAGGAGGCAAGGAGGGAAAGACATTTGTATCCTTCACTCTTCCTGGTCACAGTCCCTAGCGCATGCAGTCTTTTTTTTTTTTTTTCTTCTGGTACTGGGGTTTGAACCCAGGGCCTCGCGCTTGCATGCTTTGCAAGTGCTGGACCACTGAACTGCACCCCCAGCCCTTTTTTTTTTTTTTTTTTTTTTTTACTTCTTGAGACAGGATCTCGCTAAATTACGCAGACTGCCTCTGGTCTCAAACTTGCGATCCTCCTACCTCCACCTCCCAAGCTGCTGGGATTACAGGTGCGCACCACTGCACCCAGCCGGCGCATGCAGTCTTGAGGCCCGGGGCAGATTCTAAGTGTGTCTGTCCCTGGGCAGGACTGATGCTGGAGCACCCCAAGCTTCTGCTGAGAGGGCTCCTGCCTGGAAGCCAGGATCTGGCTGGGCTGGGCTCTCAGGCCAGGAAGGATCTGCTGCGGTTGTCTGGGCGTGAGGGATGAGGGACGAGACCAATTAGGGCTCTTTTTGCCAGTCAGTGGTATCATTTGGTGCTGGGCTCATCAGGAGCCCAGGAGGCTGGGAGGGGCCTCGGGCCCTGAGGAAGAGTCCCCCCTTCTTCACACCACCCACCAGTCCTTAGTGACTGGAAAGAGCAAATGCAAATGGACCCGCAGCACAACGCCCAGAATATACTGCCACACTTCCTGGGGGCTCCCTCTAAGTTAAAACTGGGCTCCTCCTGGGGGCTGACATTTTCTCTGGTTCAAACAACATCTGCGCCTCGCCGCGCTTGGCAAAAGGTGAAGGAGCTAGCCACTGCCACTGTGGACTCAAGTGAGACAAAACTGAGCCAGAGGGCAAGCCCGCGCGTGCGCTGTCACACATACACGCATGGTCCCCTCCCATGTGCATTCCGGGTCCCTTTGCACACCCCCTTGTACTTCATGGGTCCTCACATACATGCTCATGAGCTTAACTGGCACATTCCCACGCATGTGCAAATTCACATGCAGACCCCATCAGGACCCCTCAGTCCCACTCAGACATGCACACATTTCTGCATAAGTGTGTCCACCACAAAGAGCTCACAGAATCCTGCGAGCCGGAGAATCGGGTCAGCCCTCGTCCCTTTCCCCCTTGTGCCACGCCCTCCTCCCTGCCACCCACCCCAATCCCCACACTGGGCAGAAGCAGCAGTGGGCTGGTGAGGTCTCAAAATAAATCCATTCTTAGAAAGGCCACCTTCCCCTCCAGGCTCCAGGCCAAATCTCCAAATGAAATCAGGCTGGGGAGAAATGAACAGCTGAGATGCACAAAACAACGTGGAGAAGAAACTGAAGATACGAATAATAATAGAGAGAGAAAAAAAGTGAGAGTTATTTTTCAGCTCACTGGCTTTCTGAAAAGTAATATAAAGTTGGGCAGCATCTTCTCGGAATCGACCTTTCTGAGCCGAGACCCAGGCCACACGCACATCTCTTTCCTCTCTTTCTATTACCCGAAATTTGTATGGTTTCATCTCCTCTGATTTTCTTTCATTTGTGCGCCTGTGCAAACCCCTTGTGTCAGGGGCTTGTTCCTAACCCGGCAGCCCCGCCAGGCTGCCAGCCGCTTCTCTCTCGGCCTCCTGCGGGGCTGAGAATTGAGAGACTTGAGAGCCTTCCTCAGCTGGGGGGGCCTCCCTCCCCCGCCCTCCACCCACCTGGCCTCCCAGCCTTCTTTGTTCCCAGGAAGATTCTCTTGCGCACTGTCTACTCCGCCAGAGCTGGAGAGGAGAGCCTGGATGGGCTGAGGGGACAGATCCTAGAGCCTGAGCCGAGCCCAGGGTCGGCTGCTGGACGGACGAAGCAGAACCGATAGTGAAGGGGTCAAAGAGCAGATGAATCCACTAATGACTATGCCTTCTTTAGGGTGTGGAGAGAGAAGGTTGCGGATCACAATTTCTAGGAAAAAGGCTTCAGAAAGGTGACTGGGAGTATTCATAATAGCGGGGACATTCCCCGTGGTTCCAGGCCATCCTCCTGCATCTTCCCTGACGGTGGCCAGGCATCTCCTTTCATCTGGTACCTCCCATCCGAGGCGCACACACACGCACATAGGTATAAACGCACGTGTAAGCACCTCAGACATCCACACGGATATACGCACACATGACCTTCAAACGCATGTGTTCACACACTTGCACACACCTAAACCACCTGCACAGAAGCAACACACCTAAACCACACGCACAGAAGCACACACACATGCACCTGTCAAACACACATGTATGTGGGTACCTCAAACACATCTGCATAGGTGCACAGCCCTCAGACACACACAAACCCATGCATGAACAGCTCATAAACACATGCACACACATGTTTTTAGGTGCCATCACACTGAGTCCAATTCATAGCAACCCTATGTACAGCAGTTCGAAACACTTCCCGATTCTGTGCCAGGTACACAATCTTATTTATGTTTAAGCCCATTGTTGCAGATACTATGTCAATCCATCTGGTGGAAGGTTTTCCTTTTTTTTTTTTTTTT
>VMDO01000195.1:0-33613 GCA_007922755.1 Pedetes capensis | reverse complement strand
CCTCACCAGCGCGATTTCCACATAGGGTCTTGTTAGAGCTTGGGCTTCAGCATTTGCATTTGAGAGGGACATGGTTCAGTGACTGGGTTGGGGCCCACCTTAAACTCCAATTTAACCTCTGGGAAGACCCTGGCTCTAAATACAGGCACATTCTGAGGTATGTAGGGGTTAAGGTGTCAACATACAAATTTTGAGGGGGACACAGACAGCCCATAAGATCCAGGCTCCACAGGCTGACTCTGCCACCCTGGAGACCATTAGAAAAGAGCCCAGGGCCACAGGCGTGTCTCCCTTCCTTGGCACTGCTTGGTTTGCTGGGGGCCTGGGATGGGTGGAGCCCCTCAGGAGCTCCCTTGGCTGAGGCTGGACACCCAAGGCACCATGGCTCTGCCCAGCTGCCCACACCTTGTGGCCGGCCAGCTCCACTCATAGCTGCCATTGCCCGTGGTGTCAGCTTGCAAACTCCGGCCACCCCTGCTCCAGCGCCTCAGCTCTTAGTCACCAGGAGGTAAAGATGCTCTGCATCCAGGTGGTCGCTCCAGGTCTCCTTTGAGCTGTCTGAGCTGAGCCAGCCAGAGACTAACAGAGCACATTTTAGGAAGATTTGGGGAAGGTTTTAGGAAGATGGGGAAGGTGGGGGAAGATGGAGAAGAAGAGCAAGAGGACAGATGAGTGGAGATTAGCTGGAATCGCTTTCATTCCAAACTCGCTGGTGCTGCCATGGAGAAAACTCCTTCACCCCCACTCTTTCCTCCTAAAAGGATTATTCCCAAAGTATTTCCAGCAAGAGAAACGCTGTTTTCTTTGAAAAACTTTCTTTAGAGTACACAAAGATCAGAGTTTTCTTTTCCAGGTTAAGTAGTCCTGATATCCTCGCTGCACTGCCATGACTTCTTCCTGAGGTGGAGAATGGGCGTCTCTGCCCTCATCCCAAGGCCCTCAAGCCACGCCATGATTCCAAACTGTGGAACTAGGGAATGGGGCCAGGCTGCAAAGATTCCTTCTCTTTGCTCCTTTCAGCTGAAACAGTCTCCCATCCTGCTTCCCCAGGGTTCTTCTCTCCCTTCTCCTCTCTGGCTGTCCTCACCAGTCTCCCAGCATCATATGCAGGAAGAACCCAGGGCTGGGAGTGGGAAGAGCTCCCCTGCCATGTGATCTACGTGGGTAGAGGGCAGTGGGGTCAGGAGAGAGCTCATGGAGCAGCTGTATTTCCCATGGTTTCTCTCACCTGCCCTGGTTTCCCCGACCTGGCCCACTGACACCTACGAGGAACGGCCACATCAGGCCTTCCCTGGCTGAGGTCGTAAAAGCACAGACTGAGAGCTGGAAAGGTCTAGAAAGTGCAGAACTCATCTCTCTATTGGATGTGTGAATGGTGGTCAGAGCCCTGCTTTCATAATCCAGGAGCAAGGACGGCTCCTTCCCTCTCTCTGCCAGGTCACTCGTCCCATGGCTGGGCTGCTCGGCGGGTAGGAACATCTTTTCCAATGATCTGTAGGATCCTTCCTGGACTAGGGCTCTCCAGAGAAACAGAGCCTGTAGGATGTGTTATATTGTGTGTGTGTGTGTGTGTGTGTGTGTGTGTGTGTGTGTGTGTGTGTGCTTGTGTGTGTATTCATATGTATAATATACATATAAGATCATAAAGAATTGGCTCCCATGACTAGGACAGCTGACAAGTCCCAAGTCTATAGGGTGAGTCAGCAAGTTGGAGATCCCCATAGCTGAGGGCATAAGTTCAGCCCATTGGCTGACAGGCTTGAGAACCAGGAAGAATTGGTGCTGTGGTTCAAGGAAGGAAAAATCTAATGTCCCAGGTTGAATTCTTAGCCAGGAGAAATTCTTTCTCAGGGAAGACTCAGCCTTTTGGTTCTCTTCAGACCTTCGTGGATAAGGCCCACCCCCATTGTGAGAGCAAAGTCTACCAGTCCAAATGTTAATCTTATCTTGAAACACCCAGACAGAAACACTTAGAATAATGTTAGATCCAAATATATAGGCATTCAAGTTCATAGTCAAAGTTCACCATTCAAGTTCGTAGTAAATTTAGTCATTGTGCTTCTTCTTAACCATTTCCCTATCAGGCTGATCCTCCTTATCTGGTCTTACAGGTGTAGAGGATCCCGTCCATGGGGCTTAGTGTTCAGCCCAGCTGACTGCTCCTGGAAAGGGTCCCTGACACCCCAGCTAGAAGATGCCTCCCCTCCCCGTTAGGTTGCCTCTGCCCACAGTGCAGTGGCCAGCTTCCCTTGCTTCAGCTGGCCATGGGGATGTCTGCCCCACCCCTACCCCATGCAGCTGGGTGTGAGGCCTGGCTGGACGTGCTCTGGCTAGAGGGGGCCACAGTGGGAGCCAGTGCTTGCTTCCTAGAGAAAATACCTGGCTCTCAGAATAAGGATGCTCCCCTGCCTCCCCCTCTCTGCTTCTTGGTAAACCAGAGAAAGCCTGGGCTGGAGCCAACAGAAATCCCATCCTGTGCCTGCTCGGTGGAAAAGCTCCTTTCTGTCTTTGCTTCTCATGCCTAGTGGAGTCCCCAGAGAGGGAAGGAAAGGGAGGTCCTAGTTAGATAACAGGAGCTGGAATTTAGCTCAGTTGGTAGAGCACTGCTTTGCAGTCTCTTAGGTCCTGAGTTTGATCCCCAGCACCACAAAAATGGGAGAAGGATGTGGCAATCCACTCCTGGGGCAATCCCGAAACAATCAGCCATTGAAAACCCTATAAGGGTCGTTATGAGTCAGACGTGACTCGATGGCACCTAACAACAACAACACATGTATCATGTCCTTTCACCTGCGGGAACACCCAGAATGGGCAGGTCTTGGTTCTGTTTAACCACAAGGCCATTGGTGCATGGGGAGCCCATGTCATAAAGCCAGTCACGTAGTCCTCAGCTGCAGGAGCAAGGACCGGACTCCAGCATTGGAGCCCTTCTCAGCCTCCTCTGTCAGCTACACCTCAGGACGTTAGGTGCCTGTGCAGGCAGTGGAAACTGTGCTGCCTGAAGGTAGAGGGACAACAGTCAAGTTCAACACGGTTTCAACAGTAACAAGGTAGCTCTTTCCAGATGTCCAGGGAGCTCAGGTGGTGGCCAGCCAAGGGAGTCACCACAGGCTGGACACTGCTATGTGGTCTTCAGGAAACAGTACGTGAGGAGGCTGGAGGAGATGACTCCTAGGGGTCACCTTTGCCAGCTCTGGAGTCCTGGGGATGACAGACTTTCAGCTGACATTGGCGGACCCCCAGGGCAGGTGGCTTTGTTTTTGCAGCTCTGAGCCAAGGGAGAGGTGGAGAAAGGAGAAGGCTGCAGCCCCAGGGCATCTCCTGGGCTGTGGCTCTTTTCCCCTGTGCTGAGAGCCAGGACCTTGCCCGGGGAGGAGGCATAGCCGGGGGCCTTGGCAAAGGGCACAGCAGCAGTGGAGGCCGGCTTCCTGTTTGTCTGGGCCCCTGCCAACCGTGTTCTGCACAGACTCCAAAGAGGAGAGCAAACAAGGGATTTTCAGATGGTCTTTGCGTGCCTTCTCCTTTGTTTTCCCTTGGCGAGAGACGCAGCTGCTCCTCTAAATCTTGGCCTGGAGGAGCCGGGCAGGAGAAAGCTGGGGGGAGCCTGGCTTTTGTGAGATGAGACCCAAGCCCTGTTAAGCTGAGCCCGGGAGCCGTCGATCTAGGCCCGCTCAGGCCTAGAGAAGCTCCGGCTTCTCCACAGTGAATGCCGGCTGACCTTTCTGGAGCCCCCTGCTTCTCTTACAGTGGGCTCTTTCACAGCAACTCTCATCCAGTTGGAGAGTGTTGGGGCTGGGGGAGCCTGAAAGTAATCACCCGGCGTTCCTTGAATACCTGCAGAGATGAGGAACTTGCTGTCCTCACTGGCCGCTGGCCGCCCATTGCATCTTTGCTTGGCTCCCTCTTAGGCAGTCTGTTTCCCAGTAATGTCTTCTCCCCATTCCAGGGGCTCCCGAGCATGGGAGCTTTTCTCCTCTTGCCGATCATGACACCTGTCCACTGCTTCTATGTGGGCATTGTGCTTGGAGCACCTCACACCTGCTGGCAGTTTGGCCCACTGCTCTGAATTGTTGTTGTTGTTGTAAGGCGCCGTGGAGTCAGTATCCGACTCATAGCAACCCTCATAGGGTTTTCAATGTCTGACTGTTTCAGGATTGCCTTGGGAGTGGATTGCCAGGCCCTTCTCCCATTTTTGCGGTGCTGGGAATTGAACTTGGGACCTCAGAGACTGCAGCGCAGTGCTCTACCAACTGAGCCAAATCCCAGCCCCCTGCTCTGAATGAGCCATTTCATTTCCTTGGTTGGACTGTAAGCTGCCTTCAGCAGGGACCAGATCGCCTCCATCTTTTATATCCCACGTATTCATTACTAGCTGGCTGAGCATATGGCAAGCGCTTAATCACCACATGGAGGAAACAAGGAAGGAAGAAAGGAAGAGAGGGAGGAAAAAAATATTGTCCTTCATCATTTTTCTTGTCTACTGGACAATAGGTCACCACCCAGGACGGGATTCCCTGTGACAGTCCGTTGTTCCTGGCTGAGAGTTGTCTTAGCATGAAGAACAGCTCTGGGCTCAATACCTGGATCCCAGTTCTGGACTTTGTATTTCCGAGCCAAGCAACCTGGGGCAGTTACTTGTCTGAGCCCCAGTATCCAATCTGTTAAAAGGAAATAATAATCGTTCACCTCATGCAGGGTTGTTCTGAGGATCAAATCAGATCAAAGGACCTCATGCTATCTGTAAACAGGTTTCCCTAAAGATGCAGGGCAGTGCTGAGGGTTAGCTATGGAGATTCCAACAACGGCAATGTCACCACTGTTTCACTAATTTATGTTGTGAACTAACCTGAGAAATTTCTTTATACACATTGTCTCAATGTATAGCTAATAAAGTGGGTAGCTTACTGATGAGGAAACAGGTTCAGAAAGGTTAAAGGTCTTGAAACGCTAGGGTTTGAATCCAGATCCCTAATGGCCTCCAAGCCCAAATATTCTCTCTGCTACTTCAAACTGCTTCTTATTAAAGGCAAGTTAGGCTGAGAGCATGGCTGGGATTTAGCTCAGTTGGTAGAGCGCTGTCCTACTATCTCTGAGGTCCTGGGTAAAATGGGAGAAGGATGTGGCAATCCACTCCTGAGGCAATCCTGAAACAACCAGCCATTGAAAAACCTATGAAGGTTGCTATGAGTCAGACTCGACTCAATGGTACCCAATGTCAATAATAGGATGGGAGCTGGGACACACACCTGTGATCCCAGTGACTCAGGAGGCAGAGACAGGAAGATCACAAGTCTGAAGCCAGAGGTGGCCTGTGCAACTTAAGACCCTGTCTCAAGATAAAAAATTTAAAGAGGCTGGAGGTGCACCTCAGTGGTAAAGCACTTGCAAAGTATGTGCAAGGCCCTGGCTTCAGTCTCTCAGTACTTGGGGGGAGGGGGAATGGTATAAAAAGGCAAGCTAGGCCCAATATGGGGACAAGGGAGTAGGCAGTGATGATGTGTTGGTAGGGAGTATTGGACTCTAATTATTGTTGTTGTTAGGTGCCGTCGAGTTGTGTCTGACTCATAGTGAGCCTCATAGGGTTTTCAATGGCTGTTTGTTTCAGGATTGTCATGGGAGTGAACGGCCACATCCTTCTCCCATTGGAGTCCAGTTGTTGTTGTTGTTGTTATAGCGACCCTATATACAACAGGTGAAACGCTATTGCCAGTGCTTCTCTGCTGTTTATAGGGTTTTCAATGGCAGATTGATTATTGGGAGCGGATTGCCAGGTCCTTCTCCCAAGCCTGCAGTATCTGGTGTTCCCAGGTGCTCTCCCATTCAAGTACTAACCAGGCCCGACCCTGCTTAGCTTCCCAGATCTGACGGGATGGGATGCCACAGGGCTACGACTCAATCATTTCCTCATTCAGTAGGGCAAAGCAAACACTCAATGCTCATTCTTTTCCTGGATTGGTTTTAAAAATCTTTTTCTCACTCTTGTTGTTGTTAGGTGCCATCGAGTCGAGTCTGACTCATAGTGACCCTCATAGGGTTTTCAATGGCTGACTTTTTTGGGGGGGATTGCCTTGGAAGTGGGTTGCCACATCCTTCTCCCATTTTGTGGTGCTGGGAATCGAACTCGGGACCTCAGAGACTGCAGAGCAGCGCTCTACCAACTGAGTTAAATCCCAGCCCTTTCTCATTTATGGCAGGATTTTGGTCTGTTAGCCAGGCGCTGCTTCTTTTCCAAGGAACCAAGCATGGCTGCGTCATGCTGTGGGTTTCCGGGAGGGCTCAGTGGGGTGTGTATGGGGGATATCTAGAAACCAGGCAGAATAAAGGAAGGGAGACTTAGCTTTGAGTCAGTAACCCACTGATCATTTGGCAAACTTTATTGAGCATTGACATGTGCCAGAAGCTGAGCTAAACCCTATAGGGGTTGAAGAAACCAAACCTGCAGATTCTGCTGTCCAGGAGCTTCCAGACTGGTGAGGAAGGCAGGACCCCAGGCAGATGGAGGCTCCTGATGTTGACGGATGGCAGGGAATTGGGGGACAGTTGGAGAGTGTATGGGTTTGGGAAAGAGGACCAAGGCTTTACCCAGGGACCATAGAGGAGGGGGGCACCCCTGAGTCCTGCCCTGGAATTCTCTAACCCAGCGCCCCCCTGAGGCCTCTCGCTCAGTTTAAGTCGAATAACTTTGGTCTCCAGTTGCCTCCTGCCTGCCACGTTCCAACTCAATCATTCTTAGAAATTTGGAGCTGTAGCTAAAACGCCTTTGCCCTGTAACAGGATTTCCACAGTCTCCACAGCCGTGCCAGCGTCGCTCATCACCTGCTGTTGTAATCTGCACCGCTAAGCCCGCGGCTCGAGGCAGAAAGCTTAACTCGCCTTGTTGGTGAGAGCCTGCTCTTCCTGGCATTGGAGCCACATTCTGGGAAGGGGAGCTAATCTGCTCCCAGAACTCCACACGCAGAGGCATCTCAAAGGAAATACCAGTGGCAGAGGGAGCTTTGGCTCCTTCTGGGAGGGGCTCTGAGAACCAAGTTCCCTTGGAGCTAATGGGCAGCAGGAATCATGGTGCCCTGGGTCATGGGTAAACCTACTCTGTGCGCCTTCTCTTCATGGGGTAGGTGGGAGAGATGAAGTCTGATATTCTTGAAGATTGTGTTTCTTGGGTTGACTGGGCTCAAGCCTGCATTGGGAGAGTTGGCTCCATCAAAGGAAACACACAAGTGATTTGTGAGCAAGAATGTGTGTGTGTGTGTGTGCGCGTATGTGTGTGCGTGTGTGCGCATTTAGCCATGACTGCTGACTAAACACCTAGCATCTTTTCTAAAATCATAATAATCACTAGTATTTTTTACCTCCTCCTTCCCTCATAACACTTTATGCTTTGGAGGGCCAGGGTATAGAGCCATAGAATGTTTGATATGAAGCTGGAGTGTGCTGACTTCTTGTTGAATGAATGAGAGCTAACACTGGAGCTCAGCTTTGTTACATGCCCTATGCTTTATGCTTAACCACATGGAGAAAACAAAGATCTGATCACATACATCGTAAGTGGAAAAGCAAATAGAAACAGGAAAAAGATGTAGAGTCCTTGGAAGTGAGATCTGAATGCGTGAATGAGAATGTGTTCAAAATATATTTATTGAGGCTAACACATGCCAGGCTTAGTAAATAAATTTTGAGTGAGTGCACGCTTGTACGTATGTCTGGCTCAGGTGCTGTAGGCTTGGAAGAAGGACCCAGCAGCCCACTCCCAGAACAAACAGACATTGAAAACCCTATGAATAGCAGAGACGCACTGACATAGTGCCAAGGATGGCACAGGGTTGAGTAGTGTGTGGTTCTGTTGTACATAAGGTCTCTATGAGTTGGACCTGACTCGATTGCACCTAACAACAACAACAATAATAACAACAATAACGACATCAACACATACCTAAGTGTTCTTTATAGATGCTGTGGAGATAGCACAGCTGCTCTGGGTTGAGTGGAAGGTGCTGAAAGACTGGGAAAAGAATGGATTTCGGCTTGACATAAGCAATGACTTCTTGAGAAGTAGAAGTATCCCACAGTGTGCTATGGGGCCATGTGAAGTAGTAAGCTCCTTTGTCACTGGAAAAGTTTGAACAGAGGCTATGTGGTCAAACTTTGGGGATGCAAAAGAAGACATAACAGATCCTATAGCTCTACATCTTATATCTCCCTCTCCTATTTTTTTCAGTGCCTACTGACTGGCCTTCAACTGCCAGCATCTGCATATTCTTGCCCAAGAGCTGGCTCTGCCCCAGAGTCCATTTTGCTGCCCGCTAGCAAGTTGGAGTTGCCAGGGAACCAATGGCTTCTGGGAGTAGCCCTCTACCAGTGATTGCCTGGAGCCAGGACATAAATTTCTCAGTCCTCTCCTCCCTTGCCTGGATCACATCAAAGCCAGGGCTTTCTATTGCTTCCCAGAGTTCCCAACAGGATGCAGCATAGGGCCCCACCGTGGACACTTGCTTAATAACAAATACTCTCACGGCTGCCGTCCCTCCCTCTTGTTCTTCCCCCACCTCCTCTCGGAAAGTTCCTGGTCTCACCTCCAGAATGAGTGACTTGCGTTTGCATCCTGGTCTCTATATCTACTTATGGGAGAAGCCAAAAGAAGATAAGAGGGTCCTGCCCTGTGGGGAAGCTAGGACTCCTGAGGATCCCCTCCTTCCATCTCTAACATTCATAGCTCTGGACTCTGAATGAACCCAGAAATGGTGTCATGTTCAATTCAGAACTTCCTTTCCCAGACAGATTGGGCACAGGACATTTACGACTCATCTGAGACAGGAGAGGGTGCCAGACCTGCCTTCCCACAAGACCAGGAGGTACCCTGAAAGCAGCCAGAATAAGCTCCTTTCAGGGTGAGCTACATGTCTCCTATGCCTACCAGAGCTTAGTGCTGGCTTTTGGGGCTACAGGGCTCCATTGAGCCTTGTTAATGTGGCTGAGCAGGTCTAGCCTAAAGGTCTTTCCTATGTCACCTGGCCAGAGAATGTTCGGAGGATAGAACTGAGCAAGCAGCAGCACCTGGCTCCTTGCCTGCCACCTGATGAGGCCAGAGCACTGACTGCAGACACTGAACACCCATCTACAGATATAGTATGGTGGAACCTCATTTTTTGGGACAGGAGGAAGGCAGAAGGACACAGGTTATTCAGTAGGTGTCAGTGAGGAATTGGTTGAGCAGCTGCTAGCAAAATGGCCAGCAATTGGCCCCTTCAGAGAGGACTTCAGCTGCAGAGAGCTCCCTACCCAAGGCTATGCCCCTTCTGAGGTGGCCACATCTACTAACTGATGGATAGGAGAATAGGAAGGAAGGCCCGCCATCTTGGATGGATTCAGGGTAGTTCTAAAAGACCCTTCCAGGCTCCACATTGCCTTGTGGGCTCATGTGAGGCTTTCGTGGGCTGTGGGATTGCTGCAGAAAAGCCCCCTGCCCAGCACTGTTCCCGCCTTCTCTTGTCAAGGGTGCAGAAACTACAGCACTCCTTAGAGAAGACCCTGCTGGTGAAACCCAGCCCAGAGGCTGTGCCCAGGTTCCCCACCATAGGACAGTGGGACATATGACCCTGCTGGCTCAGCTCTAAATCAGTTTGCTAAACCCTGAGATTGTCAACTGACAATTCCCACATTGTCCCCTTGATAGTCAGCTCTCCCTACCTCAGAGAGAGATGTGGGGCTGGGCCCAGCTGTTTCCGTCTTGGTCTTAGGGAGGGGTGTGTGTGTGTGTGTGTGTGTGTGTGTGTGTGTGTGTGTGTGTGTGTGTGTATGCGTGCGCGCACGTGTGCTGGAGGGAGCAGAGTACCCGGTCCTACAGGTTACCCTCCCTTCCCTAACACACACATGCCACCATGCCCCACCCTGGCATACCCAGCCTACCCAGTCAGGCTCCCCCACCACCTGAGAAGATGAAACAGTCACAGGCCCCCAAACGGCAGCATCTCCGGACCCGAGGTGCATTCCTGCAGCTAGGACTGCAAGGAGAGCTTGCTTTATTAGATCCCATTATAAATGGATGATTTGCCATCTCTGAAGATAAATGGGGAGCTTAATGCAGAGGTATCCTGTCTGAGGAAACTGGAGAGTTATGGATGTTAGCTTTGTCGCTTTATGAAAGCACTTTCTTATGGAAACTGAAATGACCAAGATTAGATTGAATTAGTATGTACTCGTACGAGCTTTTTCTCCCCCTATCCATCTTGATTTTTTTTTTTAAAGGAAATACATTTGCTTCCCGTGTGAGCATTTCATAAAAACGCAAATCCCACGTTTGGGGTTGGTAATTAGCAGGGTTGCCTCCTGGTGCTGACGAGGCCACTGGAGTTGTTTGTGGAAGTGGGGATGGAGGCGCCCTCTGCTGGCTTCCCTTGTGGGGTGTCTGCTCCTTCCCACCCTCTCCGCTCCCACTCCTGCCAGGGGCTCCCTTTACTGTCCTCACAGAGCACACCTTGCACTCCCGCTGTGGGTTCCTCTGGGGATAAACTCTCCCCTTCTCACATAGACTCCACTCTCCATTACAGTATTCCCAGCCTGAACCTCACACCCAGGTCCCCACTGGGAGGTAGGCTTTCTGCCATCAGACAACTCCATCCAATAAATGTCTGAGCACTCTTGACCCAAACACAGTGCCATCCTGTTGTACATAGGGTCACTATGAGTCAGATCCAAATTTACGGCACCTAATAACAATGATGCTAAGCACTGTGTGTACCCCAGGTCATAGGGTACTCAGCCTGTGGGGTGCTGAGCTCCTAGAGTTAAGTAGAAGAATCTAGATTACCTTTGTTCCCCAATCACCTCAAGGACTAAGACTGAGGGAATTACTCTTCCTTTAGTGAGTCCTCATTATGTCCCACTGGGATCTCGAGGCCCTGCCCAAATCCTACCAGCCCCAGCCTGCCTCCTTGTCAGGCTCTGTCTAGGGAGCCTGTTCATGCTGGTGAGGGTCCTTTGTCCCATCATGAAAATATATGAAAAAATACCATAAATACTAGTATACAAAAACATACATTAAAGACTCTGCCATTTTCCTCCAATGTAGGATTATATGTTTATTCCTGCCTACTGGTTCCTTCCCTCATGTATCTGTCACCTTGTCATGCTGCAAAGGCTTGCTGTGATGCTGAAAGCTATGCCACCAGTATTTCAGATACCAGGAGGGCCACCCATGGTGGACAGGTTTCAGCTGAACTTCCAGACTAAGACAGACTACAGAGAAGGACCCAGCAGCCCATTCCTAAAATAATTAGCTATTGAAAACCCCTTGAATAGCAAAGAAACACTGTCAAATATAGTCCTGGAGAATGAGTCTGCAGCTGGCTGGAAGGCGTTCAAGAAATGACTGAGGAAGAGTTACCTCTTCAAAGTAGAGTTGACCTTAGTGATGGGAATGGAGTAAAGCTCTTGGGACCTCCAGTGCTGATGTGGCACAACTCAAAAGGAGAAGAAACACAATGGCTGCAACAATGGCACAGTGTTGGGTAGTGTTTGGCACAGTGCCATGCATGGCACAGTGTTGGGTAGTGTTTTGTCCTGTTGTGCATAGGATGGCTAAGAGGTGGACTTGACTAGAAGGCACCTAACAACAACTTGTTCCTTACTTGAGGCCGGGGGAGGTGAGATCATGCCTTAGATAAAGATGTGCATCTCCTTACTACTGGCCTCTGGGTCTCCTGGATGAGGCAGGGGTCAGGTGGGAAGAACCTTTAGGATGACTTCAACCATCCCCCTCTCCTTCCCCATTTGACAGAGGAGAGACTAAAGACCCAAAGCCAGAAGTGATAAGCCAAAGTCACCTAGCTAGTCAGCAGCAAAGTTGGCATTGAAATTCAGGATGCCTAATCCACTCAATGATTCATTCAATCGATTTTTAGTAAATGCCTAGTGTATCCCAGGAACTACGTCAGCTGAAGGCACAATGAAGAATAAAAAGACATAGTCTTCATTCCTACGATTTGCCTTGGAGTGGGGGATAATAAACATATAATCCTACATTTTTATAAGTGTTGTGAAGAAAATGGCAGGGTGCTAAGGGAGAGGAAGCAGAGTGGGAGATTATTCTGCAGGCTGGGTGGTCAGGAAAGGTTCTTCTGTAGAAGCAATATATGAATTTGGGCATGCAGGGTAAGCCAGCAGTCAGAGATAGTGTCCCAGACAGACAACAGCCAGAACAAAGGCCCTGTGGTAGAAAAGTGTGGTGTGCTCAAAGAAACAACACCCAAGTCAGCATGGGGCAGGGAGGTATGAGAAAATGGCAGGAGATAGGGTGGGAGAGGCAGAGGCAAGGTCATAAGGCAGCTTCCCTAAGTCAAGCTGAAGATGTGGGTCTTAGTCTCATTTCCACCCTATGATTGGAATAGAATAGCTGGGCTTAGGTGGCACAGTGTAGGGAGAGGCCAAATACAGACCACAGCATCTGGGGACTTGGCAGTTAAAAGAGGAGGGCTTCTGAAGACACTAAGACACAACGGGTGGGGTGCTGGTATAGTTAGACTCAGCCCAGGGATGGGACACCCCCCCCATCCCCCCCCCGCCAGAAGCAAAGAGACCTTGATGGTAACCAAGAGGATGTTTTGGTCAGACTGGCCTGGATACATCCAAAGACTAGGGCCAAGAGGAGTGGTCTGACCAGCCAGGGCCTCAACAGATCCAGGTGGAAGAGCCCAGCCTTGGGCCAAGATATACCAGGTGAATCTGTGACCAGGCTGAGCCTCTGTGCTTTGCTTCCTTGTATAGTGCTGGTGTCCCCAAGGGGCCTGGCCAATGACCTCAAGAAGGCAGAATGTGTGCACCGCCTGGGAGATGGGATGCAGAAGATGCACTTGTGCAGGGTGGCAGGACCACGTTCAAAGGTAGGGAAGGTAGGGGAGGAGAATGGATGGTGGCTTAAATGGAGAGTGTCTACCTTTCCTCCCCCGGGGAGCAGGAGGGCTGTCTTCCTGGACCTGGCTGTGGATAGATTGCTTCCTGTTCCAGGTGAATGTGACCTCCTGATCCCAGGAGAAGGACCCCCTGGTATTACCCCTCTGGGGACCATCTGGGCTGGCATAACAACTCAGCTAACACAGTGCCCTCTCCCAGGGGGGTTACCCTCACCAAATAAGATAGTTATAGAGAGCACTTGGCACAGGGCCTGAGACACCGGCTACTCAGTGCAGGGAGAGGGCTTTTCCAGTACTGCTAGGTAGTCCTGCTCGCTCGCTCTTACTGAGCTCCTTGATTTTCTCTCGTGGCCTGATGTCCTCCTGACTTTATTTTTAAAAAGTATTTATTTATTTATTTATTCATTTATTTATTTATTATTCCTTAGTAGTTGGGGGTTGAAGCTGGGGTCTCACATATACTTTGTAAGTGCTCTACCACTGAGCTGCACCCTAACCTTTAAAGAATTTTTTTATCTTCAG
The DNA here is from genome assembly GCA_007922755.1 of Pedetes capensis. Classification (NCBI taxonomy): domain Eukaryota; kingdom Metazoa; phylum Chordata; class Mammalia; order Rodentia; family Pedetidae; genus Pedetes; species Pedetes capensis. Next base: position 20,186 of record VMDO01000195.1, on the reverse strand, counting down.
ACAGGGTTTCCCTAAGTTACTCAGGCTGCCTCTGGCCTTGCACTTGTGATCCTCCTACTTCTGCCTCCTGAGTTGCTGGGATTATGGTCATGCACCACCACACTCAGCTTCTCCCTGCCTTTTAAGAACAGACAATATATACAGGGACCTCAGCTGTCGCCTTGGTTCTGGCCCAAGGGAGACCTCAGCAGTCATATCTGCTCCCCCAAACTTTCTTCTTATCTGTCAGTTGAAGAGCATGAGGGCATCTCTGTAGGTGTGCTGCTGAACCACAAATGAGCTATGTGTGTGTCAAGAGAGTGGGTCTCTTAGCCCTTGAGGTAGCTGGTGGGTCAGGAGAGCCCATGACAGGGTCTCCTCCCCTTAGGAGTAGGCTGTGTGATTGGCTCCATTGTGCAGAACAAATGTTACCATTGTCTCTATGTGCTGTGATGTAAAAAAAAAAAAAAAAGAAAGAAAGAAAAGCTGAGAGGCCCTAGAAATCATTCCTGAGGTCTCCACTGAGATAATATGGCTAATATTCTGAGTCATCTTCTAGCTTCAAAACGCACCTTGTCTAAGAAATCTGCCCCCACAACTTTGTTTGATGACATTTCTTCATCATGGTCTTCTCAGAGGTTATGAACCGCATTAGCCTGGAATTAATTCATTTATTTATGCTTTTTATACGTGACCTGTGGGTTGTCTCCCTTAACAACAAGGACAACAATGACGGCTACTACCGCCATGTATTGTGCGAGTCGTTGCCAGACATCTAGCTAAACGCCTTCCCATTCATTCTCGCTGAGATGTCAGAGGGAGGGGGGGCATGTGCCCTCGTGTGCATGTGTCCCTGCGAGACCTGGGATTTTGAGGGCTTGAAACCCTTGCTCAAATAGTCAGCAGCTGAGGCAGACTTCGGATGAGAGTCTGTCTGTCTGATCCAGCTCATGCTCTTCACCAGTTAACTAGTGTGCCTTCACCGAGCATCCTCTCTCCCAGATAGACTGGGGATGTCCTAGGAGGAGGCAGTGTTTTCTGAATTCTTTCCATCTCCCCATTCAAAACTCTGCTCAGTGGTCAAACTCAGTGATTACAGTTGGGTGTGTCGGATACATTGGTGAAGATTGGAAGTGGTGTACACGGTAGCCCTCCCAGGTCTCAGACTGAAGGCTCAATGGGCTGCCAGTTTTACCTGGATAGGTGAGAAGCAGGGCTGGGGTTTAGCTCAGTTGGTAGAGCGCTGCTCTGAGGACCTCCCAGAGGTCCTCTCTGAGGACCCAGGTTCAATCCCAACACTGCAAAAAACAGGAGAAGGATGCAGCAATTCAGTCCTGAAGCAATCCTGAAACAATCAGCCAATGAAAACCCTATGAAAACCCTATGAGGGTCACTACGAGTCAGACCTGATTCGATAGCAGTTAATAACAACAACAGGGGAGAGGGTCAAATCTTATAGGTACCATGACAGAGAAGACAAAGCTCCAGGGAGCATGGCTGCTGGTATTCCAGGAAAGAGGGGTCTGCCAGGGAAGTCCAGAACTGGAGAGCTTTCACTGAGCCCCTCCCTCAATCCAGGGACCCAGCCTGGGAACTGGTCCCGAGGCCTCCCTGCCGTGGCTTGCACAGCCCTGTCTAAGTCTTTCCAGAGGAAGGAGAAACAAGAGTCAATGATCCACATCTAGGATTAGTGGTTCCTGGGACCTGGGATGGGGTTCCCATAGCCCAGCAGTCTCAACCCTGGTGGCCTTGGGCTGCAGTCTGCAGTCACCTCACTTACCTAGCAGCGGCCCCGGATGCCTCTCTGCTCTCTCCTCTCCCTCCTTCCTGGGGCTTCTCATCCTCGATGGTTGCAGATCAGCCTCACCTGCCTTTCCCATTACCTGGCCTTCTAATTAGGTCCTATGAAGGACTTGCTTTGGACTCTTGGTGAGTTGTTTTGGTCCCACGCAGACCCCATCCCACTCTCCCTTCACCTGCACCATCAGAGCATTGGCAAACATATTTTGTGTTTAAGACCATCCTGAATTAAACTGATGCTCTGTCACTTACCAGCATATAACCTTGAACTAGTTTGCTGACGTTGATTCAAGAAGTATTGGCTGAGCACCTGCTATGTGCCACACGCTATTCTAGATACTGGACATGTGGCGGTACGTTGACTAGGACAGGTGGGTGGACATGCTAGGAATAGCATGGACTAGAACATGATTGGGAAGGTGGTCAGGTAAGGCCTCTTTGAGTTGAAACCTGAGTGGATAAGGAGGTAATATGGAGGAAGAACATTCTGTGAAGACAGAGGGAACACCCAGTGCAAAGGCCCTGGAGCACCAAGAAAGGAATGACTCACAAATCCAATATGTTCATAGCTTGAAGGAATTGAAGGGCATATGAAGAAGGAATTGTAGGGCATAAAGGTGGAAGTAGGGAGATCAGGTAGAAGGCTACTGCAACGGTCCAGGCCAGCCATGATGATGCGTGGAGCAAATGATATAAATCCTCTGAACCTCACTCTCCCCTTTAGAAAATGAAGATAACAAAAGGACCTACCTTACAGAATGGTGATGGATGTTAAATAAGTAACCACTTGGGATGCAATAAATGGTAACCATTAGTAATAACAAGAAAGTAATAAGTGTAAGTGTGAGCCCTGGTAGGTGAGCCTTCACAGGAGAACTGAGCTTATCATTAAGACTTTTCCACCCAGAAAGTCCAGGGTTGCTTCCAGGGGTCTGAGTATCAGATGTCAGCTGCCTTTCCTGGCTCACTCATCCCAGGCTCTTTGTGAGAGCCATTAGTGGTGCTCAGCAAGCCCCGAGGAGGTCACTATGTAGGAAGAATAAGATGAAGAAGACAGGTGGTCTCAGAAGGAGGGCTGCACCTTCTCTGTGCTGTGGTTTTTGTTGTTTTTTTTTTTTTTTTTTTTTTTGGTTTTGATTTTTTGTGACAAGTTTTTGCCCTGCAGCCCTGATTGGCCTCGAATTCAAGATCCTCCTACCACAGCCTCCCAAGTGCTGGGATTACAGGCATGTGCAATGGCACCTGGCTTCTTTGTGCTTTGAAAGCAAGCTTGCCAGTGAGTGATCAAGTCCGAGCATCCCAGGCATCATGTCGTCCCAGGAAAGGCCTGGGAAAAACTCCTAGTTCACCTAGGTAGCCTTCCAAACTGAGAGTAAAGGGGCTGAACAAAGGCTTAGCTAGCAGGGGAAGCAAGCCAGGGAAGAGTAGGTGAGGAGGGAGGCTCTTCTTGTTTCTGACTTTCCATAACCCAGGGCGGGGATGTGGACTCAAGAGAGGAAGAGAAAAGGAAAGGGTAAAAGAGCTCTTTTCCTGGCTTTACATCATTTCTGAGATGAGAGGATAAGAAGGAAGAAGTTGCAGCTATTGGGGATTTGGTTAGATACTCCTGGTCTGTACAGACAGCAGCTGGATCCTGCAGCACGTTTCTCTTCCAGCAGGCAGGATATTCTTTCCTGCAGAAATCCAGCTTCTCGGAGTGGTCAGGGGGGAGCCCACTGAGGGGCAGGAAGGCTCTGATGACCTCCACCCCCACCTGCAACTGGTAGAGTTGTTGGCCACGGTGGCAAAGGGAAGTTTTATGAGCTCTTCATTCCTCATATCCCATGGGGCTTTTGCCTTGCTCCAGACCACCTCCGATACATACATATATCTTGAAAAGAAAAAGAAAGAGAGAGAAAAGCTATTTTATTTCATTGCCAAACTATCCACTTTAAATACCCTTTTTATTACAGTATCTGCATAGTAATACTAATAATAGATCTTGTTGGCAGCTCTAATGAGGCTGGAGAATATAAGGTTTCCAATAAAGTTAATTGTTGCCTTTAATATTCTCATACATTTATACATGGTAAATCTTTAAAGGAGGAAAAACACGCCATTTCATCCCTGTTAAGCAGCCTGTCCTAGACTGGATGGAGACCAACTGCAGTAGTGACGTGGGAGGGGAGCTTGACTCTCAGAGAACTTGGATCATGATCTCCAAGCTGTTTCTGAGCCAGAACGTGAATTTTTAGTCATCACGATCTGTCACTTCCTATCTTTGTAGCTAGGGTCCATTGCTGGGCCTCCCTCAGCCTCAGTTTCTTAGGCTAAAAGATGAGACTCATGATAAATGTATGTAGCTCGGCATGGTGCTTGGCACCTTCTCAGTGACCCGCTGATGGAAACTATTATTATTTCAGACTATTTAGATACAATTAATATTTTATCCACCCACTATGTGTACCGTTGACTGTGAAATAAATTGGTGTGTTGCAATCATATCTGAACTCCAGAGCTGATTAAAGACCTTTCTGTTGATCAATTTCTCAAGGTTACACTGTGGTAAGTGATGATCAGGGTCAGAACGCAGGTTCTTGGTCCCCAGCAACTTCTAGTTTTCAGGAGTTCTTAAGCAGCCCCTGATCTCTGTACCTCCAGCCCCATGTCTATAGCATCCTTTACCAACCTTGCTTTCTGCCCACCTTTTAACCAGACCTATGTCTACTGCCTGGGCCCTGGACTAGCCTTGATTCTAATACTGGGGTAAAAAAGAGGCTCCTTACCCCAATCTTGGGACAGACATGATTCCTGTCCTACCTCTCCCAGTGGTCACACATTATCTTTGTTTTTACTTTTTCTTGAAGAAAATTTCATGATGTTTCCAGCCACAGGACAAAGAAGAGTGTGTGTTCCACCATTTATTCTGTTGCCCATGTCGTGTATTTTTGACAGGTCCATCACATTTCTGACATGTGCAATGTGTTTCTCCCAGGGGGGTAAGCAGAAGGAGATGTTTACCCCCAAGGCCCCACCCCCACTATCCAAGAAAGGGATGGGTGAACCAAGATGCCCCAGGTTCGGCACAAGCCTGTGTGACCTTGTGTTTCAGCAAATGGATCGCAAACAATGCACCCTCTCCCGACCTTCCCCACCCAGCCCAGACTCTCCTCCACACATCAACGCCTCTCCGCTGGCAAGTGGTAAGAAATACTATGTGACAGGACGGTTGCCATGGCAACCCTCATTTCCAGTTAAACAACCGGGCACTGATGAAAGGGGTCTCGTTTGCTTTGGTTCAAGGGTTTTTTGGGAAGGGCGTGGGGCTCCTCTCCTCCTTCCTCTCTTCTCTCTCTCTTTTTTTTTTCCCTCCTCTCCCTTCAGGTTCCTTTTCAGAGATGCAGTAGAGGTCCCGATGGCCAGGGCTGCCCATGCCCTAGAGAACGGGAAGGGCACAGAGGCAGCCAGGTGGGGGCCAGGTCTGCTAGGAGCCCCCTCTCTTTGCAGTGTTTCTCCCAGCCCCACCTCCCTCAGTTCTCCAGGTCCTCTGCTTTCCCCGAGGAAAGGACCTGTTGTGGGAAGAAATGGGCTGGCGGAGGACCCTGTGTCCCAACAGGTGGTTGGGTAATTAAGTGAGCTTTATGCACACAACACTGTTTTGCCCGATGTAATTGCAGTTTCCATATAAATAATTCACGGGAAATTATTAGAGTGAGGACATCGCCCGCCTCCTCATAATTTGCTTAACCAAAATAGGCTCTTTCATCATCTGCGTTGATTTGCCTTAAGACCATGCACTCAGCATCCTTCATAGGCCCGCTCCTCTGAAAACGAGAATGCAGAATTTAATTAAGTTATGCAAATCGGTGTCCCCTGCCTGGGGAGAGGCAGGGTGTTTGCCCATATGGCTGCAGGGTGGTGTAGGGAAGGTGAAGAAGGGCTGGGGTGTGCCCCAGGTGATGGGCAGTCATCTGGTAGGAGCCAGGGAACTCCCCCCAGAGAAAGGGCAGCACTGGTGATGAGTTCGGAGCTGGATGGAGTAGGGTGGACTCAGGGCTTGAGCTCTGGGGTCTGACTCCTTATTTCCCAGCTACGTAACTTTGGAGAAGTACTTAACCCCAGTAACCATGAGCTTCTGTCCCTGTAAAATGAGGATAATAAAGGCAGTGAGGTCAGGTCTATGTGAGGGGTAAATGAGTGTCTGTGTAAAGCATTTAATATGGCCCCGGCCCAAGGGCTTCATAAGCTCTGGCTATTCCTGTTATTGCTATTACTCTTGCTATTGTTATTGTTATTATTATTACATATTTTGAGCTCTTAGATTGTGGCTTCCATTGCTCTTCAGGGAAATGCCTGGGCTGAGTCCATCCTGTCCTTCTGCCTCAGGGTTATGGTGATGACATCCTCCATAGATTATCCATGATTTGGGGAAGGAATTGTCAAATTAGAAGATAAAATCTGGCATTTGGGGAAGGAGACAGATCAAGGTTCAAATCCCAGGCCCACTCTACTGTCTAGTTGTGGGAAGGTCATTTTACCTTTGTGAGCCTCAAGAACCTCTTGGGTACAATGGGCGGGGAATTCCTGCTGATCTTGAGGCTTGTGAGGATTAGGAAGAATGACATGTGCCTGACACCTCTTTTTTTATGCTCTACAAATGGGCAAATGCATATTCAAGGCTGGAGCCAGCGTCCCCTTGATGAGCTCTAGGCAGGGCCTTCCTTCACCTCTTCACTCTCCACCTTTTCTTCCCCTTTGTGGTGCTCTTTCCACCTCCTCCTGCTGGACACATTTTGTTTCATGCTTCTGCTAAAGGATCAAAGGATTCAATAAACTCCACACTCTGAGGTTATGTAAATGATGCCTTAAAAGTACTACTATTTCATGAGGCGATTGTTATTTTCTTAAGGGAATAAAAGTGCTTAACTTTCCTAAATGGAAAGTTTTTGGTGCTGTGACGGGGATACTCTATAAACCAGCCATAAAGCAGAGAGGTGCTCCTGAAATATACTGGAAAGTAATGGCTTGTTTGAAAGAGAAGTTCTGGGCCTGGGAATCCACCTTGATGGTTGGTACCTCTCATCAACTTTCTCTCTAATTCAAGATTTGTCATAGAGCCACTTGCTTGATTCATTAAACATGTGTTTGGTGACCACCTACAGTATATACTAGAGATGGTGTAAAGCTTTGGATTTATGTTGTTGTTGTTGTTAGGTGCCGTCGAGTCGGTATCTGACTCATAGTGACCCTCATAGGGTTTTCAATGGCTGACTGTTTCGGGATTGCCTTGGGAGTGGATTGCCTTGGGAATGGATTGCCAGGCCCTTCTCCCACTTTTGCGGTGCTGGGAATTGAACTCAGGAACTCAGAGACTGCAGCATAGCGCTCTACCAACTGAGCCAAATCCCAGCCCACTGGGTTTATGGTGATGAGCAAAATAGACACAGTTCATGTCTTGATTAAACTTAAAAGCAAGTGGGGTGCCAGTTATAAAACAAAAGGTAGCATCTCTAAATTTATAGCTATGTGTTCCATAGGGACTGTAAGGGAAAGAATAGGGACATTAAGAGACAATAGCAGGGAGCTGAGTTTAAATGGTGGGTGAATAATGGAGGTATCTGTGCAAGGGAAGGAAGATTAGGAGTGAATCTGGCGAAGGGTGAGAAGAGGAAAGGCATTCCTAGCAGAAGGAACCATGTGTTCAAAGCTTGGAGGTAAAAAGAAAACTGGCGGCTTTTAGGGACTGGTGGCTTTTAGGAACAGGGAAAGGAGAAATGGCTGGAATGACTAGGGGGTCATGAGGTGTCTGGTGAATCTGGTGAGAATCAGGAGCAGGGGTCTCTCAGCAATGGAAAGCCATCTTGAGCAAGAGATGCAGATCGTGGGGTTCCCACTCAGCTCACAGGTAAAGAGGCTTTTCTTCAATACTTAGACCTCGTGTCCCAAAGAGGTTCTTGGTTCACTGTAGAGGAAGAGAGGAGTGGGCCTGCAGCAAGAGGGACTGGGGGGAATTTTGGATTCCATGTCAGAAAATCCACTTTGGTTTTGCCTTTGCTAATTGCTCGTTATTAAATGAACTGCTGTAAAACTTAGTGTGTTCACCTAGAATGGGAGGCATTGCATATTTCCCGTTGGCCTGTCTAGAGCCATTCTCTATTCTCTCTCCTGCACTGGGTCCTAGGAGACTCATTTATATAGACTGTGTTTTTGTCAGTTAACACATAGAAGGGAAGGTTTATTTTGGTTCATGGTTTCAGTCTATGGTCACTTGGCCCAATTGCTTTAGGCTTGTGGTGTCACAGTACATCAGGGCAACAGGAACACATGGTGGAGGAAGACTGCTAACCTCATGACAGCTAGGAAGCAAAGAGGGATCGAGGTACCAGGTTCTCAGTGTTCCTTTCAAGGGCACACCCCCAATAACCTAACTTCCTTCCACTAGGCTTCACTTCTTAAAGGGTCCACCACCTCCCATTAGCCCCATCAGCTTGGGACCAAACCCTCAATACAGACTTGAGGGGACATTTTAGATCCAACCACCTCTCTCTCTCTCTCCTTCTCTTCCTCTCTCCCTCTCCCCCTCCCCCCCACACCTCATCTTCAGGCCTTGACTGGGGAGTTAGGTTCAGGGAAAGGGAAGAGATAAAGCAATCATCTTCTCTACTGCTCATGTGCATCTTCATGAATCTCTTTACCTTTTATTTTCATTTTATTAAAACATAATTCACCATATAATAAATTGAACATATTTAAAGTATACCATATGATGAGTTTTGACATATGTATATTCAAGATATTGAATATATCCATCATCTCCAAAAATGTCTTTGTGTCCCTTTGCAATCTCTCTCTCTTGCACTCCATCCCCAATCCCTAGGCAACCGCTGATCTGCTTTCTGTCACTATAGATTCATTTGCATTTCCTACAATTATGTAAATGGAGCGTACAGTATGCACTCTTTTTGCCTGCCTTCTTTCACTCAGCATAATTATTTTGAGATCCATCTGTGTTGTAGCATGATCAATAGTTCATTTCTTTTCATTTCTGATAATATTTCATTATATGAATATACCACAGTGTGTTTATCCATTCACCACTTCATGGACATTTGGGATGTTTCCATTTTTTGGCCATTACAAATAATGCTGCTGTGAACATCTGGGTAGAAGTCTTGGTATGGATATATGCTTTCACATCTCCTGCATAGATTCCTAAGTGAGGAAAGACTGGATCATGTAGTAAGTGGTTATTTAAATTTTTGAGAAATTGCCATCTTGCTTTCCAAATTAATTGTACCATTTTACATTCCCAGCAGTATATGAGAATTCCAATTGACTTACACCCTTGGCAACACTTAATATGTTCAGGCTTTTAATTTTAGTCATTCCAAGAGATGTATATTAGTATCTCATTGTGGTGTTAATTTGCATTTCCTTAATGAATAATGATGTTGAATATCTTTTTGTATGCTTCTTTTCTATCTGCAGATCTTCTTGGGCAAAGTCAAGTCTTTTGCCCATTTTTAAATTGAATTGCTTATGTTCTTATTATTGAGTTTTGAGAGGTACTTATATATTGTAGATACAAATCCTTCATCAAATGTATGATTTAGAAATATTTTCTCTCAGTCTGTGGCTTGCCCTTTCATTCTCTTAACAGCATCTTTAAGAGCAGAAGTCCAATTTACCAATTTGTTCTTTTATATAGTTGTATCTAAGAAATCTTGCCTAACTCAAGGTCATAGAGTGTCTTCTGATAGTAGTGAATGGCCACATGGAATGATTGCTTATCCCACCTAGGTTTGTGTAAGTATACTCTATGATATTCACACAATGACAAAATAGCCTAATGAAGTATTTTTCAGAGTCTGTACTTGACATTAAGTATCATATGACTCTATTTTATTTTTTAACTATAATTATGGATTTGTCCATTGCCCCTTGTAGTTCTATTTTTGCTTTATGTCATTTGAAACTTTGCTATTAGTTGCACAAACATTTAGGATTATATAAATTAATAAATTAATTTCTTTTTCATTATGAAATAACATTTTTTAAAAAAATCCCTAGTATTTTTTTGCACTGAAAGCTACTTTTCTTTCCTTCCTTCCTTCTTTCCTCCTCCCTCTCCCCCTCTTCTTCCTCTTCTCCTTCTTCTCCTCTGTCTTCTCCTCCTTCTCCTTCTCCTTCTCCTTCTTCTTCTTCCTCCTCCTCCTCCTTCATCTTGTTCTTCTTCTCCCCCTCCTCCTCCTTCACCTCCTCCTCCTTCTTCTCTCTCTGTCTCTCTCTCTCTCTGTCTCTGTCTCTGTCTCTCTCTCTTTCTTTTGGCTTTATTGAGATATGTTTTAGGATATAACTTCTATAAGTTTTAAAGTTTTAGATTTTAACTTTAAGTCTCCTTATGCTTTGGATATGAGGTGATCCCCTCGCCAAAGCACATTTATTAGGACTTAGTCTCCCATACAAGTAGTGCCCAGAGGAGAGGCTTTGGAGTTGTGATTGGATTATGATTTCCCAAATGGATTAATCCATTGATGGATTCATAATTTGATGGCATTATTAGGGAGTGATGAAAATGTTAGGAGGTGGGGCCTGGCAGAGAAAGCAGGTCAATGGAAGTATGCCTTTTTTTTTTTTAATCAGTATTGTGGGGCTGAATGAATCTAGGGACTTGCACATACTTTACAGTCATTCTACTACTGAGCTGCACGCCCAGCTCCTTTTTTTATCTTGAGACATGATCTTGTTAAGTTACACAGGCTACTCTTGCCTTGAACTTGCCGTCTACCAGCCTCTGCCTCCCGAGTTGCTGGGATTACAGGCATGTGCCACTGCGCCTGGCCGGGAGCACGTCTTTGAAGGATGTATCTTGTCTTCTGTTCCTTTCTCTTAGTCTGTCTCTCTGCTTCCTGGCCACCAGGAGGTGAGCAACTCTGATCCACCACATCCTTCCATAGTGATAGATGGAAACCTCTGAAACTATGAGTCAAAATAAATCTTTCCTCCTTTAAACTGTTTCTCTCAGATATTTGTCACAGTAACCAAAGTCTGATCAACAGAGGCTTATATACCTTTCTGAATTAATTTTTGTATACAGTTCTTGAATAGATAAAACTAGTACTTTTGCATGTAGATTTCTAAATGTTCTATTACTTTTAGTTGAAAAGATTAACCTTCCTCTATAGCCCTTATAAATTTGTCAAAATGGTTATATTTTCTGGGTCTTAGCCTGTTACATTGATCTATTTACTTAGTCTTTATACCTATGCCTATTTTGATCACCATAATTTTATAATAAATATTAAAAGGAAATAATGCTAACTATCTAAATTTGCTCTTCTTTTTCAAAGTTTTGTTGTCTACTTCACATTTTTTGCATCCTCATCAAAAATCTTAGACTCAATATGTGAATTTCAATTTAAAAACATGCTCGGATCCAGCCATGATGGTGCACACTTGTAATCCCAGCACTAGGGAGGTGGAGGCAGGAGGATCACAAGTCTGAGGGCATTCTGTGCTATATAATGAGACTGTTTCAAAAATAAAAACAAAACCCATGCTGGAATGTTGTTTGGTATTGCATTGAGTCTATTGATGAACTGACATTTTAACAATACTGAATATTCTAAGTTGTGAACAGAATATATATTTTTATTCATTAAGTGTTTAAAATTTTTTCTCAACAGTATTTAAGGACCTTTGGTATACATGTCTTTCAAAAATTTGGAAGGTTTTGCTCTAAATATTCCATACTTGTTGAGCTACTGTTGATGATAATTTTCTTATTTTCTATTTTTGATTACTCATTAGTAGTTGTTGTTAGGTGCCATCCAGTAGGATCCAATTCAGGGCAACCCAGTGTACAACAGAAGAAACACTACCCTATTCTGTGTCATACACATGAGATCTTTTTGTATCTGAACCCAATGTTGCAGCCACTGTGTTTCTTTTCATTTTGAGTCATGCCACATCAGCGGCTAGACTTCTCAGGGGTTTTACTCCACTCCCATCATTAGGGTTGACTCTATTTTTGGGAGGCAACTCTTCCCCAGTTGTTTCTTGAATGCCTCCCAGCTTGTGGGGCTCATTTTCTAGCACTATATTTGATAGTGCTTCTCTGCTATCCAAAATGTTTTCAGTGGCTAATTGGGAAGTGGAGTGAACCTGCTGCCGGGTCCTTCACCCTAGTCTCTCTTAGTCTGAAAGCTAAGCTGAACTCTGTCCACTGTGAGTGGCCCTGTTGGTATCTGAAACACTGGTGGCATAACTTTTAGCATCACAGCAACACACAAGCCCCCACAACACAACAAGCTAACAGATATAATGGGGTCATTATCAGTTTATAAATTATTTTTATATACTATTTTTGTCATTTATTAACATATAAAAACAATTAATTTTTGTATATTTATCTAATATCTTTCCACCTTTCTGCCAAAATCATTTATTAGTTCTAGTATCTTTCATGCCTGCAGCCATACCACTGTGGCATCCCATCCCATCAAATCTTGGAAGGTAAGCAGGGTCGGACCTGGTCAGTACTGGGATGGGAAACTGCCTGGGAACACCAAGTGCTATAGGCATTGGAGAAGGACCCAGCAACCCACTCTGCAATCCCAAGAAATAGTCAGCCATTGAAAACCCTATGAATAGCAGAGAATCACTAACAATAGTATTTTACCTATTGTACATAGGATCACTGTGAGTTGGACATCAACTTGACAGCACCTAACAACAACAATAAAAACAACAACATAAAGTATCTTTTAGAGATTTTGCTGGAGTTTTACATGAATAATGAATAAATAATTATAATAATGATGATAATGGTATCTGTGTCTCTTTCCTTTCTAATCTCAATTTCTTTTCTCTTAATTTTTCTTATGTCATTACAGGTTGGACCCTTCTGAACAATGATAAATAAAGAAGAACACCCTATATTGTTCTTAGTCTTCATGGTGCATGTGGGAATAAGCATGAATCTCTTTTATACATGATCTTTATTAGGTTGAGGAAGTTCTTTTCTATTTTTACTTTGGTGTGAATTTTTACCTTGAATAGATATTGGATTTTGTCAAACGCTTTATCTTCATCTACTGAGAGTGTGTGGTTTTTCTTTTTCAAATTTGTTCCGACAGTGAATTACATTGATAAATTTTAAATGTTAAATCAATCTTGCATTCCTAGGTTATATTCTCCTTACTCACCTTTTTTATATAGTAGGATTCAAACTGCTCCAAGTTTTTTAGATTTTTTTCATCAATGATATTGATCTGTAGCTTTCTTTTCTTGTGTTATCTTTGTCTGGTTTCAACATATGGGTAACCACTGCCCTTATATAATAAGTCTGGAAGTATTTCTTTTCATTTGTTATCCAGAAAAGTGTGTAAAGTTGGTATTATTTTCTTCAAATGTTTAATAGGATCACTAGTGAATCTATCTTGTCTTAAAGTGTTACTTATCAGAAGATTTTAAATTCAGATTCAATTTCTTTAATAGATATAAATCTATTCAGGTTATCTGTTTTATAAGTTGTTGCCTTTGTTGGCATATAGTTATTGATGATTTGCCCTTATTCTTTAATGTGTAATCTGTATAGTTGCAATGTCTCTTATTATTTATATTGGAATTTTGTGTCTTCTTTCTATTAAAACTGATCAGCCTAGTTAAAGATTTATCAATTTGATTGATATTCTCAAAGAATCAAATTTTGGAATCATTGATTTTCTTTATTGTTTTTCTGTTTTCTATTTTATTGATTTAATCTTTAATAGCAATTTTTCTGCTGCTGCTTATGTTGAGTTTAATTTACTCTTTACTTTCAAAGTTTTTTTGTTTTGTTTTGTTTTTTGTTTTTTGTTTCAGTACTGGGGGTTGAACCCAGGGCCATCTGCTTGCATGCTCTGCAAGTGCTGGACCATTGAGCTGCACCTCCAGCCCAGTTTTTTTACTTTTTTGAGGCAGGGTCTCACTAAATTATGCAGACTGCGTCTGGTCTCAAACTTGTGATCCTCCTGCCTCCGCCTCCCAAATTTCTGGGATTACAGGCATGCGCCATTGCGCCTGGCTACTTTCAAGATTTTAAAGATGGGATTTAAGTTCTTTGATTTGATAATCTCCTCTTTCTTTCTAAAAAACACTACCTCTCTTTTGCCAAGTACTGCTCTAGTGACTTCTCATAATTTTGATTATGTTGTCTTATTTTTATTCAACTAAAATGTTTTCTAATTTCCATTTGAAGTTCTTAATGATCCAAAGGTTATTTAGAAGTCTATTATTTCCTTTCAAAATGCTTGGGGATTTCCCAGAGATTCTTATTTTATCAATTTTTAATTTAATCTAGTTACATTGAGGAAATATTTTGTGTGGCTTGAGCTTTTTTATATTTGCTGGCTTGTTTGTGGCACAAAATATGTTCTATCTTTTGAAATTTTCTTTGTGCACTTGAAACAATGTGCATTATCTTATGCAAATTATTGTTGAGTGGAATGTTCTATAATGTTAGCTGGGTTGGTTTGTTTGCTGGTGCTATTCATATCTTCTATATGATTTTCTGTCCACTTGCTACAACAATTACTAAGAGAATAGTCATGCATCAGATAATGGCATTTTGGTCAACAATGGTCTACATATATGATGATGGTCCTATAAGGTTATAATGGAGCTAGAAAATATCTAATAATGTTGTAACCCTCACAGAGTTGCAGTGTAATACATTACTCATGTATTTGTGGTGATGCTGGTGTAAACAACACTACTGTGATGCCAGTTGTATAAAATACAGCAAAAATAATTATGTATAGTATATTATACTTAGTAATGAGAATAAATACTATGGTGCTTGCTTATGTATTTACTACACTACACTTTTGTCATTATTTTGTAGTGTACTCTTTGTACTTATCAAAGATTACTATAAAACAGTATGTTGTATTATGATAGTCTCATACATCTCATCTTTACAAGATTTCATGATTGTATCAAGTGGCCACATGGAGCGATTGACAGATACCAAGTAAGTATACTTTATATGCACACAATGGGAAACAGGCCTAATGAGGTATTTTCCAGAATGTGTACTTGTCAATGAGCCTCACATGACTCTATTTTAAACTTTGACTATAATTATGGATTTGTTCATTCCTCTTCATAGTTCTGTTTTTGCTTCCTGTCATTTGAAACTTTCCTATTAGTTGCATAAATGTTTAGAATTATATGTCCTCTTGATGAATTAACCCCCTTTTCATTATGAAGTAACATTTTTTAAAAAAGAAAATTCTTGATATTTTTGCACTGAAATCTACTTTGATATAATATAACTACTCCAGCTTTTTTCTTTTTGAAAGCTTTATTGGGATATGTTACATTCTGTAAATTCATCTACTTTAAATATAAAATTCAATGTTTTTGAGTATATGTACAGAATTGAATGGCCATCACCATAACCTAATATTATAATGTTTTCATCACTTTCTAAGGAAACCTCACAATCATGACCAGCCACGGGCTTCCTTTCTCCTTCCACTTTCAGCCTTAAGCAACCATTTTCACTTTTTATAGATTTCTTATATTTATCTGTTCTGGATATTTCATCTAAATGGAGTCATACAATATGTGGTCATTGTATCTGGTGCCTTAAAAACAATTTTTAATGGAAAAATTTATTTTGACATAATTACAATTATCTATAGATTCATAAGCATTTTTAAGAACCAGTACAGAGAGATCACATGTACACTTTAACCAGTCCTCCCCTAATCTTGCAAAATTTGAGTGCATTATCAATACCAAGATATACACATAGACACAATAAAGATATGGAACATTTTCATTACCACAAAGATTCCACAATAGTTGTTCTTTTACACTTCTCTTTTATCTCTACCCCCTCCTTAAACTTGGACAACTATTACTCTATTCTCCACTTCTATAATTGGGTCATTTCAAGAATGTTATGTGAATGGAATAATGCAGTATGTAATGTGTAGGGATTGGCTTTTACCCTCCCCCCACCCATCATAATTCTCTGGAAATAAATGGAATTGTCGTATGTTGAAATGGTTTTATTCCTTTTTATTTTTATTTAAAATTTTTTTAATGTACAACTTAATGGGCCTCATTATGATATTTACATACATGCATTTCATTGTATGTTGCTCATTTTAACTTCCCCCTTACCCTCTCATGATCCTTTTCTCCCATCCCCTCCCACCTTTCCTTTTTATTACTGAGTAGTATCCCATGATATGGATGTACCACAATTTGTTTAACCATTCATTCATTGAGAGGCATCTTGGTTATTTCTGCCTTTTAGCTGTTACAAATATGGTTGCTATAAATACAATGTATAGGTTTTTGTATGAACATGTCTTCATTTCTCTGGGATACACACTCCAGAGTCAAATTGCTATGTTGTATGATAGTTGCAAGTTAGTTTTTCAAAGAAATTGCTAAACAGTTTTCCATATTATCTTTTCTACTTGACATCCCCATCTGATGTATAAGTGATCCAGTTCCTGTAAATATTCATGAGCATTTGATATTGTTACTATTTTTAAAAATATTAGTCACTTTGATGGCTGTGTAGTAGTATTTCTCTGTAGCTTTAATTTGCATTTCCCTATAGGGTAATAATGAATGGTTTTTCGTTTGCTTGTTGTCCATCTGTATTTCCACATTGGTGAAATGCTTCTCTATTTTGCCACTTACTAATTGGAATTTTTAACTGTTAAGTTTGAGTGTTCTTTATGTATTCTAGATATAGTCCTACTGCATATACAGCTTGCAAATATAATCTCTCAGACTGTAGCTTTTCTTCTCAATACTTTCACAAGGTCTTTTACAAAGCATTTAAAAAATTTTTAAGGATATTTAATTTATCAATTTTTTCTTTTTCAGTCTTGCTTTGGTATCAAGTCTAAGAACTCTGTGCCTAACTTCATAGTTTTCCTTTTAGATAAAAATATTTTTGTAGTTTCACATTTTACATTTAACTTCCTGATCCAATTACTTCTTGTATAAAGTGAAGATTTGGGTCAAGGTTCTTTTTGTTTGCCTACGGATGTCCAATTGTTCCAACACCATTTGTTGAAAAGGCTATTTTTCCTTCATTGAATTGCTTTTTCACCTTTGTTATAAATCAATTCAGCATATTTTTGCGGGTCCATTTCTGGATTCTCTATTCTGTTCCATTTATCTTTGTGTCTATTTCTCTGCCAATACCACACAGTCTTTATTTTTGTAGCTATATTATTCCAAAAGTTAAGTAGGCTGATTCTTTCCCCTCTATTCTTTGTTTTCAAAATTGTTCTAGCTACTGTGGTTCCTATATCTTTCCACATAAATTTTAGAATAATTTTGTCTATATCTACAAAAATATGACTGAGAATTTGATAGGAATTCTTTTAAAAGTATATGTTAACTTGGGGAGAATTAACATCTTTACTCATCTTGGTTTTGTCTTCTAATCTGTGAACACTGCTGTGTCTTCATTTATTTAGGTCTTATTGATTTATTTCATAAACATTGAGTAGTTTTTAGCTAAATATTGTTTTTCTTTATCATTTAGTCATTTTTATTAGATTTATACCTGAGTATTTCTTTTTTATGAGTGATTATAAATGGTATTGAGTTTTTAATTTTGCTTTCCATTGTTCATTTCTAGTATATAGAAATATGATTGATTTGTGTATGTTTGTCTTATATACTACATTCTTACTAAGCTTGCCTATTAGTTTCAGAAACTTTTTATAGAGTCCTTGGGATTTCTATGTAGGCAGTCATTTCATCTGCAAACAGGGACATTATGTTTCTTCCTTTTCCAATTGATATGTTTTTAAATTACTTTTCTTGCCTTATTGCATTGCATTTAGTATAATTTTAGCTGGTTAGCTGTAGGTTTTTCATACTCTGTATATAGTTGAAGAAGTTCTCCTGTATTCTTATTTTTCTGTTGTTGTTCTTGTTGTAAATGGGTATTGAATTTTTCAAAATACTTTTTCTGCATTGATTTATATGATCATATGATTTTTCTTTTTAGATTGTTAATATGATGGATAACATTGATTTATTTCTGAACCGATCTAGCATCCTTGGAATAAACTCCACTTGGTCATGGAGTCATAATTCTTTTTATATACTACTGAATTTTATTTGCTAATATTTTAAAATAATTTCTGTGACTATATTCCTATAAAATTTTGGTTTGTAAATTTTTTTTAGCATATTTGGTTTGGTGCCAGAGTAATTTCATAAAAATACCAGAAAGGGCTCTTTTATCTTCTATGCATTTTCTAGATAGATATTTGTAAAATTAATGTTAATTCTTCACGTATTTGATAGAATTTTCCAATGAAACAATTTTGGCCTGAAGATAAGTATTTGGAGTACAATTTATTATGATTTTATTTCCTTAATAGTTATGGGGCTGTTCAAACGATCTCTTATTTTGAGTGAGTTGTGGTAGTCTATTTGTCTAGGAGTTGGTTTATTTCATCAAAGTTGTAGAGGTATAGGTGTAGAGTTGCTTACAATATTCCCTGATAGTTTTAATGCACGCAGCGTCAGTAATGATATCCCTTGTGTTGCTCTGTCATTGGTAATTTGTTACATCAATTGCTGAAAGTGGATTGTTCAAATTCTCAGCTATAATTGTGTTGTTTTTTAATTTCTCCTTTCAGCACCACCAGTTTGACTTCATGTATTTTTTTTTTTTAAGCTCTGTTATTTGGATAATATCCTTTTAAGATTGCTAAGTGTCTTCTTAGTAGATTAGCTCTATTGTCATTACATAAGGTCCCTTCCTGTCTCTGGTAATTTTCTTTGCTCTACAGTCTACTTTATCTGACATTAACATAGCTGCTTCTGCTCTTAGTAGAGTAATGTTTACTTATATGTAATTTTGCATCCTTTCACTTTCAACTGTCCTATATCATTTTATTTTAAGTGAGTTTCTTAATTGGTAGTTTATATCATTTATATTTAGTGTGATTATTGATGTCAGGGTTTAATCTATTATTTAACTTTTTTTTTTTCAGCACTGGAGGTTTGAACTCAGTCCTTTGTGCATGCTACGCAACAGTGAGCTGCATCCCCAGTGCTTTTTTATTTCTTATTTTGAGACTATGTCTCCCTAAATTGTTCAGGCTGCCTTTGGACTTGAACTTGATCCTCTTGCCTCAGCCTCCCAAGCAGCTGTGATTACAGGTGTGAGCCACAGTGCCCACCTCCTGTTATTTGATTTTTGTTTACTGTTTGATCTCCTTGTTTCACTGTTTTCATTTTCCTGATTTATTCAGGACTTTAAAAAGCTCCACTTTTATTTATTAATAGTGTTCTGAGTATATTTGTTTGTATAGCTTTTCTAGTAATTTCTCTAGGTATTGTACTATATATATTACATGTCACAGTCTACTGATATCACCATTCGACCAGCTCTAGTGAAATATAGAACACTTAACTCCTTTTACATCTCATTATTTTCTCCCATTTGTAAAATAATTTTCTTAAATAGCTCCTCTACTTGTATTCAGAACATCAGATAATGTTGTAATTTTTGCTTCAGCTGTCATATATAATTCAGAGCACTCAGGAGAAGGAAAGCCTTTTGAATTTATTTATAATATGCTTACTCTGGTTTTCCTTCTTGATGTTCCAAGATTTTTTTCTTTCTATCATTTCCTTTCTGTTTAAAGAACTCCCTATAGCCATTCTTTTGGGCTGGGATTTAGCTCAGTTGGTAGAGCAATGCGCTACAGTCTCTGAGGTCCTGAGCTCAATTCCCAGCACTGCAAAAACGGGAGAAGGGCCTGGCAATCCACTCCCAAGGCAATCCCGAAACAGTCAGCCATTGAAAATCCTATGAGGGTCACTATGAGTCGGATACCGACTCGACGGCACCTAACAACAACAACAACAACCTAGCCATTCTTTTAGGTTGGGTCTTCTAGCAATAATTTTCCTTTCTGAGAACATCAACTTCTATTTTATGCAAGAAAGACAGTTTCTGCCAGATATAGGGTATAGACTACTGGGCATTAGAATTTAGGGTTCATAGTTCTTTTCTCTAAGCACTTAAAAAATATTGTGCTACTTCCTTCTGGTATACATGGTTTGCAAGGAGAAATTTACTATAATTTGAATTGTTTCTTTGCTGTAAATAAGGTGTCATTTTCCTTTCAAGAATTTTCTTTGTCTTTAAGCTTCAGAAATTCAAGTACGGGGTATTTGGGTTTATGTTGTTTGGGATTTTCTCAACTCCTCCAGTCTACGGGTTAATATCTCTGTACAAATTTGGAACATTTTCAGTCATTATTCCTTGGAGAATTTTTCCATCCTTCCCTCCTACTTCTCTACTTCTTGTAATCTGATAACATAAATATTAGATATTTTGTTATGGTTTCACAAGTCTTGGAGGGTTTTCTCACTTT
>VMDO01000194.1:64449-381415 GCA_007922755.1 Pedetes capensis | reverse complement strand
TTTTTTTTTTTTTTTTACTTTTTGAGACAGGGTCTCGCTAAATTACGCATACTGCCTCTGGTCTCGAACTTGTGATCCTCCTGCCTCTGCCTCTCAAGCCGCTGGGATTATGGGCGCACGCCACGGCACCTGGCATAATGCTCCTCCTTAAAACTCAGCTGCCATATTGTGAGGAAACCCAAGTGACCAAGTGAGGAGAATTGCATGTTACCTTATAAGACCTGCAGCTAATGGCCTTAGCTGAGCTCCCAGCCTGCAGCCAGCATCACCCCCAGCCACCCTAGTGCCCCAGATAAACTACCTGATACAGATGAACAACCTGGCTCACCTGTCAGGAACTGACACCAACCCTCCTCTTGCTCTATCTGGATAAAAATTATAGGTAGGCAGAGAGAAACCACTCTGTCTTGGGTGGAAATGGTTGCTGAGTCATCTAGCATTCACCAGAGCTTGCAATGGCAAAAAGTCCAGTGGAAACTTCCAACTATTTTAAACAGTCATAGCTGGGGCTATATCTTCAGGAGCCCGTGTTGTGCTGTGATGGCAATTGTTATGTGGCTTGCTCAAGTCATCTATGAAGCGTTCAGAACAGCTGGTTCTGGTATAAGGACAGTTCAGCTGGCTGTCTGGCTGAGAGTCCATTACTCAAAGCAGCCAGGGTACCAAGGGACTGTCTAAAGGCTGATGACTAGGGAGTCAAATTGCTCTACACCACCCCCCAACATCTGTGGTTTTTGTACAGGAAGATAAACATCAGAAGGAGGGCTTCAGGGAGAAAAAAACATACTATTAACATCAGTATGGATTCTACAGTATTTAACAGTGTTTTTAAATAATGTTTAACAGCTTCTTAGTACCCCGGGGCAAGATGGGTGCCCCTGATCTGTCTCAAAACCAAGAAAGACAAGTTGTTTTAGGCCACTACATTTGATATGGTTTGTTATGCATCAACAGGTGGCTGAAATAGTTATAAGGCAGAAAAAAGGTTACCAAGAAATAGCAAGGCTTGGAAGGAGGATGTGGAGAGAGGAAACTGACAAAGTGTCACCTGGCCATGACTAGGGCAGGAGAAGTTCAGTCAGAGAGAAGAGGTTGTGTGTGGACCTTGAAGTGGAAACAAGGTGGTTTGCAACAATCCAATAAGGCCCAATGTGGTGGCAGGATTTGGACCTAAGGGGACGGTGGCCGCAGATGACTCAGGAGAGAGTGGCGGGACATGGCAGGAGTTACCAGAGGCCTGTGGGGGCGACATCGCTCCTTGTACATAGAACCCTGAGGAGGACCCAGAATCGCTAGTTTCCAAATCAACGCTCTGTCCTTTCCATGGCGCCATCCTCTGCTGCCACCCATGCGACCACAAAACAACACAAACAGGCACAGGGACAGGGGTCCTGACCCCCACAGGCTGTCATGGGCCATGCTGGGGTGTAAGCCCCCTCATGAGTGGGCCAGGAAGTTTCCTGAGACCCTTCTTTATATTTTTGGTCCTGTCCCACCCCCTCTCCAGGCCTCATGAGAATGCACTGGAATCTGACCTCTCAGCCTCTCTGCCCATAGAGGCAAAAGACAGAAGTCAAGTCTGTGGTTGAGCACACGTCCTGTAAAAAGGCCCCAGAAGGTCATCAGTGACATATGCGTCATGTAATATGCAGGATAGCTAGTCACAGACAGGGCTAGGATTTAGCTCAGTTGGTAGAGCACTGCGCTGCAGTCTCTGAGGTCCCGAGTTCAATTCCCAGCACCGCAAAGATGGGAGAAGGACCTGGCAATCCACTCCCAAGGCAATCCCGAAACAGTCAGCAGTTGGAAATCCTATGAGGGTTGCTATGAGTCAGAAACAACTCAACAGCACCTAACAACAACAAGTCACAGACAGCCCTACAAAGAAGAGACTGGTCATCATTCTTCTGTGTAGTGTACCCACCACTACACATATGGGTACCTCAGATCCCACAGACGGCATCTTCAGATTCCCCAGTGGAATGGGGGATTCATACCATGATGGGCAGCTCAGGAAGTGGCCGGTCTTCCTGTATCAGATGCAAAACGGCAAATACAATGGATGCATGAAAATGTTCTCAAGAGAGGAGTTGCATTCTGTACCAATACAATAGTTCTGGAATGCGTTTGTGCTTCACTCAGTGTGGCTCTTATTTTACACCTGTCCCTAGCTGATGGTACCTCCCATTATATTTGCTGTTGAGTTTCCTATCAAGTTGTATTTACTGAACTCACTATGTCTCTACAAATGCTCCTCCACATACAATGGATGTACGATCTAATGCACTCGTTTGTAAATAGCTTAAGTCAAAAATGCATTTGATGTTTCTCTCCTACCAACCATCCCAGCATGCCTCAAACATGCTCAGAACATTAGCTTGTAGGGCTGCAAACCCATCTCACACAGAGCCTATTTTATAACACACTGATGAATATCTCATGTACACACATTGTGTCAATCTATCTAGTTGAGGGTTCTCCTTTTTCTCTTTGACCTGCCACAGCCCAGCATATCAAGAGCATTGTACCAAATATTGCTAGCCTGGGAGAAGGTAAAAATTCAAAACTGGAAACATGGTTTTAGTAGAGTGCCAATTGCTTCCATACCAGTGTACGGTTGATAAATTATGAGCTGAGCCATCACAAGCCAAGGACCATCTGGATAAAGAGGCAACCTAACCCCCTGCATATTATCCACTGATTAGCAACTATTGGCCAGGCACCAGGACAAATCAGTGACAAAAGGAACAGGGTAGTGGGTTTGGACTCCAGAGCTTTGGGGAAAGATCGGTCTTGTTACTCCTGAGCTATGTACTCTTAGGGGAAGTTCATTTTAATACAGTCTTCACTTCTTCCTCTGTGAAATGGGGTGAAAATAGAGTCCACATCCACTTCCCCAAATAAGGGAGCAAACAGAGGAGCTGAGTAAATGCTCTTATTAACTGTGACACACCATTCAGGCATAAATTAGGTGATGGATTTGAACCATATGAAATTGCCAAGGTTCACCCATTTTTGATGTAAATTATTATCAGTTATAAGTCAAAATGGCAAATGTAGGTAAAACACGGCTGCCACCTGGCCACTTCATATGGTTCTAGTTTTAATCTATTATGTAGCAGTCTCCTTTTTCATTGAAAAGTCAAACATGGTAAACTTTGTTAATTTAGCTCTATAAATGTCCACGTAGAGGTGTACCTTATCCCATCACTGGTACTGTAAAAGATCTAATTACACACCTGTCCAAGTTCAACAGGGAGCAAAAACGTTAGAATATTAGCAGGGCATGGCATCCCATCAAACTTAAGAGCAAATGCTGAACTTCATTACCAGGATTCTAATCCTGGATTTTATATTATTTCCTGTGTGACCTTAGAAAAGTGACCTAACATTTCTGTCTCCGTTCTCTCATTTGTAAAGTAAAATTAATATTAATAGCTACATGTTTTAGTCTATTTTCTGCTCCTGAAACAGAATCCCTGAGATAATATGGATGTCTATCATCCATGGGTATAATAAAATACCAGAGGGCAGGTCACTGGTGGAGAAAAGAGGCTTATTTATCTCACTGATTTGGAGGTTAAAGGTCGAAGCAGCACGACACTGGTGTGAGTAAGGGTCCCCTAGCTGTGTCACATCAAGATGGGTGGCATCATGGTGGGACAATTCTTAAATTGTCTCAATGTTACTTTTTCTAGTAAATTATGAGAAACTATGGGAGCTCCTGTTCCTAGCAATTGTCCTGTACAGTGGACATTTTTGTATTTCTCAAGTCATATCGGTGTTTCCCCAAGTGTGCGCTGAGGAATAATTGCACCAGAATTATGTGGAATATCTGGAATTTGTAAGATGCAGATTCCAGATCCCACGGTATTTTTTAAATTAATATGGAGATTGAACCCAGCGCCCCGAGCATGTTAGGCAAGCTCCTTACCACTGAGCTATTTCTCCAGGCTAGCATTTTCTTTTTGTTTTTTTTGAGTATTATACATATAGTAGCTCTTTTTCATTTTGGCTGTTTTTAAGGTTGACAAAAACCATACATATATATCGTGCAATATGTTTTGAAATATGTGTACATCATGCATGGCTAAATTAAGCTTATTCACATACGTATTACCTCACATGTTTTTGTAAGAACACTTAAAATCTACTCTGATAACTTTTAAGTGTTAAATTCATTGTTATTTAATTGTGGTCATATTGCTTCATTTCTTTTCTCTGTTACTGCAGACTGAATTCGCTCTTCGACCTTGTCTTCTGCCCCTGATACCCTATCTTTTGCTTGTCCTAGTCTACTAATATTACTCTCTACTGTGAGTTTTATTTGGTTTATTGTATGTTTCATTTCCAGGATTTCTATTTGGTTTTTGTTTCAAAGTTGCAATTTCTCTGCCGAATTTTTTTTCTTGATTACATATATTTTTGTCCAGTACCTGAATTGCATCTTTGAGATCAGTTACCGTTTTTATGAGAAAGCTTTTAAATTCTTAGCCTGGCAAATGAAACATGTCTGATTGTTTGATTTCAGTTTCTGAGGCGTCATGATCGTTGGAGAGGACCCATCATCTTGCTGTTCCATTCTTGAGCACCTGCAACATGTCAATGCCAAGCCAAGGCAGTGGCTACAATGTCAAAAATGTGAGGGGTAAAGGATGCCACAAAGAATAAGTTTCAGGCTGGGCACGGTGACGCTGGCCTGTAATCCCAGCCAGGTGGGAGGTGGAGGCAGGATGATCACAAGTTTGAGACCAGAGGCAGTCTGCATAATTTAGCAAGACCCTGTCTCAAAAAGTAAAAAAAAAAAAGGGCTGGGGGTGCAGCTCAGTGGTCCAGCACTTGCAGAGCATGCAGGTGCAAGGCCCTGGGTTCAACCCCCAGTACCTCCAAAAAAAAAAAAAAAGGTTCAGAGAGAGAGAGAGAGAGAGAGAGAGAGAGAGAGAGAGAGAGAAGCCAAACACAAAGGAAGAAAAATAAAGGGGAAAAAAGGAAAAATCTTGCTTCTCTGTCAGCTTTGCTCAGAAGACCAGTTCACCCGGGGCAGGTGCACCCTCCCAGCTGTTCAGTATGGCTGTGGGGCCATCTTTTTCTAAGGCTTGCTATCCTGCAATCGGTCAGAGTCACTCACTGTACCACCCACACTCCAAGGTCTGCACTATATCACAGCTGTAGAAATCAGTCCGTCTCTCCATGTCAGGTCCCACTCTTCTTCCAGGCACAGAGTCTCATGCCATAAGGCTCAAGAGCCGAACTGTGATTGGATTGTTTGAAGGGACTATACATCTAGGGCCACCCAAACTTGGGTCCTTCATCAGACCAGTTCCACAACACACCTGGCTATTTCAGTGTTTGAGGAGTAGGTGTGGCTATAAGACCTGCCTGGGTGATGTGTCTCCTTCTTCTGCTGCCAAATTAGGCAACAAGCACACGAGAAATCACCTGTAGTTAACCCACACCCCACAACTACCCGATCCAGTGCCAGGGGCTGTGTGCTGCATGGTCAGGACTGCTGTTTAGGCATTACCTGTTTACCTTCAGGGTGTCAGGTCTGTTCCACAGGATGCGGAGCGTTTGTGTTATCTTTTGAGTAGTGTTTCCCCTGCCACACCCACACACTGATTCCCTGTGTCTAAGGATGATGTCATTTGCTCCATCTCATTGTGTAGGTTGCAGCGAAGATGCCCTGTCACATCCCTTATAATCTTTGTATTCTTGCTAGTCATCTCTTGTGTTGTTATTGTTAGGCGCCATCAAGTCAGAGCCCACTCATAGTCACCCTCTTAGGGGTTTTAATGGGTGATTGTTTGGAGGTTGCTTCAGGAGCGGATTGCCACATCCTTTTCCCATTTTTGTGGTGCTGGAGACCTAACCCAGGTCCTCACAGCATGCAGAGAAGCCGTCTACCAACTGATCTAGTCAGAATAAAATCCACAATTCCCCTACTTGTCTTGGCAATCTCCCCACCTCTCACAGAGGCTGCTTCCTTTCTGCCATCTTGCCAAGCGACCTCCTATTTTAACTCTTTCGAGGAACTGCCATACTATTTCCCACAGATTCTGAAATGAGCAGAAAGGGAATCCAAAATAGCATATTATTAAGTAATTTTAAAAATAAACCTGGAAAAATGATAAGGAAACAAAGCACTGTGAATAATGCCTGCAAATATTTGTAAACCAGTCCAAAAGAATTTCTAGAAATGATAAAAATTTAACTGTCGCAAGAAACAGATGAACCTCAGATTAGAGTCAGTTGAGGATGCAATCAAGAGAGACCTGGAAAACATAAGAGAAGTCATCCAGAATAAATCAGAAAAACTAAATAAACAGAAAAGCAGGAGGTAGGTAAAAGATGGGATGCTTAAGTCTAACACACACCAGAAAGGAAATAATAAAAGATAAAGAAGAGTCAATATTTTAAGAAATAGTTGCAAGAATATTCCAGAATTGCTGGAAGATATCAATGTGTAAATCTAGGAAGCTCAATGAACCCCAAATCAGTATAAATTTTCTAAAATCCTGCCGTATACATAGATATATCATAGTGATACTTTAAAGCAACAAATGACAAGAGAAAATTTTAAAAACATCCTGAGGAATACAATTGATCATCTACAGAAAAACAACCATTTACACCAGAATTGGCTGTCACCCAGACAATGGTGAGAGGAGATACCTAGGTTGGACTTGTCAGCAGAAAGTATTGAGATAACATTTCACTTGGCAAAAATTATAGTCTGATAATACCAACCACTGGAGAGAATATAAATCAATAGAAATTCTCAATACTGCTGGTGAGATTGCACATTATTCAATAGGTTAGGAAGAAAGGTTGCTGTAACCTAGTAAAATGGCAATTAGCTCTCCCCATGACTCATCTTTTCTATTCCTGAGGGAACATTGGCAAACATGTACCAGGAGGCACATACACAAAAATAGGCATAGCAGCTCTGCCAAAAGTAATGCAAAATATAAAAATAATGGAAATCTCCATCAATAACATAAGGAAAATAAATTATGGTGCCATCCCAAAAGGAAAATCCATGTTCATGAGAATTAACGATCTGCAGCTGCATCCATTTATATGAATGAATCTCAACCACGTACTGTGAGCAAAAGAAATCTAAGGATATAAAAAACATGGCTGCATCATTATCAACTCCCAAACCAGGCAAGTGTATAGGAATAATAACATACTGTCAGCTCGATGAGTGTATATAGCAATGGTATTTTTAAATGGATATATGCCAAGCTCACTTTTTAGGAGGAAGAGAGAAGAATGAGGGAGGAGTAAGAAGGGGGCTGTATCTGTGTCATATGTATAACCCTTATGTCACAAAAAAATGAAATTCAATGCAAATATAAGAATAAGCCTTCATGTATTAAATATGAGTGACACCCTTACAAAATTTTTATTTTTTTTCTGTAATTTTCTCCAAGTTTGAAATATCCCCTAATTGTAGAAATAAATCAGACTAGTATCTGCAATATATTTTTAAAACTCATAAAAATATTACAATAAGAAAACAAACAACTCCCTCTACAAATGGACAAAAGAATTTAAGGTATTGCTATATACATATTGTGTATATATTTGCCATAGTATATATAGTGTATATTTGCCATAGTATACATATGGCAAATAAGCACAAGAATAGTTCAACATTGATAGTTATTAAGGAAATGAAAATCAGAGCTCCAGTGAGATACCACTATGTTCTCCTGAATGGCTGAAATTGTAAAGACCACTCAAGTATTGATGACGATATGGAGCAACCAGAACCTTCATAGTGGTTCCATTGCTGGTGGAAATGTACAATGATACAATCTTTTTGGATTTCACTTTGATAATTTCTTTAAAATTAAGTGTGTAACCCATATAAGCATGTAAACTATATAACCTCACCACTTCACCCCTAGGCATTTACTTGAGACAAAAGAAAAATACGTCCACAGATAATTGGATAAGCAAATTCTAATATATCCATACAATAGAATATTTATCAATAATAAAAAGGAATAAATTATGGACAAAGATCACTGTTTAAATTTATATTTATAATTAATACATAATAACTACAGATTTGGAGGGGACAGGTATACACTGTGTAATGGTCAAATGAGGATAATTAGCATGTCCATCACCTCTGGCAACAGTGAAGGCTTCTGCAGGGAATATATTAAACAATGCAGGAAACATCAAAAGAAGATGGAAGAAATACACAATCATTATACCAAAAAGAATTGGTGGATGACCACCCATTTCAAGAGGCTGCATATGATCAGGAACTAGTGATACTGAAGGATGAAATGGAAGTTGCCTTAAGGAATTGACAAAACACAAGCCTCCAGGAATTGGTGGAATACCAATAGAAATATTTCAACAAAGAGATTCAGCACCATAGGTGCTCACTTCTTTATATCAATAGATTTGGAAAACAGCTACCTGGCCACCTGACTGAAAGAGATCCATATTTGTGCTTATCCCTAAGAAAGGGGATCCAATAAAATGTGTAAATTATTGAATGATATTATTAATATCACACACAAGTAAAATTTTGCTAAAAATGATTCAAAAGTGACTGTAGCAGTATATAGACAGGAAACTGCCAGTAGATCAAGTTGGATTCAGAAGAGGACATGGAACTAGGAACATCATTGCTGATGTCAGGTGGATATTAGCTGAAAGCATAGAAACCCAGATGTCTATCTGTGTTTTATTGACTATGCAAAGGCATTTGACTGTATGAATAATAACAAATTATGAATAACATTGCAAAGAAAGGGAATACAAGAGCACTTAATTGTACTCATGAGGACTCTGTATGTAAGACCAGGAGGCAAGTCATTTGAACACAACAGGGAAACACTGCCCGGTTTAAAGTCAAGAAAGTGTGCATCAGGGCTGTATCCTTTCATTGTACCTCTTCAATCTGTATGCTAGGAAAATAATCCCAAAAGTTGGACTTTATGAAGAAGAATACAGCATCAGGATTGGAGGAAGACTAATTAACAACCTGCATTATGCAGATGACACAACTCTGCTTGATGAAAGTGAAGAGAATTTGAAACATTGACTGATGAAAATCACAGGACACAGTCTTCAGTATGGATTGCACCTCAAAATCAGCAAAACAAAAATCCTTACAACTGTGTCAGTATGCAACTTCGGAGAAAACGGAGATAAACGGAGAAAAGATTGAGCTTGCCCAAGATTTCACTTTACTTGGTTCTACCATCAAAACCCATAGTAGCAGCAGTGAAGAAATCAAAAGACACATTGCTTTTGGAAAAGCTGTTGCGAAAGACTCTTCAAAGTGTTGAAAACTAAAGATGTCACATTGAAGATGAAGGTGCACCTGACTCATCCCATGGTATTTGCAGTCACATCATAGGATTGTGAAAGCTGGACATTGAATATTGGAGACAGAAGAACTGATGCTTTTGAATTATGGTGCTAGAGACAAATATTGATTATAACATGGACCACAAAGAGAACCAACAAATCTGTCCTAGAAGAAGTGCAACCAGATTACTCCTTGGAAGCAAGGTTAGCTACACAACATCTTATATATTTTGGACATGTTGTCAGGAGGCACCAATTCCTGGAGAACATCATGTTTGGGAGAATGGCAAGTCAACGAAGAAAAGGAAAACCCTCAAGTAGATGGGTTGACACAGTGTCTGAAAACAATAGGCTTAAAAATAAAAAAAAATGATGTGCCTAGCCCAGAATTGGGGGTATTTCATTCTGTTGTACAGAGGATCACTATGGATTGTACCATTCTTGATAACACCTAACAATAACAAGCACACTTCTTGAGCTAGCAGCAATCCTTCACAACATCTACATGATGCTGGTTTTGCAGGCATGCAGAATGCAAGAGTTAAGGGGGTTTGGAGGCTGCCACAAGGCTTCAGAAGATAGCCTGTGAGGCCAGGCAATGTGTACCAAGGTTGAATGTCCTGAGGAAATTCCCTGAAGGGTTGATGTGTGAAGCTTTGCACATGGTTCTTAAGCAGCCACAGAGACCCCAAGATGTGGGAGATGCCAGCAACGTGAAACATCTGCCAATGGAAGCTGCCAGCAAGAAGTGCAGCCAGCCCAAGAAGGCCGTTGATGACAAGGCTAGAGAGGTGGAGCCTCCCAAGCCTGTTTGAGCCCAGACAATGCCATGTGCCAGATGATGTCCCATGTACTATATGCCAGACTTAAACTGACAGGTTTTATTTGTCTTGCTACAGACAAATCTTTCTTTCCTGTACCTCCCTGCCTCCCTTTTAGAGAGGGAATGATTGCTTTATGCCATTATATGTTGGAAGTATGTAATCTGTTTTTTGTTTTTTCAAGGGCCCATGGCTAAGTTTGCTTTGAGTCTCAGTGCCTGAGACCTTGGGCTTGAACTTTTAAACAGTATTGAGACTGTTAAGACTTTGTTGTTGTTGTTGTTGTTAGGTGCCGTTGAGTCAAGTCCGACTCATAGCAACCCTCATAGGGTTTTCAATGGCTGACTGTTTCAGGATTGCCTTGGGAGTGAGTGAGTTGCCACGTTCTTCTCCCATTTTGAGGTGCTGGGAATCAAACTCAGAACCTCAGAGACTGCAGAGCAGCACTCTACCAACTGAGTTAAATCCCAGCCCGTTAAGACTTTGGGGACTCTTAAAGTTGAACTAAATACATTTTGCATTACGAAGTGGCAATGGACCTTTGGGAGGCAGGGGCAGAGTGTCATGGCTTAAATACAAACTCTCTCCAAAAGATCATGTGCTTGACTGCTCAGGCCTTCACTGGTGGCCCTGTTGGTGGGGGTTGTGGAACTTTGGGAGGCAGGTCTTATTTGCGGAAGTGATGTCACTAGGAGCAGGCCATTGGCTGTTCTTCCCTTGGGCCCAAGCTCAGGTTGCTCTCTCTGTTCCTGGTCTGCCATGCCATGAAGTCATTTGACCCAGGTCCTGCCACCACTGCCACCATGCCCACTCTGCTGCCATTATGGACTGATGCTCTGTGAGTTCCAAATCAACCTCTTCCCTACTGAATTTGTTTGGGTTGACTTTTTTGCTACAGCAGCAACAGCTGACTAATACAGGCAAATAGCCAGTCATCGGATTGCCGGATCTTATGGTGGGTCCATTTTTAATTTTTTTGTAAAAGCTCCACCCTGTTGTCCATAATAGCTGTGGTAATTTACATTCCTACCAAAGGATCACTTTAAAAAATAATTAGGTTAAAAAAAAAAAAAAACAAAGGCAGATCAGCCAAGTGTGGTGGCTCACATGTGTAATCTAAGCAACTCAAGAGCTGGAGGCAGGAGGATGGCAATTTCAAAGCCAGAGGCCGTCTATGCAAATCAGCAAGACCCTGTCTCCAAATAAAATTTAAAAAATGGTCTGGGGGCACAGCCCAGTGGTAGAGCAAATGCAAAGTATGTGTGAGGCCCTGGGTTCAACTCCCAAGTACAGAAGAAGGCAAAAGGCAGACCAAAAAGAGGTTATACTGTATGTATGATTATGTTTATTTCAGAAAATATGAATTAATGATTAATGCACAGCAATAAAAAGTAGATTAATAATTACCAGGGGTGGTGGCAATGAGGAAACTTTTTGAGATGACATATATATTCATTATCTTCATTGTAGTGGTGATTTTATGAGGACATCTATGTGTCAGAGGGTATTAAATTGTAGCCTTTTAAATATGTGCATCATTGTACATCAACTATATCTCAGTAAAGCTGTTAAAAGTAAATCAAGCAAATGGAAAAGTAGTAACTCACTAACAAGGCAGATGCTGTCATAAGCCATAAACCTGCAGAGGAGGGCTCTGATGAAAGCAAGCCAGATGCTCCACAAAACACCAGAAAGTTCTGGAATTTGGTGCACCGGGCTCTTAGAAGCCTTCTCCAAAGGGCAAGAGGGCCCAGTGCTGAACAAAGCATAAGGTCACTGTCTCCGTGGCCCTTCCTGTATCCCTGCACACGGCTTCCCAACACTCCATTCCCCAAGTAATGACAGCAATATTGTCCCTGGCTATCTACTGGCATGTTCGTCTTGGAATGGAAAGAGTGGCCCCACAGAAGACACTGGGTCCTATCTACACACCCACAGAAAACAAGCGGTCCTGCCTCTCTGTGCAGTGTGGTCACTGGGGGCATCCATTGCCCCTTTTATTAAGAACAACTGTTGTAAAAAAAAAAAAAGTTAGCTTTTTGCTCACTCTTTTTAATCGACATAAAAATTTCCTAAACATTTGAGGAAATCTTCTAGTAGGAATGAAGGAAGGAAAGGAGAGAAAGAAGGGAGGAAGGAAAGGGGAAAAGGGAAGAATGTTCAGAACATGAAATGGGGTAAAATATGGAGGGGTGGGCAGACAGAGACAACTAGCTCTTGGGAGTTCCAAAGGTGTGCAACCTGAATCCGATCAAGCCTGAACGTAGAGCAGTTGCACCTGGAGGGTGTGCAGACCGTTCTGAGTCCACCAGGACAGTGGCTGAAATTCCAGAAGTCTATTGATTTATTGGTGCCCACTTTGTCAAGCTGCTCAGAGGATATTAGGCCAAAATCCTGAGCATAGAGGGACACCCCATTTTCTCCACTTCCTGGGAAGGGGCTGCCTGAAATTCCTCAATATGACAAATGGAATTTCCCAGTGTAGCCCCAACATCACCCATTCCCACTCATTCTTATGACAAAGTGGCTTTTTGTTTCTGCCCTTAAGAAGTAGACTATATGTTCCTACCTTGAACCTGGGTGGCTGGTGGCTCTGGTAGGAAATCTGAGGTTAGTTACAAAAGGCTGAGGCTTCTGCTTGGCTCTGTTGACTCCATGACCACCATGCTGTGAGGAAGCTCAAGCTAATCAACATGAGAGACCACAAGGAGAAGACATGAGCCTGGTATAGAGAGAGATAACTGGCCAGCTCTCACTGCTCCATCCCACCCCAAACTGTTCCTGCTATTATCTCTTGATAGCTCCAAATCAGAACCAGCCACCTGGGTCCTTCCTTGAATTCCTGACCCAAGTCACACAAGAGACAGTGCAGTGGTTTGTGTAGCTTAAGGTACTAAGATTTGCAATATTTGTTACACTGCCACGGATAAGTAGAAGACAACTAAAACATACTTCCTGTTACCCACCTTCCCCATTTTTGTTTCCCAGTATGAGAAGATTAGCCATTGCCCCTTGAGAATCTGCAGCTTCTCCCAGAGCAGAAGTCGCCCACAATATACATGGTGTCTAAATTCCCATCAGCATGGAACATGACACCCCACGGCTCTTCCTGAATGTGTACTCTATGTTTGAAGGACAGATCTCTTTTATAACACTAATTCAAATTATTGTATTTGATATTCAAAAAAAAAAAAAAAGAGTAAGTTCATGCAGCTATCAACCTCCAGGACTGTCCATTGCAGACCTAAATGAAAGACATGAGTGTCTGTAAATATGTGTGTGTTGGATGGACGTAGAGAAGTGCCCAGGGACGCTCAGGCTGATGTCATGCAGGCTACATCTCCACCTGGAAATGCTGGCCAGCACATCTAGGGCTAGGGCAATGTGCTCACATCCTCACTTTCCTCTGCCTCTGTGAAGTCTCATTGCCACACCAGGCTGGGAGTATTCATCATACACAAGATGAGCCAATATTTGACAGATTCTCGCAAATAGCACACCCTTTTCCAAATATGCCTCAGCTTCCAGTTCACCACTGGGTTATCCCACATCCTCCTAACTTTTCTGAGTACCTGAGGAATTCTGCCAGCACCTGCCATCCCCACCCCCAGGCTCCCCTAGCTATCTCAGGTACTGAGCATTAGCAGGGACCTGGCTTCACCCAGGTCAGCCTTTGTGGACACACAAGCCAGGGTGGCCTCGTGGCATCACCACTGAGGGCTCCTATTCTGCCCTTTCGTGCCTCCCTTGTCCTCTGCGTGGGTTTCATTTATCCATGTCACAGAGGAGAAACACAGCCTGAGATGCTAAGTAGCCAAGCCAAGTTCACACATGCCTTCCCTGGCTTTCCTTGTTTTCCCCATAGAGAAGATGCCTGAATCCCACTTATGGTAGCGACTGCAGCCTCCTCCCCTTTAGAGATACTGTCTGGAGCCAGTGCACAGGTGGCAGCTCAAGTCGCCGCCTGGGAATCCTTGTCACTGGCAACTGTAACCCAGAGCTCCATCACGCTATGAAGAGTACTCAGGGGATGTCGGCAGGGTAGCAGCAGAAGGAAAGTCTGCCTCTTTGCTGGAGGGAAGCACCGCCTGACAGGCAGCTCAGGTGCCAGAGTGAGAGGGTGCTGAGCTCAGTGCTTCACCACAGCTACACTTTCCACAAGTCCCATAACTCGGCAAACCCCACCTGAGTCTGTTGGGGGGCAGGGCACCCTGTCTGTTAATTCCCAGCTGCCTCACAAAGGGCTGGGGTCTCTTGCAGCCTGGGCTCATTAGCTACATTTGCTCAGGATTGGTTTTACTATCCGGGGAAGAAGGGGTCGAATAACTCTGCCTGGCAGGTCCTCAAACACCAGCCCAGGCCCATGTGTGGCAGGCACAAATGCAGTTTATGTATCACTAAGTCCCAAAGGCCTGCAGTCATACCACTGTGGCATCCAATCCCATCAGATCTCAGAAGACAAACAGGGTTGGGCTTGGTTAGTACCTGGATGGGAGACCACCTGAGAAGACCAGGTGCTGTAGGCTTGGAAGATGGACCTGGCAACCCACTCCCAAAAGTCAATCCACCATTGAAAACCCTATGAATAGCAGAGAAGCATTGACAATAGTGTTTTGCTTGTTGTATGTAGGGTAGCTATGAGTCATACACAGACTCAGCGGCACCTAACAACAAGAAGCCCCAAAAGCTGGTGTCGAGGGAATCATGTTGGACATCCCCAAGAACCAACCTTCAAGCTATCTTCGCAGGATCCCTTCACAGCTTATCCTAACAGACCCCGAACTCCTTTCTCACCCGCCAGTCCCCACTGAAGTGCAAAGGCTGACTTGCACTCCAGACATTTCCATAAAACATGCAGAATCGAGCGTTGCCTGCCCCTGTCCCCTTCCTTCCTGCCGGCTCACGAAGGACCTGTGCTCTTCGCAGAGCGTGACCGGCCGATGATGCTGAGAAGCAGAGCAAGCCAGTGAAATGGGGGCGCCTCTGAAGCCACTTCCGGCCCTCTGCATGCTATGGCTCAGAGTCCTACCTGCCCTTACACTGCTTTCTTCTCTGCAAAGAGCAGCCATTGGCCCCCAGGGCACCACTCAGGGGCAGCCCTTGCCTAGTATGCTTGAGGCCCGCAGTGAGCTACAAGTGCCCAGGCTCCTCTCTCAATTCTCTCCACCCTCTGGTGGTGGGCTAGTCTTGACCATCCCCTTTGTGCTCCTCTCTCTCCCTCAGGGCCCTGGGAGGCAATCATCCAACACTGCACCACCAGCTGCTCCCACGGAAACTGCTGAGCGTCCCTAGCTGGCTCCCAGGACCCAACACCTCTGAGACCACGCTAAGCCATACCCTCATGGGAGCCCCACCACTGGCTGCACAGTCCTGGGGCAGGAGTGGAAGGACAGCTTGCCCTGGCCCCTGGCAGGACTCACGATCCAGCCACTGGAGCCCCGAGTCAGAGTCGGTGGCTTCCAGTAGGAAACACACACTGTGGCATGGCTTTATTTCCTGTCATCCCTCCTCTCCTCTGCAAAACCCCTCAGCCACTTCCTCTCGGGGTAAAAGAAAGGTGTCTGGCCCTGCCAGGTCCCACCTGCTGTTCTCTCTGCCTGTTGTAATTGACTGGAAATGACAGCCCAGGCAACGTGGCCAATGCCTGGGGACGGAAACATTCTCAAACAGACACACTTTGCTTACAAAACGGCAAGTTAAAAGAGAGGGAGGCCACCAATAAATGAGCGAAAGTTCAAAGGCGGCCAAGTGACGTGGCCGCAGAATGACCTACGGGTGCCAGTTTTGCAGCAAAGGCCTCCAGAGAGAAAGGAGCGGCAGATAGTGTGAGTGTGTGTGTATGTGTGCGCGCACGCCTGTGTGATGTGATCATGAGTGTGTGAGTGTATGTGTGTGAGGTTTGTGCCTGTGTGGTGACTGTGATCGTGTGTGTGAGTGTGTGTGTGTGCCTGTGTGGTGAGGGTGTCTGTGTGGTATGATCGTGTGTGAGTATGTGAGTGTATGTGTGCACAGTTTGTGCCTGTGTGGTGACTGTGATTGTGTGTGTGAGTGTGTGTATGTGCCTATGTGGTGAGGGTGTGTGTGTGTCTGTGTGATGTGATCGTGTGTATGTGTGTATGTGTGTGGGCCTGTGTGATGTGATCATGAGTATGTGTGTACAGTTTGTGCCTGTGTGGTGACTGTGATCATGTGTGTGTGCCTGTGTGATGAGTGTGTGTGTGTGTGTGGTGTGATCTTGTGTGAGTGTATGTGTGTGAGGTTTGTGCCTGTATGTAAGTGTGATTGTGAGTGTGTGTGTGTGCCTGTGTGGTGAGTGTAATCATGTGTGTATGTGTCTGTGTGATAACTGTGATCGTGTGTGAATGAGTGTGTGTGAGGTTTGTGCCTGTATGTAAGAATGATTGTGAGTGTGTGTGTGTGCCTGTGTGGTGTGATCGTGAGTGTGTGAGTGTGTGTGCTGTGGGCCTGTGTACATGTGTGACCGTATGCGTGATGTATGTGCGTGGCATGCAGTCATTGTGAGTGCCCCTGTGCGCACACGTGCATTAGTGAACACACTCAGGACAGCCCACAGACACACACCCAGGGACTCCTGAGGGTCACACGAGGTCCCCAGTAACTGAAGAAAGGTCATTTTGCCTGGTTTTATGGTTTGTTTGGAGCAGATGCTGAAGGTGCCCAAAGAGAGGGCGTCCGTGCCAAGCGAGAGTGGCTGCCCACGGAGACAGACAAGCAGTGAGGGGCGTAGAGAGCCGCCTCTGGCTGGGACGTTCAGGCCGGCTCCATGTGCCGTTGGGAGGGAGGTGTTGAAGACCACACCCACGGCAGCAGTCACCTGGGCAGGTGCGGGACAGGAGAGGCCCTGGCCGGCCTCCCCCGACCCCCCGGGTGCCCCAGTCCCTTTGCTTCCTGCTTGGTCTGCGGGAGTCGTGGCTCCGTGGCTTGGCAGCACCTCCCAGGGACAAAACACGTGGCCTTTCTCAGGCCAAGGGGCTGCTGGGGCCTGGGGAGGGGGGAGGGAGTTGCTGTGCCTGAGCCCCGGGCACCTGGCCTTGCTCCAGGCTCCAAGGCCCACCTCTGATGAGACCAGGCCTGATGTGGGTGGGCGCCATTGCTCACACACACCTCACACAGACGCACCCGTGCACATTTACATGCATGTGCCCCTGCGCAATGGGCACATATGCCTGCCCTCACACTAGATACTCCCACACAGACTCATGCACACGTGTACCCCACCCTCATGCACCCCACCACACACACGCACACACTCCACACTCAGCTGTGTGCATTGTGCGGCACCCTTGTACACTCACACTTAACCTCGTGTTTCCGTATCTCATACACACACACTCACACTCATGCACACACACATTCACAGCACACACACGCCCCAGTCCTCGATGGGACACCTCAGCCCTGAGTTCCCCAACACCAGGGCTGTGCTCCCATCCAGTGCCCCCAGCCTCTGTCCCTGGTGCACACTGACCCCCGCAGCAAGGTTCCTACTTCCTGGTTTATAAGGTGTCTTCACTGCTGTCTTCCAGCAGGCAGGATGGTCTCCAGGTTGGACAACCCCACCTGATTATAATCAGTGCCAACCAGGGCAGGCTGCCCCTCGCTTACAGCACCCATGGGGTGGGCCACAGGCCCAAGGGAAGGGGCAAGGCTGCCCAGGGTCACCAACCCCACAGCTCTGCAGAGGAGAGACACACCACAGAGCCAGCCTGTGGTACACTGTGTACACAGCCTTTTCTGAGCCGTGTAACTTATCTCAGGACCAAACGAGCTTCGAGTATGCCGTGGCAGGGCATACTCCTCATGGTTCCACTGGATGATGTCATAGTCACTCCTCTGTCAGACAGATGGTAGCAGAGGCTCCTCCAAAAAGAAGTAGGAGGACTGGCGAAGCATTCCACCTCATCCCCAAAGCCCCATCCAAAGCTGTCGCTTCCCTATGACAAGGTCCTGCATGATCAGCTTGTTGAGAAATATAATAAAGTCATGAGTGGTTTATATTCTTGTTTGAAATTTTTTCTCAGATCCCTCACAATATTAGGCTGGTCTGTGTTTGTGCTTCTTTGAATACACTATATATATATATATATATATATATATATATATATATATGTATATGCATATATATGTATGTTTGTATATATATATATATGTGTATATATATGCATATATATATATGTATATATATATATATATATATATATATATATATATATATATATATATATAGCCTGTGATTTAGCTCAGGTGGTTGAACTCTGCTCTGCAGTCTCTGAAGTCCCAGGTTTGGTTCCCAGCACTGCAAAAATGGGAGAAGGATGTGGCAATCCACTCCCGAGGCAATCCCGAAACAGTCAGCCATTGAAAACCCTATGAGGGTTGCTGTGAGTCAAACATAACACAATGGCACCTAACAACAACAATGAACTTTTCCATTTCTTCTGCATTTTGTTTTTGAGGGGAGTACAGTTCCTCAAAGTATTCCCTGACAATCTTCTGGATTTCACTGGTATCAGTGGTTATAGCCCAATTCTCATCTCTAGTTTTTTTTTAAATTTGGGCCTTTTCTTCCTTTCTTTTGGTGAGATTGGCCAGGAGAGTATGTATTTTATTAATCTTTTCAAAGAAGCAGCTCTTAGTCTGATTGGTTCTTTGAATTGTCTCTTTGGATTGTAATTGGGATCTCTCTGCCTTGATCCTGATCATTTCTGTCTGAGTGCCCCTTTGGGGACTGGCTTCTTGTTGGCCTTGTAGTGCCTTAAGATGTGCTCATGGCTATGAACTTCCCTCTTAGAGCCGCCTTTGCTATATCCCATACATTTTGATAGGATGTACTTTCATCCTCGTTTGCAGAAATTTTTAAGTTTCCTCTCTGATTTCTTCAATGACCCATTGATCATTTGGCAATGTACTATTCAGTCTCCGTGAATTTGTAACATTTCTGAAATTTTGCTTGCTTTTGAGTTCTAGTTTTATTCCATTGTAATTTGATAAGGTACAGGGAATGATTTCTACATTTTTGTATTTGTGGAGGCCATTTTGTGGACTAAAATGTGGTCTACCTTAGAGAAAGTTCCCTGTGGTGCCGAGAAGAATATGAATTCTGCATCTGGTGGATCGAATATTTTGTAGACGTCTGTAAGATTCACTTGGTCTATGGTGATATTCAAGTCTTTCATTTCTTTGTTGACATTTTCTTTAATGACCTATCTCTTGGTGAAAGTGGGGTATTGCAATCTCCCATAATTATTGTGTCTGGCCCGATGTGTTCTTTTATCTCCAATAAAGATTGTTTTATGAAGCTGAATGCCCCTGTATTTTGTGAGTAAATATTATTGTTATGGGTTCCTGGCTGACTGTTCCTTTTACTAATATGTAGTGTCCTTCTTTACCTTTTATGATTAGTTTGGAATTGAAGTCTAAGTTGCCCAAAATTAGCATTGCAACTCCTGCTTCTTTTTTGTTTCCTATCTTGGTAAATTGTTTTCCAGTCTTTACTTTTCAGCTTTTCATGATCTTTATGAGTGAAGTGAATTTCTTGAATGCTGTATATTGAAGGTTTATTGTTTTTTCAAATCCAATTGGCCAGTCTATGTCTTTTGAGTGTTAAGACCATTTACATTAAGAGTAATTACTGAGCATGCTTATTATTCTGCATCAACTTGGCACTTATTTCTGGGTTTTGATTCATATTTAGCCTATTTTTTTCTTAAGTTCCCCTCATGTTTATTACTCATTCCTTTGATTTTATCATGCCTCTCCCTTATACAGTGTTTTATTGAGAATCCTCTGCCACACTGGCTTAGTGGCTGAGGATCATTTAAACAAGTCGCTATCATGGAATATCTTGTACTCACCAACTGTTTTCAAAGATAGCTTTGCTGGGTAATGTAACCTTGGTTGGCAGTTATTCATTTTTAGGACTTGGATGATGTCTGACTGTGCTTTCTTTGCTTTTCATATTGTTGAGAAGTCTGCTGTTACTCTGAAGGTTTGCCTTTGTAAGTGAGTTGGCATTTCTCTCTTGTAGCTTTTAAAATAGGTTCTTTGCTCTGTAGATTTAGCTTTCCAACTACAATGTGTCATGGAGAGGATCTGTTCTGATCAACTCTGTTTAGGGGTCTGAATGTTTCAGTTATATGGGTATCCAGTTCTTATCTTAGATTTGGGAATTTCTCATCTAATATCTCTTTGAATAAATTTCCTAATCTTCTCATGTTGTTTCCAGCTCCCTGGTAGACCCCCTATATTCATAGGTTTTTATTCTTCATTTTATCAAATACCTCTTGAAAATATTCCTCATACTGCTTCATATTTCTTTCTGTCTTGGCATCTGAGTAAATAAGGTCCTCTACTTTTCCTCTGCTGCAGCCATCCTATTTTCAATTTTTCTCTTTGTCTAGTCTGGATACTGATGATTCTACCACAATACTGAGTAGATTAATTTTTGCCTTGCATCTCAAGGATCTCTGCTTGATTATTCTTCAGGATCTCAATTTCTTTGGAGAATTTTTCTTTCAAGTTAGATGCCTTTTGTCCAGTGAATCAATTGCTCTCATGGTGGTGTCTTTGAGGTCTTTTAGCATACTTATAAGCAGTGTTCTAAATTCTCCATCAGGCATCTTCAAGAATCCAGTTAGCCTAAAATTATCCATTGAGGGGCTTTGGTCTATTGGATCTTTCCATCCAGCTTGACCTTTCATGTTTCATGTGTTTTTCTGCCAAGACTTGCCCATGGCTTTGTCCGGGTGGTGGGTCCCCCCAACCATATGTAAAAATGTTCCCCCCCAACCTTCCCATGAGTTTAGGTGATGATGGGGCACTGACACTTCTCTCCCCCTTCCCTGTAGTTTGCAGCCTCGGCATCCAGTGCCTAGCACCCACTGCAGCCTCTGTACTCAGCACTGCCCCTTCAGTGTCTCCCTATCCCCTTTTCCCCAGCCACCAATCGCACCACAGCCTAAACCATGCGTCTTAGGCTTCCCAGACCCATGGAGCCATTTTTTCACAATGCAAGCACTCCAGGGCCCCAAATGCACCTTATTCTGGATGAGCTTTCGTAGGCTTAGGGAGCCAGAAGCACCAGCTGCTCTTTTTCAGCCACTGAACTCGCACCTTTCAGTTTCTTTTCCTCTAGCTCACAGTTCCGTGGCTCCAGAGGTCAAGCTGGTGGCCCTCTCTCCCCAGTTTAAAAAAAAAAAAAAAAATACAGTCCCTGGATCCAAGACTGGGTCATGTTACCTGGCCTCTGCCCAGCTAACCTGCAGACTTCCACTTTCTTTCTACTGCACAGTATCTCTAGTCAGCTGCAGACCCTCCCAGAAGGGTTCACCTTGCCTCCCCTCTGCACCTCTCTTCAGCTGTGCCCTTTCT
Organism: Pedetes capensis; assembly: GCA_007922755.1. Lineage (NCBI taxonomy): Eukaryota > Metazoa > Chordata > Mammalia > Rodentia > Pedetidae > Pedetes > Pedetes capensis. The sequence goes on along the minus strand of VMDO01000194.1, from coordinate 359,861 downwards.
GGGGGTTCTGCCACACCTCTTGCCAGCTGCATGCCATCAGGGAGGGCCCTGCTGCACCTCTCTTCAGCTGTGCACCCCTGCCAGGGCTTTTCCATGCTCCCCACTAGCCATACTCCTTCAGAGAGGGCCCCACTGTACCTGGCCTCAGCCCTGCCTCCTGCCAGCCACGTATCATCAGGATGGGTCCACCACACCTCTCTTCAGCCATACACCTCTCTTCAGCCATGCACCTCTCGAAGGGCTCCATATCCTCCAAAGCCCTCCACTGTTGTCTTCCCCGGGGATGAGGATCATGGAGAGTGGCCTTGCCATTTTGTCGTCTTCTCCATCGTTTTAATCTCCACTCTTTTGATCAGTTGTCCTCACGCTGTCCCACTTTTCATGATAATTAAAGCTGCACTCCACTCCTTTCTTGTTCTGAGTAGAGAATTTCACAATTTCCCCTATTTTCTTCCCCTTTTGAAGCATAGCTGTTACCCGTCCTCCATCTTAACCGGAACCCTCATTTCACTGTTACAATAACCGTGCACAGGGTATTATCCTCTAGGACAGATGAGGTCACTGGGGTTCAAGTTGTGAAAGTCACATGCCTGTCATAGTTTGGATGAGAAATGTCTCCCAAATGCCTATGTGTTAAAGCCTTTGTCTTAAGCCCATAGCACTGTTGGTAGGTGGTGGCACCTCTAAGAGGTTGGGCCCAGGGGTCCCCGGAGGGTACACACTGAGGGAGACTTTGGTTTCTTCCTCTTCTTCTCTTTTGCACCAGCCATAGTTCCCCACACAATCCTACCATGATGTTCTGCCATAAGCCAAAAACAACAGGGCCACGGGCTGAAGCCAACCAGTCTTAGACCAAAACCTCCCAAACCGAGATCCAAGAGGTCCATCTTCTCTTTTCTGTGCCTAAGTTGATTTATCTCAGCTACTTTGTCCAGTAATGGAATGCTGATAACAACCCCTAAAGTCACTTGGCAGGCGTGTGGTGGACATTCAAGTCCACATTGCATGGCCTAGAGATCGCTTCAAACTGTGACACCATGGGCTCCACTGTCAGACTGAGCTTTCACTTTCTATACTATGAAGATCGCATGTGGATAAGAGAAATTTCAGAAGAAAGAAACCAGTTTCCTTTATTTTAATTCATTAAAGGAAGGAAATGATTTTCAAGTTTTCCTTTTTTTATAACCTACTGACATACTTAAATGTCGGTGTTGAGTCTCTTTAAAATTTTTTTCACGAATTTCCCTTGTGCTTTATCAGTAATTTTTAGCTGTCTAATTGAGTGGAAGGAGTAGACATGTTGCCAAAGAACATCAGCAAGTTGTCACAAATCAAACCTACATACTCAAAACTCTCGTGCATTTGTGACTCGAATCGTCAGAAAGACAGAGGGCGATGGCAGATTTCTCTCAGTGCCTGAGGTCTGCCTCACAGCAGGAAGGGTTTTTTTGGTTGCTGCTGTTGTCTTCTTTTCCCCCACGTCAATAGTAGAAGCAAGTGTGAGTTGCCCTGTTGACATTTCTGGTCTGACGTTGTGTGAAAGGTTATACAAAGACGTTTCCAGGTCAAATGCCAAAAAGTTCTCCTGGGCTCTAGAGTTTCTTGTTAGTAATGGATAGCCACTCTTCACCTCTCACCCTTAGCGGGTTGGGGACTTCAAGTTCATGCAAATGTAAGTTGATGCGGTGACTCCCCTTCTTGGCTGCCTTTGTGGCAATTTATTCAACCTCTCCAAGCCTCAGATAGCCCATCTCTGTTGGTCAGCTTTCTGTTCCTGCAACAAAATACTTGAGATCATTCATTTATAAAGAGGAAAGGTTAACTTGGGCTCACAGGTTTGGAGGTTCTGGTCCATGATCAATTGCCCCTGTTGCTTTGGAGCTGTGGTGAGGAAGCACATCATGGCCAATGCGTGTGGCAGAGCAAAACCATTCACCTCATGACCAGGGAGCAAAGAGAGGAAGAGGAAGAGGCTAGGGTCCCACTGTCCCCTTTGGAGACATGTTCCCAATGACCTAAAGACCTCTCACAAAGCCCCACCTCTTCCAGGTGACACTACATCCTACTAGCACCACTCTGGGAACCAAGCTTTCAATACATGGGCATTTGGGGGACAGTTCAGATCCAAACAACACCCGTCACTACACTGGGGACAGTAACAACTATAGCTGTTTCAGAATGTCAAGGGCATTTGTCAGCCAATTATTCCTCAGCACAGCTCTCCCTGCATAGCCAGCAGGACAGCCTGAAGGCAGATTAGGGAGAGTCTGACTGTCCTCAATGGTGAGAGAAACAAGCCCCATGGGGAAGGAGTAAGTACCTGAGTAGGACCAAGAGGGATGTGGGTTCATTACTAAGAGGGGGCTGTCTACAGACCAGAGTAGATGGAAAGTGGAATGGGTTCCCATCATGAGTGAAGAGTTATCACCCCAGGAAGTATTCTGGACAAGGCTACATGAACAATAATATGTTGGGAGATGTGTAGAGAGGCCTCTTGGACTAGATTTGGGGTTGAGCTAAGTGACTTCCTCCAAGTGATACCTAAAGTAACAGCATCCCCTCACCCCAGGATACCCTCCATCATACCATCATGATGGTTTCTCTCATTGAATCTTGTCAAAGTCTGCCATCATCTTATTTATTCACCTGTTGACTTCTTTGACTGCTTCCTACCCGGGTTGTTAGGTCTATGAAGGAATGGCCTTCTATTGGATGCACCTCCAATACCGAGCCTACAGTGCACACTGGGTATTTGACAGGTTAAGGGTCGAGTGAGTGAGGGATTTCTGAGATGCCCTTCAGTTCTGAGTCAATGAGGCATCAAGCTATCCTTGCCTTATTCTCAAGGGTGCTGGTTTTGAGAAGACGAAGATATTCCTTGGGCACAATTGGGCAAGACAAAGGAAAAAAAGAAGAAGAAGAAGAAGAAGAAGAAAGGAAGATATAAACCTATCTTTATTCACAGATGGTATGATCTTGAACAGATTATATACATTTGTTAGAGCTATTCAAGAGGAGCTGACTAAACCTGCCTTACAAGCAATGCTAAAGAGAGCTCATGAAGTTGAAGCAAAAGGATGCTAAGTGACAATATGAAACTATAAAAATTAGTGGCAAAAGTAAATATATAGACAAATACAGAATACTGTAATACTGCAATAGAGTACGCAAACCACTTTTGACTCTAGTAGAAAAGTTAAAAGATAAAATATATTGAGAATAATTATGACCACAAAAACTTACTAATGGATGCACAATGTAAAAGACATAAATTTTGATGATGGTAACATAAAGTGGGAGGAGTAAAAGAGTGGAGTTTTGTATATGATTGAAGTCAAGTTTTTATCGCCTTAAAACAGATGGCTATAAGGTGCTCTAAGTAAGCCATGTGGTAGCCACAAAGAAAATACCTGTAGTCGATATACAAAAGAAAATAAGAATCCAAACATATCACTACAAAAAAAAAATCAAGTTACAAAGGAAGACAATAAGATGGGACAAGAGAGAGACAAAAGAACTGTGACATAGAAATAGAAAACAATAAAATAGCAAAAGCCAGGTGCTGTGGCATGCACCTATAATTCCAGCAACTCGGGAGGCTGAGACAGGAGGACCACAAATTTTTGAGGCCAGAGGCAGCCTCAGCAACTTAACAAGACCCTGTCTCAAAATAAAAAGTTTTAAAAGAGGGGGTCTGGAGGTGTGCCTTACTGGCAAAGAACTTGCCTACCATGTGGAGGCCTTGATTTTAACCCTCAGTGCTGAAAAAAAAAAAAAAAGCCATTACCTATCAATAATTATTTTAAAATGTAAATAGATTAAACATCCCAATGAAAGATCTTAGAATAGCTGTATGGCTTTTTAAAAAGCGATGCAATTATGGTCTGCCTAGAAAGAGCTCACTTTAGATTTCAGGACACACAGACAATGAAAAAAGATATTCCATGAAATGAGAACCAAAAGAGAGCAAGGGTGTCTGTTTCTATATCAGACAATTAGACTTGAAGTCAAAGACAGTTACAAAAGACACAAAAGATCATTACAGAATGACAAAAGGGTCTATTCATCAATACAAACAGAAACACATTAGAGTACCTAGAGGTATGAAGCAAACATCAACAGATCTGAAGAGAGAAACTGACAGCAATACCATACTAGTAGGAGATCTCAGCATCCCGCACTCAATAATGAATGGCACATCCATGTGGAGAGCTAATAAGGACACAGCTGACTTGAACAATACTGTGTAATACACAAATTGAGCCGACATGTTCAGAATGCTCCACCCAACAGCAACTGAACACACATGCATGTTAACATGCATGATGCCCTGGATTCAAATATGAGTACTGGGGCGAAAAAAAGCCAGGCACAGCAGTGAATATCTGTAATTCCAGGGACTTGGGAGGCTAAGGCAGGAGAATCATAGGTTTGAGGCCAGATACAGCCTGTTCAATTTAGCAAGACCTGGTCTCAAAATAAATATTAAAAAGGACCTGGAGGTGCATCTCAGTGGTAAGGCATTTGACTGACATATGTGAGGGCCCTGCATTCAATCCCTCAGTACAAGGAGGGAGGGAGGGAGGGAAGGAAGACAGGAAGGAAGGAAGGAAGGAAGGAAGGAAGAAAGAAGGAAGGAGAAGGGAAGGGAAAGGAAGGGAAGGGCAAGGGAGGGGAGGGGTGCAGAATGGGGGAGGAGGAGAAAGGAGGAAAGAAGGAAGGAAGGAAGGGAGGGAGGGAGGGAGGAAGGAAGGAAGGAAGGGAGGGAGGGAAGGAAGGAAGAAGAGAAAGGAGAAAAGAAAAAAGAAAAGAAAAAGAAAAAGAAACTCTAAACAGACAAACAAGAGGACCAAATAAGGCAAACGAATCAGTAATCAAAAACATCTCCAAAAGAAAAGCCCAGATCTGGACCTGATGGTTTCATTGGTGAAGGCTACCAACCATCTATAGAAGAATCAGCACCAATCCTTCTTCAACTGTTCCCAAAAAATTGAAGGTGAGGGACCACTTCCAAACCCATTTCACCTGATGTCAAAGTCATTAAAACACACTACAAGAAAATATGTACATATACATGTATCGAAACAAGTATACATTGGTAGCCTATAAATACATACAATTATTTCAATTAAAAAATTAATTATGTTTTTTAAATACCAGCAAACCAGATCCATTACAATGATCAGACATGTGGCATTCATCCCTGGGGCTCAAGGATAGTTCAACACATGCAGACCAATAAATTCGATATACCACAATAAGACAATGAAGGGTAAGGATCATCTGATAATCTCAATAGGTGCAGAAAATTTTATTTGGAAACATTCAACAATCTTTCGTGATAAGAACTCGCAAAAACCGGGTGTCAAAGGAATTTACCACAACCTAACAAAGGACACATCTGCAGCCGTACCCCTGTGGTGTCCAATCCCTGTCAGATCTCAGAAACTAAACAGGGTCGGGCTCGGTTAGTACTTGTATGGGAGACTGACTGGGAACACCAGGTGCTATATGCTTGGGAGAAGGACCCAGCAACCCACTCCCAAGAACAATCAGCCATTGAAAACCCTATGAATAGCATAGAAAGCACAATAGTGTTTCATCTGTTGTACATAGGGTTGAGTCAAACACTGACTCGATGGCACCTAATAACAACAACAGCATATATACTTCAGCCTGCAGCCATACCATTGTGGCAACCGATCCCGTCAGATCTTGGAAGCTAAGCAGGGTCAGGCCTGATTAGTACTTGGATGGGAAACCACCTGAGAACTACCAGGTGCGGTAAGCTTGGGGGAAGGACCTGGCAACCCACTCCCAAGAACAATCAGCCATTGAAAACCCTATGAATAGCAGAGAAGCACTAACAATGCTGTTTTGCCTGTTGTACGTAGGGTCGCTGTGAGTCAGACACCAATTCAATGGCACCCAACAACAACAAATATATACTTCAAGTTTTTTGCTTGTTTTGTGTCTTGATTTTTTTACTTTTGCTTTTCACATTGATGTTTTAATCCACCTGGAGTTATCTTTGGCTCTGATGTGAGATGGAGACTTAATTTCCTTTCCCAACTCCTCCTTCAGTATAGGCTGAATAGCCCACATTTTCACTGATCTACAGAGCCATCTCTGTCATAATCAATTTGCCACATATGCCCAGGTCTGTGTCTAAGCTCTCTATTCTGTTCCTTTAAACTATGCTTTGACTATTGTGGTTTTATGAAAACTCTAAATACCTGGAAAGCAATTCTCCCACCTACCTCAATCCTGATTCTCCTTTGTCATTTCTTCTTCCATGTACCATTTTTTAAAAAATCACCTTGTTAAATTTGCAAAACTTAATGTTAGGGTATTTTTTGAAATTTTGATGAATTCTTGTGATAATTTGGGAAAAGGAACATATTAATGCTCTACAGCCCTTTCTTCCATGAACATCTTCCATTGCCTATTCTGTCCAAGTCTTCTTTTATAGACTCCAATAACATTTTGAAATTTCTTCCATAAAGACCTTTGACAGCTTTTGTTAGATGCCTTAATCATCACTATATATTTTTGTTGACATGATAAGTGACATTTTCTCAAACTGCGTTTTATACTGTCTGTTGCAATGGATCACGTGTTGATTTTCGGATGTATTGCACATATTTAGCCATATGCCTAAACTCTCCACTGATTCTCATCAGTTGGGTGTAGATTCCCTTGGACTGTCTATGAAAACAACTGTACCATCTGCAGATAATTTCAGCTTCTCTTCCCCTTGGGAAATTCTTGCACCTCCTACTTCCTTTTAATTATGAGAGTAGCTCATATAAAATATTAGAAGAAAAGTGTGATACTAGACCTTGTCAGATTTTCTTAACTTTGAGGGGAGTATTCTCTCTCTCTCTCTCTCTCTCTCTCTTTTTTTAGCTTTTCTTTCTTTTTTTATTGGAAATTTTTAATATACAACTTAACGGCTATCATTCTGACATGTATTTCATTGTGACATTTCCATACGTGCATTTCATTGTACATTGCTCACATAACCTCCCCCTTACCAGCTCATGACCCTCCTCCCCCATCCCCATCCCCCCACCAATGATCTCCTTTCTTCTTGTAGGTCTTTTTATGGGAATATTTATCTATATACATGCATCCTGATTTTGATTTAAGTCTAAAACTTTTTCTACAGTGATCTATCTTTTTACATTCTCAGCAGTACTAAATGAGAGCTCTAGTCTGCATGCATTATTGCCATCCTTTGGTATTATTGGTATTATCATTATTATTTCCCATACTAATAAAGTTGAGCTGTTTACCTTGCAGTTGACCTCTCCGCCCTTCCTCCCGCCTCATTGCCCCTCCTCCCCTTCCCGCCTTCTCCCATCATCCCTTCCTTTTGATAGATCCCTTCCTCTTTCTTTCCACTCCTTAAATTGTCCCTTCTATGCTAAGTTTACATAAGGGGACGATTCTCTTTAAATGAGGGGAGGGAAGGATGGGGAGAGCTTACTGATGGGTATTCAGTTACAATTAGATAAGGAGTAAGGAAGGTTTGGTGCACGGCTAGTAAGAAATGATTTTGAATGTTTTTCCCATAAAGAAATGATGTTTGAGTACACCGATATGTTTAACCTGATTTAACTATTATATAATGCACCCATGTATCAAAATAAAGCATAGTAACCCTAAGCATGTTATATACCATTCACATTTCTGAAAAACAAGGCGACAAAAATTGAGAATAATTCTAATGTCTTGCCATTTATATTCTAGTCATAGAGTTTTTTGCAGATTCTTCTGGTCAGAGAAAGATGTCTTATTTCTATTCCCAATTTCCTGTGAGTGTGTAGTATGCATGAATGAAGAATTTTAAACTGTTAATGTGGTGAATGACCTGACTAGATTTTCAATGTAAAACCCATCACAAATAATCTAGCATTTGGCATGATCTGTTTGTTCTACACATTGCTAGACTCTGCTATATCTTAGGACTTTCACATCCGCACACATGAAATGGTCTTTCCCTTTCTTGTGCTCTCCCTGTCTGCTTTGTCTGAAAAACAAAGTTTCCTCAGAAAGTGAGTCAGAGAGCAGGCGCTCCCTTCTCTTCTCTGGAACATTCTGTCTGAGAACTGTTCCTTGAATGTTTGCTAGAATTCTCTTGTAAAACCATCTGGTCCTGACATTTTGTGTATTATTAAGCAGAGAAGAGTTTTAAAATACTTTTCAAACCTCTAAGAGTTTTAAAAGAGTGTAATGGCTAGAGGTCTGTTCAGATCCTTTTTGCCCACTTATATTTTTAGACATAATTATCCACCTCTCTCTGTTTTTATGGGGTTTGTTGTTATTAGAGTTTTTCTTTTCTTTTCCTTTCTTTTTAATCCTTTTGAGACAAAGTCTCACTATATAGCCCAAGCTGGCCTTGAACTTGTGATCCTCCTGCCTCAGCCTTCTGAGTGCTGGTATAATAGGTGTACGCCACCATGGAAAGTTTACCATTCCCTTATTTTTAAGTTCTATTCTATCCATAATGTATGCCTTTTTTCATTCTTAATATGGCTTATTTGTGTTTTTTCTGCTTTTATTTTCTTTTCTCTTCCAATATACTTTGTCCAAGTTTATTTTGTTTGTTGTTTCATAGAACCTGCTGGATTTATTGATTCCCTTCTATTTTATTCTACTTATTTACTTTGTTTTCTATTTCAATCATTTTTCTCTTATCTCTATTGCCTCCTTCCTTCTATATTCTTGGGTTTTACTCAGGCTTTTTAAAATCTCTTCCTGGGTTTGTTTCTTTGGTCATGAAGTTTGTATATGTCTTCTACTCGAATACATACAAAAAAATTTATCCTCCAAACACTAATTTCCCTGCATTCAAGCAGTTTTGATACCTAATGTTTTATCACTCAGTTCTAAATATACATATGCACATGTTGCCAGCCCTTGATACATGCAGGAAGTATTCCCAGGACCTCCCCCAGGACACCAGAATCCGGTGATGTTCAAATTGCACATATACAAGGATGTAGTGTTTGCCTCGAACCTACCCACATCCTCCTATATACTTTAAATCATCCCTAGGTTACTTATTGCAATATTTAATACAATATACATGATATATAAATAGTACTTAAACTAAACTGATTAGGGGATAGTGACAAAGAAAAATGTCTACATATTCAGTACACATGCAATTTTCCCCCAAATATTTTCCATCCACAATTGGCTGAATCCACAGAGGCAGAACCCAGAGCTACAGGGAGCCAGCTGTGTGCGCATGCATATGCTGTACGAAGTGATTTTTTTTTACTTCATTACAGTCAGAAAATCACCTATGTAATTGCTAATTCTTTGAGTAATAAATAATTGCCTTGTGGTTAAGACAAGGTTTATTGCTTTCCATATTCTGTATGTATTTAAAAGCGATGCCTATGTTCTTTTGCCTGCAGCGGTAGCCCTGTGGCATCAGATCCTGTCAGATCTCGGAAGCTAAGCAGGGTCGGGCCTGGTTAGTACCTGGATGGGAGACCGCCTGGGAACACCAGATGCTGTAGGCTTGGGAGATGGACCTGGCAACCCCTTCCCAAAAATCAATCCGCCATTGAAAACCCTATGAACAGCAGAGAAGCACTGACAATAGTGTTTCCCCTGTTGTACAGAGGGTCCCTATGAGTCGGATACCGACTTGACGGCACCTAACTACTACTACTACAAATGTTCCTTTAGTTGGCCTTTAAATCAGTGTCAGTCTGTACATATTCTGGAGTTTTTCTCATCAACTGAGTTGTTCAACAGTGATTACCTTCTCTCTGAGAGGTGGATTTTTTTTCTTTTCTTCTTTTTTTTTTTTTTTTTCTTTTTGTACTGGAGGTTGAACCCAGGGCCTCACACTTGCATGCTTTGCAAGTGCTGGACCACTGAGCTGCACCTCCAGCCCCTTTTTTTACTTTTTGAGACAGGGTCTCGCTAAGGTACGCAGACTGCCTCTGGTCTCCAACTTGCCATCCTCCTGCCTCCGCCTCCCGAGTCGCTGGAATGACAGGCGTGCGCCACTGCGCCAGGCTCGAGAGTTCAACTTTCTGAATTTCCTAAGCATGTCTGCTTAAGCCCACAGTTTGAAAAGATGCTGCATTCCACATACATCACAGAAGCATAGAGTCTGGGAGACTGACTGTCTCCAAAAATTAAGTGTTCCAGTGCGCTCTCCCGGAGTGTTAACAAATCACCTCCTCTACCAACTCTTCCCTTACCACCCCACCCCGCGTGTCTGCAGAAGTGCGCTGGACATTCCTAAACTTTCCCTTCCTCTTATAGGACCCAAACAGGAGGGGGCGGGGTATCTGTTGGAGGTTTTTGTTTGCAAGCCTTGCTAAGGAAAGAGAATTGAGGCTGCAAGTGAGCTCTGAGAGGCAGGACCAAGGCTCAGCAAGGACCGCCCTCGCGGAGCAAGGTGAGCAGCGCCAGGGCCACCGTGACGGCTGGCAAAACACTTAAACACTAGCGCTGGGGTGTGGCTCCGTGGAGAGCGCTTCTCTAGCATGCAGGACACCCCTGGCTCCATGCAGTACCACTTTTAAAAGGCAAATGAATACTGTATTTCTGGAAAGAATCTTTACTTTCAGTAATGATGAAAAATACAAAGTTTTGAATTAAAATTTCATCCAAACCAACATCCAGGAGATAGCATTTTTCACCTCTAAAATTAACAGTGAGTAGTAACATTCAAGGTTTTGCAAGGTGCAAAACACAGGCTCATAGACCTGTTAAAATGTTATACACCTAGGAAAAAGGCAAAATTCAGTAACTTCCATCCTGAGTGAAAGTCATTGCCTCATCAGAGCAGCCTAACATTGCCTACCTCTGCCCTTCTGTGTTCCCTGCATGGAAACAAATACAGCCCACCTCCTTCGCAGGTGGGCGGGGCCGTGTGACCGGCTTAGGCCAATGGGCAGTGAGCAGAAGTGATGAATTTCACACTCCCAAGTACAGGACAGGTGCACGCCCTCCCCTGCTCAGGGCCTTCCCCGTGGTGAACTCTGGCATGCGGGTTGCAATATTGGAGCTTCTTCAGTCAGATCATCAACTGCAGTACAGCTAATCACAGCTCCTGTATCTCATTTTCTGTTCACTTAATGCCCAACAAAGGATGTTTGTTAGCTGAAGCCTGGATGATCCTGATGTGCTGTGTATCAAACCAGATTCATTGTAGCCTTACTTATCATAGTATAATTTTAACACCACCCACAGTGTCTGCAACATAAATAAGATCATGTGCCTGGCATAGAATCAGGAAGGGTTTTGATCTGCTGTACATAGGGTCGCTATGAGCCAGACTCGACTCAAGGGCACCTAACAACAACAAATGTCAAAAACTAAGAGTTGGCCAAGTAAATTATGGCCCATGGTATAGGACCATGATAAGTATTTTACAACAAATGGAACTGATATATTGAAGATCTTTAGCAGCAATGGGAGAATTTTCCCAAGAAAATACAGAGGGAGAAAGGCAGAATATTAAGCAATCCATCCAATAGGATCATGTTTTTGTTTATAACAAGCGACATGAATGCGGAGGAAAGAACACGGCCCACACACCACAGTGTCAATAGGATCACGACCGAGAAGTGGCGCAGGATAAATGAAGAGGCCTTCGCGGAGTTTGCGTGGGGAGCGTTGGTGACGAGCTGAACGATGCTGTTTCATACACTACGGAAGAGATAAGTAAGGACTGCTTTCCAAAACCACAAGAGCAGCGGTGGGAATAGGCAATGACCGGTTATGGGAAGGATTTGATTGAGCAAGCGCCCCCATGACTGGCGAAATCATCCCCCCGGGCACCATGCCAGTGACGCCTCCATTTTCCTTTGTTTTCACAGACAATAACCCTGATCTCAGGTTACAGACTTGTTGGTCAGAGCTAAGGCAGACAAACAGAGGAGCGGCCACCAAACACGGGGATGGATATCAGAGGATCCTCATGCTTGCTAAACTGAACATCCGCCCCAAGGTGTGGATTATCAGGCATGCCATAAATCTGCCTGGACAACCTGCACTTGCCATCCGGGAGGTTTGAAAATCACGCCGATCCTCGGCTGTCCAGGAACATTGTGTGCTTAGGGAGGGTGTTGGCTTATAGAAAAAAAGAGGACAGTTTCTAAATTCCCCCAGCCTGTGCCAGGAAGAGGCTAGGAAGCGAAGGGGCATTGGGTTACTGCTTTTTCTGAAGTGCCTGTGAGGCTGATCAAAGCACTAACTGGGTCACAGCCGCAATGAAGAGATCCAATGATTCCCACGGTTCCTTGTCCGGGGAAGTCCCTAACGCTAAGAAGCCCCTCTCTTGTCTTCATGAGGTTCCCAGGGGTGATCATAGCAACTCATCTCAGCACTGTTTGGTCTGGACTGAATCCCACATGGATACTGCTAAACCCAATCAGGAGGCTATAAATGCCGTTAGGTGCCACCCACAGCCCCTGAATGTCACCAGCTGGGAAGTTACTAATGTTCTCAGGTTCCACTGAGGAGCAGTGGATGCAGTCACTGAGGGCACAGCAACTCTGACCACTTTTACAAGGATGACAGTGTTTTATAGGAGGGCTCCCTGAGAATATTTGAGAGAGAAAAGAGTAAACAAAGGGAATTAGGGAGTGTAAGGAACAGTTTGTTGTTGTTGTTGTTGTTAGGTGCTGTCGAGTTGGGTCCGACTCGTAACAACCCAATATACAACAGAACGAAACACTCCCTGACTCTGTGCCCTGCCTAGAACAAATGTTAGTGTTGCTCTGCCTCATCCAGAACGAAAGCACGCAGGTGTGCAGGCAGACAATGCGGGCCCCTCTCCGACTCTCAACCTGGTACGCCTGCAGGTGTTACGTGACCTTCTTCACATCACCTGTGGGGCCCAGGGCTCAGGGACTCAGCGCTTTTCCCCTACTGTTACTGCTTCTAGGAACTGCCCTTTGTCCCTGGCCTAGGAGTCTCCTATCTCGTACCCTACTCGCAATCTAGGAAATAAACCTACACCAAGGAAACAGCGCAGGTCAATTTCTCTGCATGCAAGTAGGGGAAAAACTCCGTTATAGAAGAGTGAACTTTGTATCTGTGGGTTTCCAGGTTCAACCAACCAAAGACCAAAAACACAGTTATGCCTATGATGGGGCATCTGTACTGGACAAGCACGGACTCTCTTCCTGTTGTTGCTCCATAAACAATACAATGGAGCCCCTGTCTGCGTGGCATTTACCTTGGATTGGCTGTTAGAAGTGATTTGTTGTTGTTGTTGTTGTTAGGTGCCGTTGAGTCGGTATCCGACTCATAGCGACCCTGCATACAGCAGGGGAAACACTATTGTCAGTGCTTCTCTGCTGTGCATAGGGTTTTCAATGGCAGATTGATTTTTGGGAGTGGGTTGCCAGGTCCGTCTCCCAAGCCTACAGCACCTGGTGTTCCCAGGCGGTCTCCCATCCAAGTACTAACCAGGCCCGACCCTACTTAGCTTCCAAGATCTGACAGGATCGGATGCCACAGGGCTACGGCTGCAGGCAGAAGTGATTTAGGGGTGGCCCAAAGTCTATGGAGGATGCGGGTAGGTTCTATGCAAATACTATGCCATGTTATATAAGGGGCCTGAGCTTCCCCAAATTGTAGCATCTTTGGGGCATTCTGGAACCAATGCCCCACAGACAGAGGCACAACTGTGTACCTCAAGGCAGAGAAGCCTCGAGAGTCTTTTCACCAAGATGTACAGGGTGTGAGGAGAACCTCTGCCTTCGAGTAGGCCATGTTCAAGAAAGGGATGCTGATGGACAGAGCCTCTCTCTCCCTTCTGGGTTATTAGAAAGGCCTCATCTCCACTGAGATCGAGGGAAGCGGTGGGGTTCAGGAAGAGTGGCCACCTCGATGCCCGCCTATAAATAACCTGTATTTATTTTCAATGATAATCGTGAAAGGTCGTCACAGCATCTCATTTCCGGAGTTATTTATAGGCTTCATATGACAACCTAATGGGACGGATCACATTTTAATGCTGCAAACCTCTTGGTCATAAGATAGTCTGTCACAGAGGCCAACATTCCCCTGAAGGAAATCTGTCACCCAGGAAGCAGCTGGGCACAGGTGGTCCTTAATAAGCACTTTAATACAGCTCAATTTCCCAAACGTCAGAGACGAAGAAACCAAAGAGCTCGGTCCCCATCTGTGCTCAGCCTTCAGCCGCCCGCTCCTGGCCGGCCCTGGACCTCCTGGACCGTCTGTCTCCTCCTCTTCAGCTCCACTATTGCCCCACATCAACTTCCTCTGTGGACCCAGGGCAGCGGCAGCCCATCGCCACACAGATGCGACATGCTGGGTCACCTCCCGGTAAAACGGGAGTGCTTCATTCACGCTTGGCTTTGCAGCAGTGAGGAGCCCAGGATTCCATCCCAAGCCCCCAGTCAGAGGTTCCAGGCCTGTCCCTCACTCTCAACACATGCCAGCTACTCCCTGTGGCTCCTCCTTCTTAGCAAGGGCTGCTCTTTGGACACCCAGAGGCCCAAGGCACGTGTCCCTAGTGTAATGCTACAGAGCTTGCTGGGGCCAGAGTGGGACCCCAGGAAAGGTCTACATTAAAAAGGCCTCTCACAGGTGTGTGGGAAAGGGGTGACCTTTACCAGAAATCTGGGAATCTTAGTGACCACACTTGACCCCCAAAACCAGAAAAGCAAGAAACAGAAATAATAATGCCCTAAATCGTAGTAACTTATAATGTTTTTCATTATCTTGTTTTTAATAAATGTCATATATATACATTTTAAAATTAATTTTATTCTTAGATGATTATGAATTCACATGCAGTTGCTCTTTATCCAGTTTTCCCAGTGGTAACATCTTGGCAGACTGCCACTGCTCAGGAGGATATTCCATTGACATACTCCACCTATTGCCCACAGATCTCACCCATTTCTGTGCTCATTTGTTTCTATGTGTGTATCTGTGTCCGTGTCTGTTGTTCTATACCATTTTCTCTCAAGTGCACACTGGTATGTTCACTACGACAATCAAGATTCCAAACATTTCCACCACCCCAAGGATCCTTCCTGCTGCCCTTTTATATACAAACCCCCCATTAATCTCACAGAATTTTGTTTTAAAAGTAAAAGATCTTGATGGGAGTATAAAATCACACAACCACTCTGAAAAACAGCTTGGTTGTTTCTGATAAGAGAAATGGGAGACCCCCAGAGAGTCTATCCAATGTATTCTTGAGTGTTTATCCCAGAGCTGAAAGCCTATATTCATAAAAAAAAAAAAAAAAAAAGAAAAAAAAAAAAACTTTGCACATGGCATTCATTGCAGCTTTATCTGTAATGGTCTAAAGCTGGAAACAACCCAGTGGTCCTTTTGCGGGGGATGAGTTGTTCAGTAAACCCTGGCCTGCTCATCCCATGAAACAGCACTCTTGCAATAAAAAGGAATGAACTAGCTGGGTACAGTGGCTAATGCCTGTGATCCCAGCCATTCGTGAGGTGGAGGCAGAAGGATCGTGAGTTTGAGGCCAGAGGCAGCCAGCAGAACTTAGTGAGACTCTATCTCCAAAAATAAATAGATAAATAATGGGCTCTGGTGCAGCCCAGTGGTAGAGCTCTTGCAAAGTATGTGCAAGGTCCTGGGTTCAACTCCCAAGTACTGCAAAAAAAAGGGGGGGGGTGAACTATTGTATACAAAAAAACTCAGTTACTCAGGGTCAGGAGAGGGTTGGGGGAGGTGAACATGAGCAGCGTACAATGAAATGCATGCATAGAAATGTCATAATGAGACTCATTAAGTTGTACATTAAAAAATACCAGTAAAAAATAAAAATAAATAAATGAATAAGTAAAAAAGAACTCAGGGGAATCTCAATGGATTCTTTTCTGAGTGAGGAAAGTTGATCCCTAAAGATTCCACACCATCTGATTCCCCGAGGGATGCACTAAAGGACATGCCAAGAAATCCAAGATCCATTTGCCTTCTGTGGTCAGCCGGGATTCAACACGAGCTGGCTGGAACCCCTTCCACTTACACAGCTGGCCCAAAGCGGGATTCTGCTTGGGATCTGCGCAGCAGGAGTGACAGAAAAGCATTGTGGTTCTCTGCGTTAACAAGCAAACTGCTGTCTCCCTCTGCACCCAGCTCTTCTGCTGACCACTAGAGCCACAGGCCCAGCCACAGCTGTGGACCAGGCTTTACCCTGAGGTGGTGGCCTCCGACTTTCCCATTAGCTCTTCTGTGTGCGCCTCTCAGCCTCCCGGAAGCCAGCGCCCTGACTTGCCCTCAGGCAGGGCTTCCCGAGAACTGACCGGCAGCTTCCCTCAGCTCGCCCAAGCCCCTTGCACCCCTGCCGCCAGCTCTCCACATAGCCCTGCGATGCCCACTTCTGCCCTCCTTGCCGGGACCCTGCCCCGTAATGCCAGTTAGAAGGCAGACCCCAGAACAGCCAGCAGAGCACACAGGACAACACCCACAACAGGGAGACTTGTGAGGAGAGACGCCTGCCCTCCAGGAACCCTGGGGTGGACCTTCCAGCAGAGGGGAACAGGCACAGACCCAAGTGGGGGGCCCTGGGTGTAGAGAAGGAAGGTGGAACCAAGGGACCAGAGGCTTTGTTTTCTTCCCCATCTGCTCAGCTGTATCCTCTCAACACAACATCCTCGGCCCCCGAGGACGAGTGACTGGCAGATGACGCTCCCAGTGCCCCGAGGGCCCACAGAGGTAGCGGTCACCTTCAGGAGCAGCTGCAGGAGTCCTATGGGGAGACTCTGTCTGTGGGTACCAATCACGCACTGGCTGCAGATGCAGGAGGAGAACAAGGAGGTGGCATCCTCTGCCAGGAGACCCACGCGGACATGAGTCACTGTGTGATCTGCAGGGAAGAATGGAATCAATGCCTCTGGGGCCATTAGTTAGTTTTCTTGGGACCAGAAGGCACGTTCAAGAAAGGAGAAGGCCATGAGAATGCACGGTCAAGGTCCAGCTGTGGCTACTCCCGGACCCCTCCTGGAGGAGGCAGACCCTTCCCTGATGGCTGCTGTCTTCTGGAGCCCAGCGGCCTGCATTTCCCCGAGCTTGCCACCAGGACCCGAGAGGTACCACCCACCACTCTCCCCAAGCCCCTCCAGCTCACTGCCCTCACCCTCCAGGGAAGGGATCCAGCTGCAGAGAAACCAGGTGGGATCCTTGGAGCCTGCCCTAGGCAATGGCCTTCTGCCTGGCTACCGAATTGCCAGGCCACTCTCCCAAGTTATCTCTGTGCGCCCCGTTCACTCAGATTCCAGGGGTCATCCCAGGAACAGAATGGCAGCTCCCTAAGGGCCGGGCTCCAGCCTCTCAGACCCCCTGTTATCAGCCCAGGTGTGTTACCCGCACACCTCTGCCCACACTGCATGCTGTTCTTGCTGCTGGTGAGATCAAACTACATTGGCATCTGAATGGAATGCTGTCTTGGACTCAGAGATTTCTTCTCGGCATTTTAGCGAGCCTTGCAAGTCCCCAGGTTTGCAGGATGAGTTGGTACGCTGGACACCTAGGGAAGCAGGTGACATATGCTCCACTGGGCTGGCAGGCTGGGGCCCCAGAGGGGGCACTGGTGTGAGCTCCAGGCTCAAGGTTGGCAGGACTGAGACCCAGCAAGATTTTCCCCTTCAAGTTTGAAGGTAGGAAAAACCACCAAGAGATTAAAGGCCATCAGCAAAAAGATTTTTTTTTTTTTTAACTTGGGGAAAGGTCAGGCTTTCTGTTCTGTTCAGGACTTCAACTAATTACATGAGGCCTACCCACAACCTCAGAGACTACAGTACAGCGCTCTACCAACTGAGCTAAATCCCAGCCACATTATGAAAGGGTAATCTGCTGAATTCAGTCTGCAGATTCATGTGTTAATCTCATTTACCTGCACAGAGACACCCACAGTAATGTTTGACCGCATATCTGGGCACCTTACGGCCCAGTCAAGTTGCCACATAAAATTAACCATCTCATTCATTTTCCTGGTAATCTTATGCCTGGTTGGCTATTACTGAGTAACAGCTCTGCCCTTGAAAAATAACAATAACAATTTTTTAAAATCCCATAACAATAAAAATAGACTTAGTGGCCTAAAACAAGCATCTTCTTTTGCTGACAATTTTGTGCATTGGAGGCTGAGGACAGCTTGAATCTGATCTGGGTGTCCTCAGAGCCCCACAGATTCCCTGCACCTATTCGGTGCTCCTCCATCTGCCTATGAATGCAGCGCAGCTCCCGGCACGGTGGTCACCGTTCTTGCACAAGCCCACTGCCCATGAGGAGGCAGGAGGGGCCAGGCAGTCAAGGGTGAGGTCCAGAGTGGGCAGGGCATCATTTCCCCCTTATTCTGTGGGTCCAGGCCAACTCAGTGTGGCCCAGACTTAAGGAGGTGGAGGAATGGGCTTGGTGGGGGAGGGACAAGGTGGCCTGGGAGGCGGTGCCACCCTGTGTTCAGAAAGCACAATCGGCCTGTGAGTTAGAAACCTCTTGTGGCCAGGACCTCGGGCTTCACCACATCAGTGGAGGAGCCTGGCCCTGCAGGGGCAGGAGACAGGGCAGCGGACTTCCTCTGTCAGGAGGTTGAGCAGAATCTGATTTATTTTTTGATGGTTAGCTCAGTTGGTAGAGCACCACTCTACAGTCTCTGAGGTCCCGAGTTCGATTCCCAGCATCACAAAAATGGGAGAAGGATGTGGCAATCCACTCCCGAAACAATCAGCCATTGAAAACCCTATGAGGAGCTGGGCATGGTGGTGCACGCCTGTAATCCCAGTGGCTCGGGAGGCGGAGGCAGGAGGATCGCAAGTTGGAGACCAGAGGCAGTCTGCGGAACTTAGGGAGACCCTATCTCAAAAACGTAAAGCGAAAATAGGCTGAGGGTGCAGCTCAGTGGTCCAGCACTTGCAGAGCATGCAAGCGTGAGGCCCTGGGTTCAACCCCCAGTACCGAAAAAAAAAAAAAGAAAGAAAAAGAAAGCCCTATGAGGGTCACTATGAGTTGGATACAACTCTACAGCACCTAAGAACAAACCGTTCACACAATTCCCTGGCACGCTGGTTCTCCCTAGCTCATCGTAAGCTTTCCTGCCCTCTCTTCACCAGCTGAGCGGAGATTCAGACGGAGGTAGGACTGGTGATCACCCCGCAGCCACCATGCCCCACTCCAAGCTGCTGTCTGGGGTGTGACCCCTCGCCCCTCGCGGGAGCCCTGAGGCCTTCTTATGGGGATATCTGTGACAGTCCCCCAGGCAGAGAGGCAGGGACACTACACCAAGGTTGGTCAGCTCCAAAGAGCCATCGCCTGCCTCAGTGGCTTCCTTGGAGTCACCTGGAGCTGCCCCTCCCTGAGGACCCTGCCTGTGGAGCCCCCCGGCCCGGAGGATGCCCCGGAAGGGGGCCTTGACCACCACCACCCTGGCTTTGGGAAGAGATCAGTCGCTGTCTTTGGGGACCCTTACTCAGCGAGCCAGTGGATCTAGAAAGAAGGGACTCAGTGGAAGCCACACCTGCCTGGGGCATGACGGGCACTGCTGGCCGGCGCAGGATCCAGGGCTGGAACTGCCTGATCTGAGGGCGAGTGAGTCAGCGGCTGGGGGGAGGGGGCAGGTCAGTCATGAGCACAGAAATTAGTCATAAATCTGAAAGAAACAAAGCAGTCTGTTCTGTCCCAGACTGACGGTGCCACAAACAAATTCCAGAAAAACAACTGCGAGAGCAGGGGGATAGGGAGATGGGCTCCCGGGAGGCCCCACGGCCCTGGGTTCCAGATTCCAGTGTCGAAGGAGAGAGGAGGGAAGAAGAGGTGGGCAGGAGGAAGGGGACAAATGACAACGGCCCTGTGGCTGCCCATGTCCCCTGACCCTGGGGACACTGTGTGTGGTGAGACCAGACTCTCCCTGCCCAGCCTTGGTGACAAGTCACACCCGCGCCCCTTCCACATGCGGGCTGAGCACTCAGAGAATCATGGCAACCAGCTCCCTCCCAGTCCTCCAGAGTCCAGAGGATAAATGGCCCCTGCTCCCTTCTCCTGGGAGCAGAGAAGTGCGGTGGGGGAGGAGCTCCCACAAACACACTGTCCCCAGAGACGTGAGGACCAGGGCCTGGCGTTCTGCTGAGTTGCTTCGGTGGTATTTTTATCCCCTGCCCTTAATCTAATTTTTCCTTGGCACACTTTCAGACAGAATTTTCCTATTAAAGTGCACTAAAATTATGTCTGAAAGGAAAGTTTGTGCAAAGAAAACCCTTCACAAAGGCCCTGGGGCCACTCAAGCCCCATGTGACTCCAAGAGCACTTGGGTCTGGCCCAGCAGGACACGTGTGGTCGCTCTCCCCAGGGGTGAGACACTCTGGTACAAAAAGGAGGATCAGAGGGAGAGCAGGCCCTCCCCACCTTCCTCCCCTGGGCCAGGCAGATGCGGTGGTGGGGACGTCCAACTCCAGTGTACACTGCAGTCTCACCAAATGCTTGAAGGCCGACTAAAGCAATGCTGGGGTTTGGACAAGAGCCACCAAGCAATTCTTGTTTTCTGCAAAATAAGCTTCTGCTTAAACATACAAAGGCAAGATTAACATAGCGATGGAGCAAAACAGTGAAGTGAAACCAAAGGTGCACTCTGTCCTCAGAGGCTGCCTCAGCCTGCCTCAGCGGCCCCCACCACAGAAGAGCTGCCACTCCTGTAACAGCTGGTTCTCAGCCCACCCAGTGACAGGGCTGATCTCTGCCCATCTGGGTAACAGGGTTGGTCTCAGTCCACCCAGTAACAGGGCCGATCTCTGCCCATCTGGGTAACAGGACTGATCTCAGTCCATCTGGGTAACAGGTGGTTCTCAGCCCACCCAGTAACAGGGCTGTCTCAGTCCATCCGGGTAACCAGGTTGATCTCGGTCCATCTGGGTAACAGGTGGTTCTCAGCCCAACCAGTAACAGGGCTGTCTTGGTCCATCTAGGTAACAGGGCTGATCTCGGCCCATCCGGGTAACAGGTGGTTCTCAGTCCACCAGTAACTGGGCTGTCTCAGTCTATCTGGATAACAGGGCTATCTCAGTCCATCTGGGTAACAGGGCTAATCTCCCGGCCCACCCAGGTAACAGGGCTGTTCTCAGCCCCCACCCCCACAGGTCCCAAGTAGCAGGTGGTTCTCAGCCTTCCCAGGTAACAGGTGGCCCTCAGCTCAACCAGTTAATGGGGTGGCTGCCGTGTTGGGGAGGGGAGCCAGACTCTCAGGCAGAAAGAACCTGATAGCAGCTTGGCTCTCTCTGCCCTGCAAAGCGTCACGACGCTCGCTCTCTAATTTTAGAGCTCAGCATTTAAAAGGTCAAGTGCCTTCTAAAGTGTTTATTTTCTCTGAAGTGCTTATGCCCTGATTGAAATGACAGCCTCACTCTGTTCCCTCCGTGCCCACACCAAGCCTGTTGCACTCCACACGGGTTATTTTTTTACCTGATTTCCCAAGTGAGCCTGATATTAACAGCATCTGGGGTCTTGTTTGTTCCTAATCTGGCTCCCACCTTGCCTCTGTAGCCATGAGAACATGAGGTGACTCAGAAAAGGCATGCATAAACCGGGCGTAGTGGCGCATGCCTGTAATTACAGCGGCTCGGGAGGCAGAGGCAGGAGGATGGCAAGATCGAACCTAGAGGCAGTCTGTGTAACTTAGCGAGACCCTGTCTCAAAAAAAAAAAAAAAAAAAAAAAAGGGCTGGGGTTGCAGCTCAGTGGTCCAGCACTTGCAGAGCATGCAGGCACAAGGTCCTGGGTTCAACTCCCAGTACTGAAAAAAAAAAAAGAAAAAGAAAAGAAAGAAAGAAAGAAAGAAAAGGCATGCGTGTCCCGCTTCCAGGCCAGCTCTGCACTCCCGTGGGCCTCACGTGAGAGCAGGTGCTCTTGTAAAAGCAACCCACTCTGTCTGCCTATGGGCAACCGCCCCTCCTGGGCACAGCCTTCCTGAGCCTTGTAGGGCGTCCACGACATGTGGATTCTAAGATTGTCTGCAGGGCTGCAGGCTGCCTCTCTGTCCTAGCCATCTCTGGTCACCTCTTGCTCTGGGCTTCTCCCTTGAGCCCCACAAATGCTTCTCCTTACTGGAGCCTTCCATGATTGCCCGCAGCATGACTTCCAGCCACCCTTAACTCCCCAAAACATAGGATACAGGACTCTGGTGCTTAACCCAGCCTTACTTGTGGGTTGTAGAAGGCATATAAGAATTGCACTTTCTGGGAGAAAGATCAAACTCTGCTCAGCAGAGAGCTGTGGTCCACCAGCTAGCCTCTAGCATTGTCCCCCCACCCCCAGGCCTGGCCTCCTCCTGGCCAGGGCCTTCCTGTGGGATTCAGCACACAGCTCTGAACCCCCAACCTCAGAAATGGATGAAGAAAGAATCCAGCCTGATGGTCTTCTAGCAAGATCTTTGAATTCTCGGACCACAAAGATACACTACTTCTCCCTCGGGAAAAAAAAAAAAAAAAGCAATCTCCTTGCCCTAGACCTCACCAAACTGGTTTGCACAATAAACCATGTCACTCATTCAGTGGGGAATGGCTGCCTTTTCACCCTTTTCACCCTTTTTGCCTTTTTTGCCTTTTCACCTAGACCATCAGCTAAGCAAGACCTTCTCACCCGTTCCTGCCCAGACCACTGATGAGGAAACAGCTCTCCCACTCCTCTCCCCCCACCCCCCGGACCTTCAGTGAGGAAAGAACGCTCTCCCATCACAACCATCAACAAGGAAAGAACATGCTCTCTGTCTGATCACTGAGTAAGCAACAGCTGTCTCCTCGTGACCACTGAGACCACCAACACGGGTGTTTGCCCCTGGAAGGCAAAAGCCCCTGAGGCTTTTCCTTTCTCCCATCTCCGCTGGTGTCCCGAGCGCTGCAGGAGTCCGCGCCCCTCACCCAAGGGTCCCGAGTGAACTGTGTTTAGTATCTGTGGGTGCAGCAGCGCCACCTGTCCAAACCCCCAGGCTGGACCAGGACCCTCTGAACTCTCTGCTTCCCAGGTGCAGAGACCAAACCTTTTCTCCAAGACACACCCCACCTCTCCATGCAGCAGAAGAGCAGGTGTGGCTGACAATGGAAAATCTTAATAAGCAAGTCAGGTATGCGTCCTCACTCAAGTCCCTGGGAGTCAGGAGTCCAGGTGTCCCGCGTAGGAGCCTGTAGCCCATCCCAGCAGGACGCACAGCCCGTGGAGCCCAGCCACTGTTAGCACACCCTTGTGCTTCCGAGTATCCGTCCCAAAGCACAACAGTGTAATCCATCACCTCGAGAGAGGCAGCCCGTCTAGAACCAGAAGTTCTCACCATGGAGCCCACAGGAAAAATACAAATAAATAAAATGCTTGGTACATTCTCTTCTATGGGAATAGGCGCAACCCCCAGTCTTGGCCTGCGTTGCTTTTTCCTTCTCTTTCCCCTAGCAGACGCACCCTTGGCAGCCACCCAGGCCCCGTCCCTGCGGCCTGCCATCTCATCTCCTGGGCCTGGTCCAGCCTGGCCAGCCTGGAGTTTCCTACCTCCCACACTCTCCACCCGAGGCCCACCCCAACAGTGGAATGAGGGGCCCACCAGAGGAGGCGGCAGTCCACTGTGAGGAGAGGCCTCAGGTCAGGTCACAAATCCTACAATGGGTATTTGACTACACCCACCAAATCCCCCCCCCCATTCCACTTCTTCCTAAGGTCCTCACAGCCCCATTTTCCAAAGCAACTACAGGTTGAACATCCCTCAACCGAAAATCCAAAATCCGAACCACTCCATAACCCAAACTATTTTGACCTAACCTCAGGTGACAGGTGGCAGTCAAACCGTAGGTGCCCTAAAGATATAAAATGACCTTCATGCTGTGTGTACAAGGTGCATGTTGTCGCTAGGTGCTAATGAATTGGATCTGACTCACAGCAGGAGGAAATACCACCCAATACTGTGTCAGGCACACAATCTTTTTGTGTTTGAGTCCATTGTTACAGGCACTATGTTTTTTTCTCACTTTGAGTCATGCCACATCAGGAAAAGGAGGTCCCAGGGACTTTATTCTGTTCCTGTCATTAAAATCCACTCTATTTTGAGGAAGCAACTCTTCCCCAGTCGTTCCTTGCATGCCTTCCAGCCAGGGAGGCTCATTTTCTGGCACTCTACTTGACAATGCTTCTCTACTATTCATTGGGTTTTCCATCGCTAATTGTTTCGGGAGTGGGCTGCCAGGTCCTTCTCCCTAGTCTGTCTTAGTCTGGGAGCTCAGCTGAGACCTGCCCACCATGGGTGGCCCTGCTGGAATCTGAGGTGGCATACCGGTGGCATGGCTTTCAGAATCCCAGAAACATGCACGCCCCACAAGCAAAGCAAGCTAATGACATGTAGAGGTTAAGACATGTGGGAAACATAAAGGAATTTCATGTTCAGACCTCAGTTCCACCCCAGGATATCTCATGTATTCAAATAGTCTGAAATATGAAAAAGAAATCCCAAATCTGAAACACATGTGGTCCCAAGCATTTCAGATAAGGGATCCTCCGCCTGCTATTCCTCCACCTCCCCACAACAGACTCACCGCCTGTGCGTGCATGCACCAGCTCTCCTGAAGGAAAGCAGAGCCAGCAGGCAGTGGTTCTCCCATCCACCATCCACCTCTAATGCCCGACCACCAGACCTATAAGGACACCATGAAGTAGAGGCAACCTTTCCTAGGATGCTGGACGCCCCTCTTACCTGCTCAGAAACTTCTTTCCTACACCCTTCCTTTCCCGCTCTACCACATGCTTCCAATAGCAAGCGACATGCTGTAGCACAGGTGATCCCATAGAACACAGGAGTGCTGTCTGTGCAGCCATCCATAGAGGCTACCTCTGCTCTTGGGCTTGGGCTCCGCCCACTCCCAGACAGGTGCCCCCTCCCCCCTCTAGAATTGCTGGTCAGGGCCAGCAAGAGTCTCCAGTGACTCCCCATTGACCTGATAATTGTGTACACGCATTTCAAGTGAGAAAGTAGAGCCAACTGTGTAAGGGTTTAGTCCATGTGGAGATCGAGGGTATGAGCAGAGCCAAGGACAAGGGTGGGGTGTTAGGCTGGAGCCATTCACTAGGATGGAAAAGATTAGGGAGAAGCACATTTGGAAGCATGGAGGAAAACCGACACTCTTTTTTTGCCATGTCGAATATGAGATTCCAGTTGGATGTGCGTGCCTGGATGTGTGTGGTGCTAGGGATTGAACCCACGGTCCCACACACGCTAAGCGCACATATGTATTTGGAGTTGTTGACATTGCGGCAATATTGAGAAATAAGGATCGGATGGGAGTCCCTGAGGAGCCCAAGACCTAAGCCCCCACCGCTCCACAACTTGCCAGGATAGAGCAGAGGGGAGGAGGAGGTGGCGGGTGAGGGACTAAAGAGGAGGCAGAACGGACGCAGTTACCCTGGAGTCTGTGGAGCAGCCAGCTCAGGGGGTGGCAGCAGCAAAGCAGCACAGAGGAGGGGCTCCTCTGTCTGCCCTGGAGCCGCACAGCTGCAGCTCTCCCAGGCCAGGGGCAGGCAGGGCGCCTCAGACTACTTTGTGCTGCTGTACTAGAACGCCAGAGATCACGCAGTTTATAATGAACAGAAGTGCGCCGGCTCACGGTTCTGGAGGATGGGAAGTCCCAGAGGAAAGGCCATTACCTGGGCATCTGGTCAGTGCCTTCTTGCTGCACTTTCCCATGGGGCAAAGGAGAAGTCAAGAGAGAAAGGGGAGTGGGGGGAAAGAGAGAAATCCTTTCCTAAGGAAACTGCTCCCACGATAATGCTCCCACTCCCCCAGGGTTGACATTAATCCGTTCACTCTGTTCTCAGGGACTAATGACCCCTCATCAGGCCCCACCTCCCTATGCTGTCACATTGGGGATTAAGTTTCCAACACAGACTTTTTGGAGGACACATTCAGACCATAGTATATGGGATGGAAGTGTGTCCTATACCCCAGAAAATGAATGAACCTAACCCTATTTGCATGCAGAGACAAACTTCCAAACTGACTCGGGGGTGGAGTAAAAGCTCAAAGGATGCGCAGGGTAGATCCGGGCATCGCTGCCCTGCACAGTTTCTGACAGAGTCCTGGACTCTTGGACTGTGATTTCCTGAATCTAAAAACAGCACTGGGATCCCTGCCAGGGGAGGTAGTCACTTCCCTTGTGTTTCCAGTGAATTACACCTCAAAACCAGAGGGGACTCTTGGGAGTTGAAAATCTCCAGTTGGACCCAAGCCTCTCTACCACCTTATGTCAAACTCCCCTCTCACTTCCAAGCCTTGTGGGCTGCCATCCAGCCCCTGGAGGTGGCCAGCTCTTCTGGCCTGCCGGCTCTGTCCTTCTCGATAGGAACATGCCCATTGTGATTGGTGAAGACATCCAGCCAAGGTGGCTGTCCCTCAACACAGGACATACCAGACAAAGGCCAACGCGAGCTGCCGCCCCCAGGGCTGGTTCCAGTCTGTGGATGTGTAAGCAAACTCGGCAGATAGAGGCTAAAAACTAAAATCAAACAAGCTGGGAGCGGTGGCACATGCCTGTAATCCTAGCGGCTCGGGAGGCAGAGGCAGGAGGATCGCAAGTTGGAGACCAGAGGCAGTCTGCATAACTTAGCGAGACCCTGTCTCAAAAAAGTAAAAAAAACAAATAGGCTGGGGGTGCGGCTCAGTGGTCCAGCACTTGCAGAGCATGCAAGTGAGAGGCCCTGGGTTCAACCCCCAGTACCAAATAAATAAATTAATTTAATTTAATTTAATCAAACAAAAGCTAGGGACCCAGTAGCCAGGGCTGGGCAGGGGGAGAGGGAGGCTTAATCCTGCACAGTCCTTGTTGTCATCGGATCTGTCACTGTCTTCTGTTTTAATAAGGTGCTTCCTGCACCTGGGCCGTGTTAGTTTATGGCAAGAAAAGGCCAAAGTTTCCAAGTTGGCTGTGTGGCAGTTGTTTAAATGTTATAAAACACGTCACTTTGTGGAGGCACGAGCTGCTTCATCCCATCAGATTGACATGCACTTCAGATTCTACCAAGATTCTAAATTCCTGGCACAGTTACTCGGCCAACGAGAACAACTAGTGTTCTTGAAGCCTCCTGCAAATGTCAAGTGCTCTTCTTGGCTTTATAGAAGTGGCATCCAAGGAACTTTTCGAGTTGCAGTGGCTGAGGATCCGGGAGGATGCAATTCACTCCCGGGAGAGGAGAGGCTGCCAGCCAGCTCCCTCTCACGGCATGACGTCTTCAGCGCTTTCTCACTGCCTTTTTTGAGTGTGGCCGTGCATCTCCCGGGGTGCCTCTCTTTGATTCACTCCACAGCAAGAGGGATATATTCAGGTAGCTTCCAGCTTTATGGGTGGGCTGGAATTATTCCTCGCCCTAGTCAGAGATGCTAAAGTAACTCAGCAGCTACAGAGATAAGAAGTCTCGTGGCCGCTTCTGAGGATCTCGCTTGAAATCTCCTCTGCCTCTTTCTGTGGCCCAGCGGTCCTGTTGTGCTCTTCGTTCTGAGGTCGTCTCCTTCATCCTCTTGTCCCTGGCTGGCTGATAAGGATCAGTCCTCTGGGCCGTGGCATTATTTGGGGTCTGACTCTGCCACAGTCATAGCAGGCGCTTGGATGCTGGCTGTGTCACAGCTGAAGAAGGATGAAACAGTGAAGCTAGTGAAAATCATCAGTGACCAAAGGATCTCCAGAGCGGCCATAGGACGCAAACCACACATACCTAACCATTTCTTCCCACTATTCTTCTGGAACGCAGGCCTGACGCATTCAGGGGGCGGGTCTATAGGCCATCTTTCATTCTTGAGCTGAGCATGCCCAGTAGGGTATGTTGTTGTTGTTGTTAGGTGCTGTTGAGTCGGTATCCGACTCATAGCGACCCTCATAGGGTTTTCAGAGGCGACTGTATCGGGATTGCCTTAGGAGTGGATTGCCAGGTTCTTCTCCCATTTTTGCGGTGCTGGAAATTGAACCCGAGACCTCAGAGACTGTAGCGCAGCGCTCTACCAACTAAGCTAAATCCCAGCCCCGGTAGGGTATACATTATTAGATTAAGCATGCTCCCAAAGTGCTTCCCCTATATGAATATGTATATAAATGCATATAGACTCCCTGAATAAAATCCCATGCTTCCTTTGGGGAGAGTATTGCTTCAGAAGGGACTCCCATGCTTCTCATTACCTGTGCAGGTAAGAACTCTGTGTCCAGCCGGGCACGGTGGTGCACACCTGTAATCCGCCCCCCAAAAAAGAACTCTGTCTCCACACTTTCAGGTCTTGGCTGTTTGTTTTGGCTCTGCACTCACCAAGATGTGAACCCATTGCATTTGATCACAGCAGTTCACAAGGTGCAGTTAGATCCTGTAACGATAAGAAGACAAACAGCGAGGCAAAGATGTGCCATGTGTCAACATGCTCCAGCCTGAGGGACGCCTCTCCACCATCCTGCACAGGAGAACCACCAAAAATGTGTTATCAGCAGCTACCCTCCTGTGTCTGCTGACTCAGGAGGCCTGGGGGTGGGAACCAGAACTATGAAGGCGATTCCCACTGGGAGGACCACCAATCACAGTTGGAGAAACACAGCCCCGCAGAGGTCAGGGGTTATTCCTCTTTGCCCTGTGGATCAGAGGTCAGTAGATAATCTGGGCTGAGGGCTGGATAATGGCTCAAGGGCTTCTGCATTTCTGTTTCCTAAGGGCCCTGGAACCTGTATGGCCCCCTGTGATGGTGAATTACACTCCCACAGTTCTCTTCCTTGGTGCCAGGCCCACCAATAAGACAATTAGGGATTATATAAAGGCACACAGTCGGTACAGTACTGCTCTGTGCTCTCTGAGGCCCTGGGTTCTATCCCCAGCATCGCATAAATGGCAGAAGGACCTGGCAGCCCACTCCCAAAGCAATTGTCCATCAAAAACCCTGCGAATGCTGCAATGAGTCAGACCTGACTTGGCAGTACCTAACAACAACAACAACAACAACAACAGTATAAAGGCGACGTCATTTAGACTCTGCCAGGCTCCCACTGGAATCATATGCCTTATATTTAAAGGTGACAAACTTGGGGAAAAGCAAAGGGAGCTCAGTGGGGGCTTCCTAAAGCTCAGAGTGTGGGACCTGATAGGATTCATTGCAATTGTAAGAATGAGTCAGGTTAGAGATGGAGAACGGACTGCAAGAAGCAGCATGCCTTGGTCCTCCTTGGCAAGTAAACCTGTGGAGCTCATTAGCTAGAACACGTCACAATGTTAGCAGTGGCTGGCAGAACCAAGCCAACGAGCCATCAGCAACTGCTCGTGTTCTACCCCATAGCGTGTTGGCCATGGGGCCACCTCCCCACCACAGAAGCTTGCTCAGCCCACATGCTGAGAGTCTTTAGCCAAAGACAGCCAGGCTGCGGGGTAAATACACCGGCTCTCCTGTTCCTCTGGAGACCCCTGAGGCAGGCTTGGCAGGGATCATCAGAGGGTGCCCTGCACCATGGAGCAGGCCACCTGCAGCAGAAAACTGATCATCCACACACCTCTCTGGATTTCTTCTTATTCTTCCATCTCCTTCACCTGAGCTTCCAGGGTCACCCCTCAAGTAAATGATTTGCATCCACATTCCTGCCTCAAGCTCTGCTTATGGACGAAACCAACAAAGATACCAGCTTGTAGTTAAAAAAGATTTTCCACTCCCTGCTCCCTATGCATTGTTTTTTTCTTTAAGAATGGAGATAGACAAGCAAATAAAAGTTACCACACTAGAAAGGATCAACTGTATAGGAACCGGTCACTTTTCAATTATTAAAAAAATAGACGAGCCAGGCACAGCGGCACGCATCTGCCATCTGAGCACTTGGGAGGATGAGGCAGGAGGATAGGGAGCTCCGGGCCAGTCTAACTCAAGAAACAAAAGACAAAAGACAAAACAAAAGAAAAACAAAACAAACAAACAAAAAGACCAAGAGGAAAACATCTTACAGAATTGCAAATTCAGCGGTGGTAATTGGGAACTGGTTCTGATGCTATTGACTGTGAAGTTAAAATTTGAGACCTTTCTGTCGCTGTGAGATGTTCTTGCAGTTCTACAAGGGACAGGGCTGCCAGCAATCAGAACAATCAGACGAGCAAAGAGAGCCAGCCTGGTGCCAGTGCAGACAGGGTGAGGCCACCGGCGTCAGGTATTCCTGGCCTCATGAACAACAACCGGCTTCTGTTCTTGGGAATTCGATTTTACACATAACATTATTCTAGATAGCATGGAGTCCTTGACAGTCTCACATGGGAAATGACACATGCTCTATACCTTACACCTCCCCCAAATATTAAATATTATTAAATATTAAATATTGACTCCAAGATGGATCATGGACTCAAATGTAAACAAAGCTATGAAACTTTCAGAAAACATCAGAGAAAATATTTGAAATCTGGGACTAGGAAAATAATTCTTTAAAATGACACCCAAAGTAGACTAGATAAGAGGAAAAGTGGAAATAATGCGATTCATCAAAATCAAAAACTTTTATCTGGGCAGGGTGGCGCACGCCTGCAATCCCACCAACTCGAGAGGCAGAGGCAGGAGGATCCCAAGATCGAGACCAGAGGCAGTCTGCGTAACTTAGCAAGACCCTGTCTCAAAAAGTAAAAAAAATGGGCTGAGGGTGCAGCTCAGTGGCCCAGCACTTGCAGACATGCAAGCCCAAGGCCCTCGGTTCAACCCCCAGTAACACACACACACACATACACACACACACACACACACACACAAACTTTTGCTCTGCCAAAGATCTTGGTAACCAGATGAAAAGACAAGCTATAAACTGGCGGAAAATATTCACAAACCCTGCATCCATTGAGCAAAGGAATTGTATCTACACTATATAAGGAATGTTCAAAAACCAACAACAATAAAAAAATCCAAACAATCCAATGAGAAAAGAAGCAAAAGACATGAGACACTTCACCAAAGAGGGCATGTGGATGGCAAGAAAAGCACATTGAAAATCAATGCTCAATATTATTAGTGATGGGAAATATTCAAATTAATCACAATCAGTACCTAGTCATCAGAAGGGCTAAGATTAAAAAGGTGACAGTACTGAACACTCAAGAGGATGCACAGACCCTGGGTCACCCACAAACCACAGGTGGAAACGGGAAGTGGCACAGACACCCTGGAAAATAGTTTGGCAGTACTTACAAATCCAAACATGCAGTCACCACACAACCCAACAGCTGAACCCTTGGGCATTTATTCCACAGAAATGAAAACTTATGTTCACAGAAAAGTTGTATACAATGTTCATAGAAGTTTTGTTTGTAATCATTAAAAACCAGAAACAAGCCAAAAGGTCTATTGAGAGTGAATAAATAGTCAAGTAAACTGTGGAACATCCACACCAAGGTATATCAGCCAGTAGTAAAAGGAGTGAACTAGCAATCCACAGAAGAATTGGGTGAATCTCCAGGAAATTGTGCTGAGTGAAAACACCCAGTCCCAAAACATTACATATAATGTAATTCCACTTATAAGAAACAGAGAATAGATTAGTGGTCAGCAGGGCCTAGGGACTGAGGGCCTGAGGGTAAGTAAGTCATAAAAGGGGAACACAAAGGATTCTTCTGGTGATGGAAATGTCCTACTCATGCGTACAGGACAAAAGCTACTTAAGATTTCTGTGTAATATTTCTTACAACTATATGTGAAGCAACAATATCTCAAAATAAGAACATCTAATTTTTAAGATCCCTGCAGCCATATCACTGTGGTGTCTGATCCCATTAGATCTCAGAAGCTAAGCAGATTCAGACCCAGTTAGTATCTGGATGGGAGACCACCTGGGACCAACAGGTGCTGTAGGCTTGGGAGAAGGACCCCGCAACCCACTCCCCAAGACCAAAGACCCATTGAAAACCCTATGAATAGCAAAGAAACACTAACAATGCTGTTTTGCCTGTTGTACATATGTTGGGATTCCCAGGAGGAGGGAGAGTACCCCAAACATTGCCAGAGCCCATCTAGCCCCCTTGGAGGACCAACCTCTTTTCTCCAAGGTGAATGACCCTTACCCTACATCTGGGCCATTTGCCATAATTGAATCCTATGGGAAAAGATGGCAACTGGTCACCTTTGCCCTACATCCGGGTACCTCACTCTTCCCCCCTCCCATCAAATAGGCCAAGATGGCACCTGAGGTATGGTAGCATCTAAAACCCCCCTGGTGCCTGACTGGTCACTTCTGATCCAATCCTCTTCCCAGATTAGTTGCTAAAGAACACCCCTCAATTGGCCCAAATATGACATCCTGTTCCCCTCAAAATTAGCATACCACTCATGATTGGTTAAGCCCTACCTGCACAAGTCTTCTCCTGATTGGTTGGACGTCAGGCAATATAAACCCTAGAGCCCAGAGTTCAACAGCCTTTCTGAACACCATCTAAGAGAAGCTCACCGGGTCCCTGTGGTTCCTTAAGAGCCCAAGCCCATTTACTCGCCTGCCTTGTCTAGCCTTCAGCCTTCCTCCCAACTTTATCCATCCTATCTCTAACCTGACGCCACCTCTACCCGTTCATGACCCCTACAATGCCAGACATCCTACATGGATGGACAGCTTCAAGACGCAAGCCTCCAAGAGTCAAGCACAGGGCCTCCGACGTGGCAAAGCCTACAAGCCAGGAGAGCAACAACACCTGGGAATCTCTGCCCCAGTGGCAGGGACAGCAGCTGAGCACTTCCCCTCTCCAACTCCCCCTTCGCCTCTCCTTAATCCTCAGTTGCTTTCCCTCTCCTTTATAAATAAACTTTTATTCTTTTATCCTGTGTGTGACGCTCTGTTCTCTGAGCACAGCCTCGCCACCGGGTGCACTGTTAGGGCACCCATCCTCACTTCTGTCCACAACACAGAGAGAGAGAGAGAAAAAACCCGACATATGTAGGGTTGCTAGGAGTCGGACACCGACTCAACAGCACCTAACAACAACAACAACAGTTTTTAAGATGGAACCAAACATGAAAATATAATAATTTGGAAGAATTCCAATATCATGCTGATGTAAAAAGGCAAATATTTTACTGACTATGAATACACAGCAAGTAACAAGAGAATAAGCGAAAAATGATTACAGACTTCAGGGATTCAGTGACTAGCCACTCCTGAGGACTTAGTGTATTTAGCCTTGAAGGTTAGTATTTAGCCTTGAAACTTAAAGAAATACCATTTTTCTCGGCCTGAAACCATTGCTATTATTGAACTTTGGATGGATCTCTGACTTACTGGCTTTCATTGCTTGAGAACATGGGCCCAAGCCACCCTCAAACAACAAATTGTACTCAGACCATGAGACTTACTAATCCCACGTTATTCAAACCATTTCCAGCTCTATATTTACAGCCTTCCATAAAATGTTGACACCTTTACATACTCATGAGCTTGTGAGCCTCTTCCTTCATCCTGTTGAGGCCACCTCAGAATCTGAAGTCTATACCTGCCCCCTCCCCTCTTCCTTCCTGAATACTTCCAGTGGCTCCTTGATGGTGTATCCCAAGGTCACAATGGGCTAGACAAGTTCCCTGGGAATTATAGCTGCCAGCTCTAGTCAATCAAATTTCCTTCCAGGTCTACATGGCCAATTACTTCAGTTGCCCCCAGGACACATTGGACTGCATTGTGGCTGTCCACAGTTCAAATTCTTCTGTGTTCATCCAACCTAAAAACAAATTGGGGATTCTTTCTTCTGACCTGGACTTCCTTTCTTTAAAAAGTTAGGGAAAAGGGCAAATTTCATGCCATTAGAAATAAAATGCCGATACAGACAGTCCCCACCTTGTGATGGTCCAACTTACAATTTTTTTTAGTTTACCATGGTGTGAAAGCTATACGCATTCAGCAGAAATCGTGCTTCAGGCCAGGAGCAGTGGTGCACACCTGTAATCCCAGAGACTAGGAAGGCAGAGGCAGGAGGGCCGCAAGTTCAAAGCCAGAGGCAGCCTGTGTAACTTAGCGAGATCATGTCTCAAGATAAAAGAGTTTTATAACAATGGGCTGGGGGTGCAGCGCAACTGTAGAGGGCTTGCAAAGCATGTGTGAGGCCCTGGGTTCAACCCCCTAGTACCACAAAATAAAAGCACTGTGCTTCAAATTTTGCATTTTGATCATTTCCCATGCTCTCAAAAATGTACCTTCTAATCAGTTGTTTGATCACAACATGAAACAACGGAAACTCCACAATGGGGGATAGGTGATGGTGGTGGTGGTGGTGGTGGTTGTTGTTGTTGTTGTTGTTGTTAGGTGCCGTCGAGTTGGTATCCTACTCATAGCGACCCTGTGTGCAACAGGTGAAACACTATTGTTAGTATTTCTCTGCTGTTCATAGGGTTTTCAATGACGGATTGATTTTGGGGAGTGAATTGCCGGGTCCATCTCCCAAGCCTACAGCACCTGGTGTTCCCAGGTGGTCTCTCATCCAAGAACTAACCAGACCTGACCCTGCTTAGCTTCCGAGATCTGATGGGATCGGAAGCCACAGGGCTACAGCTGCAGGCGGGTCCATCATAGCAACACTATATAGGGTTAGCAATGGCTATTTCTGGAGTAGGCTGCCAGGTCCTTCTCCCATTTTTTTTTTTTCAATGTGGTGCTAGAGATCAAACCCAGGGCCTCAGAGCATGCAGAGCAGCGCTCTACCAACTGAGCTAAACCCTAGCCCCTGGGAATCTCCAAAGGGATAGAAGCCTTTTTGCGTGCTAGTGAAGTGACTTGAACTGAAGCTCCAGGATGGCTTCAGGAAGGGGGACAGTTGCCAGGGGACCAACCAAGCCATGAGAGAGTGGAAGGCTTCAGTCACACCCCAGCGTCCTGGGAGGCAAGAGAGGCTAAAGGTTGAGTCAATCGGCAATGGACAATGATGTAATCAATCATGTTTATTTAAGAAGCTTCCATTAAAAAAAAAAAAAAAGGAGGGGGTTGAGAAAATTTTCAGATTGCTGAGCCCAGGAGGGTTCCTGAAAGGTGGCACCCCAGGGGAGCCATGGAAGCTGCACCGCTTCCCACGTATCTGGCCTTGGGCATCTCTTCCTAGGGATCATTGACTGTAACATTTGTTACAGTCAATGAGTAATGTGTTTCTCTGAGCTCTGCGAGCAAGTCTAGAAAATCAATCCAACCCAAGGAGGGAGTTAGGGGAACTTCACTTTCTAGGCAGTCAGTCTAAAGTGTAGGACCACTTACTATTACTACCTGTGAGTACATCTGAAGTAGGGGCAGGATTGGGGGATTGAGCCCTCAATCTTGGGACCTGATGCTGCTCAGGTTGATAGTGTGAGAGCTGAACTGAATCATAGTGTGTCCCCGGTGTCCAGCACAGACCTGCTTCATATGTGGGGAACGACTCACGCACATCTGGCGTCAGCAGCATTCTGTGTGGTGTTAAGTCCACAAGGGCGGCAAAAACACTGTATCTTTTTTTCTCTATCTAAGACACACATACTGTGTGATTCCATTTATATGAAATTTCCAGAGAAATCAAATCTACAGAGACAGAAAGTAGAGTGGCCATTGCTGGTGCTGTGGGAGGTGGGATCAAGGACAACTCCAATAGGTAGAAGGCTCTTTTGGCATGATAGAAATGATCGCAAATTAGATCAGAGAATTATATGCTTGAAATCGGTGGATTTGATGAGCAGTAAATTATATATCACGGGCTGGGATTTAGCTCAGTTGGTAGAGTGCTGCTCTGCAGCCTCTGAGGTCCCAAGTTCAATTCCCAGCACCGCAAAAATGGGAGAAGGGCCTGGCAATCCACTCCCAAGGCAATCCCAAAACAGTCAGCCATTGAAAACCCTATGAGGGTCGCCATGAGTTGGACTCGACTCGATGGCACCTAACAACAACAACAACAAATTATATCTCACAAAAGCTACTTAGAGAGAGAGAGAAAAGAGAGCGAGAGCAAGAGAGAGAGAGAGAGAGAGAGAGAGATTGAGAGAACGAGCTGGCTATGCTGTGGTCCTCTGAAGGCTTCTCTGGAGCTGAACCATTTACATCCACAACAAAACTCTGCAGAAGTGGCCAGTGGGGATGGGCTGTTGCCAGGAGATGTCGGTTTCTTGCTCTGTGGACGTGGGCATGGGGCTGCCTGAGTCCTCACAACACAGCACCCAGCTTTGCTCAGACCACATGGCCCAAGAAAGAGACCCAGCAAGCTGCAATGTATTTTGTCATCTCACCTTGGAGGTCCCACACCATCACACACACTCTTAACAGATAATTACACCCACAGTTCACAGTAAGCTGGGTGCGGTGGCACACACCTGTAATCCCAGCAGCTGGGGAGGCAGAGGCAGGTGGATCACAAGTTCAAGACCAGAGGCAGTCTGCGTAACTTAGCGAAACCCTGTCTCAAAAAGTAAAAAAAAAGAAAAAAATGGGCTAGGGCACGGCTCAGTGGTCCAGCACTTGCAAAGCATGTAAGCACTAGGCCCTGGGTTCAACCCCTAGTACAAAAAAAGAAAGAAAGAAAGAGACAGAGAGAGAGAGAGAGAGAGAGAGAGAGAGAAAGAAAGAAAGAAAGAAAGAAAGAAATCGATCAGTTAATATTGAATGGGTCAAGCCAATAGAAGATGGTTCCATGTTTTTGAATGCATGTTGAAATCTTAACTTCAAACCCCAGGCAGCCAACCAGCCACCAGGCACCACTGCATCCTGCTTAGGACCTTTCCAGACCACCCAGCCAAACCACCCAGAGGCACCAGGCACTACTCCTAATGGACGGTCTTCCGCCACCAACCAGTCCCCATTTAGCATGACCCCTCTCTTTCTTATCTATAGCCAATATAGGTTTAATGGAAACAATTTATGCCTTCCTTCAGCAATTTTTCATCGTAAAAATGCCCTTGGTTCTCAGGCCTAGCAGACATATTTCCATGAGCTACCCAGCCCTATCTCTGGGAGCTATGGAGCCTGTCCCAAGGCCTTACCTGCATGGCATCTGTATTGCACGATAAACCCTCTTGCTTCAGAGAACCCTTTGTCTCAAGGATTTTGGTCTCTCGGTGTTTTTGCCATTATTTAGTGAGCGCAGTGGGGAGTCTGTCCCAGCCCCTCCAACTATAAGATGTAATTAAAAGATATGGTGAGTGTTTAAATTTCGAAAAAATTATTGCAGTGGAAGACACTTTGCGTTAATCCCCCTGAAAATACTGCCTGGCTCCCACACTTACCGTGTCTTTATTGCCACCCTCTGAAGCAATTCCGGAAGTCCTCTTGCATGAATGTCTTTATTGTGGCTGCCTTGATCCTGAATGGATTCAAAACATTTTCCTTTCATGGTCACTAGGACTTTGGGGAAGAGCCAGAAGTCCCAAGGTGCCAGATCCAGTGAACAGGGTGGATGAAGACACACCGTGATGTTTTTTTTGACAGAAACTGAAGTCCCCGAAGGATGTGTGGCACGGAGCACTGTCACGACAGAGGATGAAACTGAAGACACTCAGTAAAGACAACTTCCAGAAGGTGGAAAGAACAATGGGATAGATGCATTTGAAGCCAAGGGGATTATTTTGAGGGGGATTGATGGCAATGTGTCTTTTACTGTAATAAAAGTTTTTTTAATTTACACACTGTATTTTTGATCACACCGTGTACGCGCCATCTTATTCCCTTTTAGTTGGTAAAAGGCAAAGCCCTTCAAACCCCCTTGCAGGTCCTGCTGAGCCACTGCCAATAAGTGAGGGACAGCCAGCTGGTGTTGGAGTCACTGATGCAAGCTATCCTGTCCTCCAATCTGGTGATGCCCCTGCCCTCCCCCCTTTCCTGCTGCCTGAGTTGCTCAGGACACTGTCCGACTTGCAGCTGGGTGTGAATGGGCACTCACACATGGACACCAGCCAGCCCAGCCTTAAGGACACATTCCAGGCAAACTGGTGTCAGGAATCAAGGTGGCCTCCCTAGCCTTCCTGGGCAAGAAAAGGTAGCTCAAAGAAGTTGCAAAACCAGTATATTGAGTATATACAATAAAAATGTTAGCTTATGAAACCGAATGTCCTATCCAACAGGACAGCCCAGAGGACTAGCTGTACCATTTGTCACGCTCCCTGGAAGTCGGTTTGAACAGTCCGGGCCCATGTGCGGGTTTAAGTGAATTTCATTCTGGTCACTGTGGCACAGCAGCTTGTTCCTTGTTGTTTTTAAAGGAAAGTTTTTTCTGGCATCCCAAGGTCCCTAGCGCTGAGAGGCTCCCACCCTGCTCAGGAATTTGGATGCCCCTCCTTTGGAGTGTTCACACCCTTGCTCACAGCGCCGCGGTTATGAGGAAGATCAGCAGGCGCACAGAGCCACAGCAGTCCTGAGGTCGGTAGCCCTGGTTGCTTTCTCTGCCAAATTGCTAAGTAGCAGCTGACTCAGGTTCAAGCTTCATTAACTCCAACTCCCTGGCCGACCAGGGAGGAGGAGGCGACGAGCAGGCAGTGAGTAAACCTTGGAAGGAGAAGCTCCAGGAATGTGGAGCCCCTCCCTCCTGACTTGGATGAGGAAGGTGGGGAGGCCGGTGTGTCCCCGTTAGTCTTGCCAACCCTTGTCCCTCAAAGCTAAAAACTTGCAAAGTTCAAAAGACAGAGAGTACGAGCCACCTGTTTTATGGCTAGAAGTGACGCCAGCTGGGACAATTCAACAGGAGGGAGGTGGCAGACACACGCCCTGGAAGGCTGCAGCCATGGAGCGCTGCAGGGAGCGGAGGACT
Source organism: Pedetes capensis (assembly GCA_007922755.1). NCBI lineage: Eukaryota > Metazoa > Chordata > Mammalia > Rodentia > Pedetidae > Pedetes > Pedetes capensis. The sequence continues at coordinate 321,150 of VMDO01000194.1, read as the reverse complement.
GGGGGAACTTCCGGGTCCAGATGAAAATCCAAACAGGAGAAAAGACGCAAGACATCACCCGGCCATTTAGGAAAGGCGGGGAGGAGGGGGCCGCCAAGGCACTCTCTGCTCTTCAGAGCATCTCAGCTGCTCCCTGCGCAAGGGAAATGAAAGCCCCTTGAGAAGGCAATGATGTGCTTAGAAAACACTCATTTAAGCTGTCTTCTGATTATTGACACTATCATTAGATCTTGGTGGTGGCAGCAGATCATTGCTTCCCACGTGGGTTTGTCGTGAGAAGAGGCTCATTGTTTAGGAGGAAAATAGAAGTCTAAGGATAATGTGCTTGAAATACAGGGCTGGTGACATGAAGTGGATGGGTCAGGAAGAAGGAAGCGTCTGTCTACACCCATGCAGCTCCGGCATCCGAATAGATTCATCATTCTCTCTGTGTGGCTCTGTCTCTCACTCGCTCTCTTCCTCTCTCTTCCCCCTCTCTCTATCTCTCTCTCTCTCTTCCTCTCTTTTTGCCTCTCTCTTCCCCTCTTTCTTTCTTCCTCTCTGTTCCTCTTCCTCTGTCTCTTCCTCTCTCTCTCTTCCTCTCTCTCTTGCTCTCTTTTCCTCTATCTCTTTCCCTCTTTCTTCCTCCTTCTCTCTCTTCCTCTCTCTGTTCCTCTCTCTTTTCCTCCCTCTCTTTTCCTCTCTCTCCTTCTTTCTCTCTTCCTCTCTCTCCTAGTCTATCTTCCTCTCTCTCTTCCTCCTTCTCTCTCTCCTTCTCTCTCTCCCTCTCTTCTTCCTTCTCTCTCTCCCTCCCTACCTCCCTCTCTCACTCTCTTGCCTACTCTCTCTCTCTCTCTCTCTCTCCCTCTCTCTCTCTTCACACACACACACACACACACACACACACACACACACACACACACACAGTTGAGCTCAGCTGGGCAGTCATCCAAATGATTCATATTAAATTCTAGCTATATTCAGCACAAAAGTCATCTAGCATCAGAAGATCAAAGTTACATCAGCTAACAAGCGCTGGGGAATTGATAAGCAGCTAAAATTAGGTCATTGCATAGCAGCGGCTTTTGATGCATGAAGTGAAATTTAGCCACGGATTTGCTATTTAAAGATCGGTTACAGCATCTTTTCCTGTAGCCACAATGAACACACAACAAAGTATCACTCATCTGATTAAATGTTTAATCATCGCTGGCTGCGCTGCTGACAGTGGCAGACTTACAGGTTCTTGCGAGGGCTTTCGGCTCGAGCTGAGCCACCCCTGCATCCCCCTTCCCTTAGCCAGACCCTCCCAGAGGCTATTTCTCCCTCCACCAGGCAAATTATTTTAATCACTTTTATAAGCATCCCACCCCTCCAGCAATTCAGCCTCTACATACTGACCTGGCTCAGTGTTTCCAGATTCCTCGTTGACTTTAACACATCTCCTTCCTGTCAAATGTGTCTGTCAGCCTTCCTAGAGGCCTCTTTTCTTTTTTCTTGCTCCTTCCTTCAATTTGGGACCCTCCACGCCCACTGATGGCTGCTGCCCCTCTCTTCTTTAGCTTTTTGCTTTGTGGTGGTTGTCAGGTCCAGAATGGAGTTGGCCCTGACAAACTGGGACGGGGAGCTGTCAAGGAAGCCCCTAGGCACCTGTGCATATGATAAAGACCCTCACCAGGCCAAAAGCCAAAGCCTTGCACAGAGCCCCGGCACCCTCATACAGAGAATAAGAATACGTCTATGAGGATGGCTGCCTGCAGCTATAGCCCTGTGGCATCCGATCCTATCAGATCTCGGAAGCTAAGCAGGGTCGGGTCTGGTTAGTACCTGGATGGGAGACCGCCTGGGAACACCAGAAGCTGTAGGTGTGGGAGAAGGACCTGGCAACCCCCTCCCAAAAATCAATGTGCCATTGAAAACCCTATGAGCAGCAGAGAAGCACTGACAATCGTGTTTCCCCTGTTGTACAGAGGGTCGCTATGAGTCGGATACCGACTCGACAGCACCTAACAACAACAACACAACATGAGGATGGCTGGGATTAAGTTTTAGCTCAGTTGGTAGAGCGCTGCTATGCAGTCTCTGAGATCCCAGCTTCGATTCCCAGCACTGCAAAAATGGGAGAAGGATGTGGCAATCCACTCCCAAGGCAATCCTGAAACAATCAGCCATTGAAAACCATATGAGGGTCACTATGAGTCGGAGATGACTCAATGGCACCTAACAACAACATAACATGAGGATGGCTAGCCAGCAGCCACCTCTTCAACTATGGCCCGACACCACCCTTGTTATCGATCTTCATAACCAAAGGTAATTGCTTCAAAGCAACTTTCGAAACCTTCCCCATTTTCCCTTTCAAAATCCTCGCCTTCCTTTGCCTCCCTGAATTTGCCTCTACCCATCCTAGCACCCATCCCCCCCACTGCAATCTGCTCCGTCCTGAACAAAGTCACTCACTGTGGGGAGCCCCTTCCTCTGTTAGGTGGGCTGTTGCCAGAGGAATTACGCCAGTGATTCGGTTTCGTTGGGTTTAGGTTGGTTGTGGCTGGGGCTCCGACCTGTGTGGCTAGCGGTCACCAGGTCTGATTTCATGGCCCCGGTGGCCAGGATGGGAGCTGCACATGAGGCCAGAGAGCATCGGCCTGTGCTACACACACCTGGGCTTTCAGATGCCCCCTCAGTGCCCCAGATCCAAGGGACTGCAGACACAGTGTTGGGGCCCCCCGAGGCCACCTGTGCACAGGGATGGGCTGCTGAGCTGCCAGAGACAGGACCTGAGGACCCACAGAGGGAGAGAAGGCAGCTCAGGATAGAATGGAAACCAAGCAGGAGGGAAAACAGCAGTCGCCCAACCCAGAGGCACACGCCTGGGAGGGCCAGCAGAGGGGGCTTCAGTGGGAGTGAGGAGCGGGGTTGGGCCTGAGCTGGGGAACTGGAGGACATGGCCAGCCTGGGACAGGAGCCACGGGGCAGCAGCCCTCCAGGAAGGGACCATCTTGGGCCCCAGGGAGAGTCGGGCTGTGTGCAGAATGTGGGTCCCCTGGTGTCCCCACAGAATTTGCCAGCACCCAGCTGACTCCAGAGGGGCCCTGGGGGTGACCCCACACACCTCAGGGACAGTCTGCGCACTCCAGCAGGCTGAGGGTCAGGGAGCACCTGGGTCAGGGAGGACCGCCCACTCAGCCCTCCCAGGAAGGACACACAGGTTTCCCAGGGGGACCTGCCAGGCCCAGCGGACCAGTCACCAGGTGCAGCTATCTGATTTCTCCTTGGTTACAGATAGGACAAGGCAGCATCGGGAGTGGGACGGCTTCTCCTCTGCAAATCCCACCCCACCTGCTTCCTATCCTAGGCGATTGGTTGCGCTGGGCTTTGTCAGGCAGATAAAACTCTGAGCAGGGACTGGCCATTCTCCCTGTCTATTGGCCAGGTGCTCAGAAGGGATTGTGATCGCGAAGGCAGCCACTAAAGAGAGGGCAGTGGCCTCCGTTTGTGGTTTCCTGTGTGGTGGTGCCTGCGGTGGGCCTGGTGGTGCTGTGGCTCCTCGGGAGGCCCAGAAGATTTGCGACACCTGGGTATTCACTCAGGTTCAGGTACAAGACAGAGACTATGCTAGAGATTTGATTATTGTTTTTTTCCCATACTAGGGGCCTGAACCCAGGGCCTTGTTCATACTTTGGAAGTGCTCTGCCACTGAGCTGAAGCCCCAGCCCCTTTTTTATTGTTTATTTGAGACAGGGTCTCTCTAAGTTACTCAGGCTGCCTCTGGCCTTGAACTTGTGATCCCCCTGCCTCCGCCTCCCAAGTCACTGGGATGACAGGCGAGCACCACTGCACCCAGCCTAGTGACTTGATCTTAAACCTGAGAGAATCTGAGTGCCCTGTGCTTGGCTCTGTCTGCACTTTCTGCACCCAACCCTCCAGCACCTGACTTAGGCAGCAGATTTGGGAGGTAACCCCGAGAGCACTGTGTGGGCTGGGGACAGGAAAATGGTCTTCATCACCTGTTACCCTCATGGGCAACTGGAGCCTAGATCCACTTAGGAACTCCTACATTCCAGTGTGGAAAAAGGCAGGTAGCTGGGCCATGGCAGCTGGAGGAAGGCACCTGGCACAGTGGGGTGCTCATTCATACCTGGCATTCCAGCCCACTAAAAGGTCAGGCAAAAAGGTCCGTGGAGGCTGGAATGCCAGGTAGAGGCTCAGGTGCTGGAGGCTGGCAATCCGCAGGCTGCACTCACAGGGTAGAAGCCGGATGTGGAGGCAGGGCATGCGCGCAACACTCACTATCACACACAGAGACTTGGTTCTCAAGAGAGGCTCTGTGAAAGCTCGGACCTGTGCCCTGACTCATGAGACAGCAGAGCAGGCTGGGGTTGTTTCCAGGGCCCATTCAAAGGGTCCCTTCGGTCCAGCCTCGGAATCCCAGCACAGGCGTCTTTACACACAGCAGGGGCTGAGACCTCCTCCCAGGTGGGGAGCTGGGCCCGGGTGTGTGTAAGCTCTTCAGTCCCAGGCCGAGTCCTTGAGCCCAGCAAGACACCTCCTTGACTTAAACACAGCTCCTTCCTGTCAAATGTGTCCGGCAGCCTTCCTAGCGGCCTCTTTTCTTTTTTCTTGCTCCTTCCTTCAATTTGGGACCCTCCACGCCCACTGATGGCTGCCGCCCCTCTCTCCTTTAGCTTTTTGCTTTGTGGTGGTTGTCAGGTCCAGAATGGAGTTGACCCTGACATACTGGGATGAGGAGCTGTCGAGGAAGCCCCTAGGCACCTATGCCTATGATAAAGACCCTCACCAGGCCAAAAGCCACAGCCTTGCACAGAGCCAGCCGCATCCTTTCACCAATACAGCGCCATGTCATTGCTCCTGCTTCCATCCACGTCACTTCGATTGCCTCAGGATTGCCCTGTGAGCCCTAAGTCCCATGGGGAGGCCACCCACAGCTCCTCCCACCATGTGATCTTAACCTTCTCTCAAGAGGCGGGCTCTCAGCTCTGTCCTGTGATGGCCCAAACTCATGCGTTGAAAGCTCAGCACCTCAGAATATGACTGTATATGAGGTAGGGTCTTTAAACAGGTAACTAAGCTTAAATTGGGCTGGGGTTTAGCTCAGTTGGTAGAGCGCCGTTCTGCAGTCTCTGAGGTCCCAGGTTTGATTCCCAGCACCACAAAAATGGGAGAAGAACATGGCAATCCACTCCCGAGGCAATCCCAAAAGTCAACCATTGAAAACCCTATGACTATGAGGGTCGCTATGAGTCTGACATGACTCGATGACACCTAACAGCAGCAAGGTTAAATTACTATAGAACATCCTTCACCTGGTATGACTGGTGTCTTTAAAAGAGCAGGGGGTGAAGACACAGACAACCAGAGAGGGACGGCCATGTCAGAACACAGGGAGAAGACAGAGTCTCCAAGCCAAGGAAGGAGGTCTCAGTAGAAACCAACTCTGCCCACACCCTAGTTGCAGAATCCCATACTCCAGAATGCAGGAAAAAAAATTCTTTTGTTGGAGCCGCCCAGACTGTGGTGCCTTGTAGTCCTGGCAAACTGCTATGCCTCCCCGTGAGCCTGGGCAGAGCATGGTGACTAATTGGCTAAAGCGACAGAATGCAGTGGAAGTAACACTCTGTCACTTCCACTGAGAGCTGCGGGGAAGCCACAGAGACTCCTCCAGCTGCTGTCTCTCTGGGATGCTTGCTGTCACTGTCAGCCACCTTGTTGAGGGAGCCCCGCTAGCTGACAAGGAGAGATGGGCAGAAGAACCGAGACCCCCAGCCAACAGGCTGCAACCATCAGACACATGCGTGAGTGAGGCTGCAGGAGACCCCAGCCCCCAGCCCCAGTGTCTTCCACCTGAGGTCCCATCTGTGTTCCCAACCCACCAAGTCCATGAGCGTAAACCCACACAAGGTATGTGCCCTTGTGTCTTTGGGTAGTCTGTTATGCAATCACCATAACTAGAGCAGTCTCGGACAGGAAATAGCGCGATTCTCTATCTGCCAATGAGAAGACCAGGACGAGGATCTTCCGAGGTCATACGGCTTGAAATGGTAAAACAAAAGGAATTCCCCGTCATGAATGAATAGCTACTGAATGCATTAAATCACAAGGAAGGTAATGCACTAAGCCATCAGGGGCCCGGAGATGTCCTTGAGGGAAGCCCCCCATCCCATCTATGCACCTATGATTCCCACACACCACAAGCATTTTTGCCCAAGAACTGGCTATAAGCAGATCTGGTGGATAAATTCCAAAAAGCAGTAGATTTATTAAAACTTCATGAGGAAGTGCCTTGAAGAGGTGACAGTTCACATTGCGGTCACAGCACCTGTGAATGCCCTGGCCACAGTATGGGGGGATGTGTGTGTCTTTCTAATAACTGGAAAAGCTTTTAGTTCTTGTACAATTACCTTTAAACATACTTACACGAGCAAATGTTGAATTATGGCTTTGAAGCCCACTCTATTGCCTTGTGAAAGGCAGTTGTTCTTCCTTCTTCATCTCCATCCTCTTACTAATTATATGGTTCCAGTTGGCCCTCTGTATCCATGGGTTCTGTACCTGAAGATTCAGCCAATCCCAGGCAGAAAATACTCAGAAAAAAATTTGCCTCAGTACTGAACATGACAGGTTTTCTTTTCATTATTCCCTAAACAGTATATTGTAACTATTTGCACAGCACTTACATTGCATAATGTATTATAAGTAAGCCAGAGGTGATTTCAATTATGCAAGAGGATAGGCATTGCTTATGTGCAAATACTGGGCCATTTTTGACACGCTTTATTATTTTAATTGTACAAATGTACAGGGTCCAGTGTAATAATTGGATACATATTGTACAATGCATAATGATCAAAAGAAGGTTAGCATTTCTACCTCCTTATGCATTTTTTTTTGCCTGCCGCCGTAGCCCTGTGGCATCTGATCCTGTCAGATCTTGGAAGCTAAGCAGGGTCAGGCCTGGTTAATACTTGGATGGGAGACCATCCGGGAACACCAGGTGCTGCAGACTTGGGCGAAGGACCCAGCAACCTCCTCCCAAAAATCAATCTGTCATTGAAAACCCTATGAACAGCATAGAAGCACTGACAAAGTGTTTCGTCTGTTGCACGTAGGGTCGCTGTGAGTCTGATATGGACTCGACAGCACCTAACAACAACAACATGTATTTTTTTACATTTTTGGCTAACACATAATAACATATATTAATGAGGTACAGTGTAATATTTCAATACATTATACAATGTGTACAGGTCAAAATCAGGGTACTTAATATTTCCATCTCCTTATCATTTATGCTTCGAGGTTTTGATCTCTCTTCTAGTCATTCATAAAATACATAATACATAATACATACTCCAGCATCCGTGGGTTTTGGTATAGAGGAGAGGGTTCCTGGAACCAAACCCCTATAGATACTAAGGCGCAAGTGTGTCTCCAAATTGTCGTCCTGCGCCATTTACATTTGGCTCCGAACATGGAATTTCCACACACATCCCGCCCTCATTCTACACTTGCCTGGGCTCTGCCCTCACCACCCAGTTTCCTGGTTGGCCCTGCACCCTAAGGGCAGCAGGCTCCACTCCCTACACGTGCCCACATGGCTCCAGCTGTGACTTCCCACAAGCCCAGTCTGTTGTAAAGATACTCCTGGTGAGCTGACACTCTTCATGTCACGTCCTGCCTTCGTGTCTGCTCTTCTGGAGCCGCTTCCCCGGCACCCATACATTTCCTCCTCTTTGTTTGATAAGAAGTTCACATTCGATATTTTCTTCAGCTTTGAGCACAGCTCTGTTGTTGGCCCCTTACTTCCCTTTTTCACGCCTGCCCAAGTCCCTCGTTGGGTCTTTGCTGTTCACTTGCCATCTTCATGTGGGGGATCAGTTGTGGAGAACAGGTGTAGTCGAGGTGTGTTGCCAGGAAGGGCCAAGGAGCAGTCTGGGCCCATGGGAAGCTTGCCAAACACCATGCCCTGGGGGCTCTGTCTGCGTGGGAGAGCAGGATCCTCAGTCCGAACTCCAGCCCTGCCCATGGCCAAAGAGCCTTCCTTCCGCTAGGTGGTAGTGGCAAGAGTCGGTTGTGCAACCACCCAATCAGCCTCTCTCCTTTGGGGCAGCTGCCTCCTCCTCAGGCCAGCTGCCTCTCAGAAGTGCCCAGGCCTGGCTCAGTGAGGGCCCCCCGTCCTAGGCACTGGCCTTGGTCTGGCCCCTGGGGCTGTGCCTAGGCTTTTGCTGCAGCAAGGGGCTCCTATCCCCCACGCCCCACCCCCGCCCCGCACCCTGGCCCTGGTTTTCTGGCTTTGGCAGCCCTTCCCTTCAGCCGTGACTTGGGAGGTGGTGCTGGCCTGGCATCAGGGCGGGCGGAGAGCTCACCTTTACTTCATTGTCCTTGCTCTGGTTGGTGGTTCATTTCACCTCACTCCACCACTCCTGACTGACCAGCATCCACGCCTCTTTATTTCCCAGGTCACTGAGTTTTCACGGTCAACAATTACTTAAACATGTATTTCTTTTCCAGTACTGGGGTGTTGAACCCAGGGTGTCACACATGCTAGGCAAGCGCTCCTGCACTGAGCTGCACCCTTAGCCCTTTGTTATTTTTATTTTTATTTAGAGACAGAGTCTCTCCATAAGTTGCACCAACTGCCTCTGGCCTCGAACCCTCAATCCTCCTGCCTCAGCCTCCCAGTTGCTGAAATTACAGGTGTGCACCCTTACACCCACCACCTAAACATTTTTTTAATTGAAGTGTGATGTGTCATAGGAAAGTGCAATATCATACGGCACAGCTTGATGAACTTTTGAAAACTGAACATGTTCACGTGCCAACATCTTGAACAAGAAACAGAACTTAGCCTGCAGCACCAGGAGCACCCACCACCCCTGGGGAGCCTTTAGCTCTCAAGACTGTGCACCACTCTTACCATGACACAATGGAGGAAACTTGATTCACAGCCAGCACATTCAGCAAACAGTTATATTTTATATGCCACAGCAGCAGGACCACACACTCAGTAGGTCGTCTTGGTACCGTAAGTACTTAGGAGGCCCACGGGTGATTCATGGTACCCAGCTGGAGGCAGGATCTTACTCTGTCATCCATGGCTTCCAGTACAGCTGGACAGAAAGACATCAGCTTTCCTTGAGCGAGCAAAGCTCTCCCAGAGCAGCCAAGGATTATAGAAGCCACGCAGCAATCCAATTACAGACTCTTCTCCGCTTACAATGGGGCTACGTCCAGATAAACCCATTGCAAGTGGAAAATGTCATAAGCCAAAAATATCTTTTGTTCTTTGGTGTTTGGTTTGGTTTGTTTTGCAGCGCTGGAGATTGAGCTCAGGGCCTCACACGTGCTAAGTTCTGTCGTTGAAAATGTATTGAATGCACCTAACCTGAGTTTAGCTCAGTTGGTAGAGCGGCTGATCTGCAGTCTCTGAGGACCCGGCTTTGGTCCCCAGCACTGCAAAAGCAGGAGAAGCACGAGGCAATCCACTCCCAAAGCAATCCCCAAACAATCAGCCACTGAAACCCTATGAGAGAAGCTGAATAGGACAAGACTCCAGGGTCCCTAACAACACCCTACCAGCAGTGCAGCTAAGCCTGGCCTCCCTTAACAGTGCTCAGAACACCTAACGCCAGCCTGCAGCTGGCCAGAGTCATCTCTCACGAGGCCTATTTGTCATCGTGTTGAGTAGCTCATGGCATCTGCTGAATGCCATATTGAGAGTGGAAAACAGGGGGGTTGGACGGCACCCCTTCACACCATTGTGAAGCTGCCCCATAACCAGTTAGAGACTCCCCGTAGTACAGAAGCCCTGGGTACTAAGCAAAGTGGGAGAGCTTCAGAATCACCCCATCTTGCCGAGGAGATCCACCCAGGCAGGGGTGAGCGAAGCTCACACAGACCTGCTGATTGACCCTCGATGTCTCCCCCATCACCAGGAAGCCGCAGGAGACGGCGCAGGACAGGAAGGAGGGAGAAACAAGGAATGCAGGCTGGAGGGTTCCAGTACTCAGCCCCTGACAGTCCCAGCCCCCACCAGGAGGGCCCCCAGACCAACCCTGCCTTGGGATTCGGGAGACAGGCGGGGAGCTTTTCCATGCCTTCTGCCATTCCGCTCCGCATCCCAGTTCAGGGGCCCTCTGGAACCTCGCTGGGCACCACTGCCCAGGGGCCACCTGGGTGTGCTGGGCCTTAGCGTCCATGGTGAATGGCAGACACAGAGCCCCGTCATCACTGGGGAGCCAGAGATCCGGGGAAGCTGGACGCACAGCTGCCATGGCAAAGAGAAAACAGGCGCCGGGCACCCGGCGGGGGTCAGGGCCAGGTGGGGAGGGGGGTCAGGGCCAGGAGGGCACAGAAGGCTGGGACGCACCATGAGAAGTTACAACAGCCCTGACAGAGGCCAGAAGCTGCAAGCCATGCTCAAGGAACCACAAAATTTCAAAAATGCCTGGAATGTGGCGATGGAGAAAGTAGGCTTTGAGCTCCTGGGGCTCTGTTCAAACAGAAATGGAAGCAAATGCATTGTTCTCAAGAGAGGAAAATGTGAAGACATCTCGGATTCAGAACCATGGTGGGAAGGAGGGTGGGTGAGGAGCCCAAGCAGGGGCAGTAGGTGGGAGCGCAGGGCAGTAGGCGGAGCGCAGGGCAGCGTGGGAGAGCAGGCTGAACATGGTGGCAGTGGCGGTGGAGGGAGCCCTGGCAGGACTTGGGGTTTCACAGGATGCAGTGGGGGGAAGAGAGGCCCTCGGGTTCCTGCTTTGGTCAGTGGACGGCCCCAGGGCACAGGAGAGGAGGTCGGCGTGGGCACGGAGCTGTGGGCTTTGGCATTGTGAGAGTCCAGGCCACTGCAGCTGCAGAAGGGATCCCTGGGAGGGTCTGGGGACCCGGGAAGGCCCAGTGCTGCAGATCCATGAGTATAAGTCACCCTCTAACGCCTGACCCTTGAGGCCACAGGTGTGGGGAGCGGTAGCGGCTCCCGGGACTCCTGTGATCTGAGAGGATTAGCAGCCAGTGAGGTTCCTGAGAGTGCTGCCATTTAGGGATGGGAGGAAAGTAGAAGCCTGTGGAACGTGGAGGAGAGGGACGAGGAGAAGTCACAGTGGAGAGGGGGCGCCTCCTGACCCATGCCTCCGCGGACTCCCTGGATATGACCCACTCTCTCCTCACCTCCTCCCCCAGTGCCTCCCCTTTGCTGGCATCCCAGCATTGGACCAGGCGGTCCCACCTCGGATTCTTGCCCACCTTGGACTGAGTCTCCTGAGTCCTCCTGAGGAGGGAACAGCGTGGTCTTTGTACCCATTGTCCCTTGATTTGAATCTTATGTCCTGGGACCCCGTATCATTCCAAGACTTGCTCTGGCCTTTCTCCAATATACCCCCTTCTAGTCATCAGCAAAGGGGGCTTTTGGTGACTAAATATGTTAATAGAGTCCTGAGCAGTTCTACACAGCAGCACAAATATAGTCATGTGTCACCTAACAACAGGGACCCATCTGGGAAATGTGTCATCAGGCAATTTCCTTGTGCAAACATCACAAACCCGGATGGTGTATCCCCACACACACTCAGGCTATATGGGGCTCCAAGCACTCCCAGGCTGCAACTGTACAGGCTGAATACTGTTGTTGTTGTTGTTGTTGTTGTTGTTGTTGTTGTTGTTGTTGTTAGTTGCTGTCGAGTTGTATCTGACTCATAGGGATCCTCACAGGGTTTTCAATGGCTAAATGTTTTGGGGTTGCCTCTTGGGAGTGGATTGCCAAGTCCTTCTCCAATTTTTGCAGTGCTGGGAATCAAACTCAGGACTTCAGAGACTGCAGAGCCGTGCTCTACCAACTGAGCTAAATCCCACCCCCCCTGAATACTGTAGGCAGTTTTACCGCAATGGTGTTTGTGTATCCACACAGAATGGAGGGCAGGTATGGTGGTGCATACCTATAACCCCAGCAACTCAGGAGATGGAGGCAGGAGGAGCATGAGTTTGAGATCAGAGGCAGCTTGTGTAACTTCGTGAGACCCTGTCTCAAAATTAAAAATAAAAATAAAATTAATGGACTAGTCGTGCAGCCCAGTGGTAGAGTGCTTGCAAAGTATGTGCAAGGCTCTGGGTTCCACTCCTAATTACTGCAAAAAAAAATAATGATAAATAAATAAATAAATAAATACTAAGTACAGTAAAACATTTTCAACTCCATTATAATATTATAGGACCACTGTCGTATATGCGGTCTTTTGTTGATGGAAATAACATTATGCAGCACATGCCTGGGAAGCTATTAAATGGAGACTTGAGGAATGGATCCTGGGGCCCTGAGATGGGTAGGGAGATTCCTATTCACTGCAAACTCAGTCCTACTGGTAGAACTTTTCATTTTCATAATTGTGCATTACTTCTTACACACAGAAAAACCTTATTAATACAAAAATAGGTTCTTGTAGTCAAAAAGTCCTTAGGCTTTTGTACAAAAATGGGTTCAAGCTTCCTTCGTCCAGCTCTTGAGCTGAACAGCTGATAAAGACACAGCGTTTCACCCATGGTATTAGAATCTCTGATCTAACAACCAAAAATAAACAGATTTCAGTTTATGTTTTTATCAAAGTCTAAGGATGACCGCCTGCAGCTGTAGCCCTGTGGCATCCGATCCTGTCAGATCTCAGAAGCTAAGCAGGGTCGGGCCTGGTTAGTACCTGGATGGGAGACCGCCTGGGAACACCAGAAGCTGTAGGCTTGGGAGAAGGACCTGGCAACCCCCTCCCAAAATTCAATCTGCCATTGAAAACCCTATGAACAGCAGAGAAGCACTGACAATAGTGTTTCCCCTGTTGTACACAGGGTCGCTATGAGTCAGATGCCGACTCGACGGCACCTAACAACAACAACAACAACAAGGATGACCGGGAATATTCCCTTTCAGAATGTCTACTGCTATAGTTTGGATCTGAAATATCTCCAAAGACCTGTGTGCTAAAGCCTTGACCACCAGCCTGTGGCCCCATTGGGAGGTCTTAGGACCTGTAAGAAATAGTTCCTAGTGGGAGGAAGCCAGGTCATTGGGGGCATGCCCTTAAAGAGGCATTACCACTATGGGCCCATGGACCCCTTCTCTCCCTTTTTGCTTCCTGGCCACCTTGTAGTGAACAGGCCTCCTCTGCCATGTGCTCCCATCATGATGTACTGTGCTGCTACAGGCTCTAGGCAACAGGACCAAGTGACCATGAACTAAAACTTCTGAAACCATGAGCCAAAACAAACCTCTCCTCTTTGTAAGTTGATTATCTCAGGTATTTTGTCACAGTGATGGAAAACTGACTAACATATCTACTAATAGTCCTTGAGCTCAATGTAATCTCACATGTCCCTAACTACTCAGCCCCTCTCCAAAAGCCCCTCTCTTCCTCCCTTTTCCTCGACAGGCCAGAACTCTCCACATTCTGGAAAATAAAGGAAAGTGGGACCAGTCAGCTCCAAGTGTTGACCAACAACCAAGCAAAAATCCTGCCTCTGCCGGCGTAGTTCCTGAAGCAAACAGCAAACACTGACAGAATATTCTCTCTCCCATGTGCCACAGATTCATTCCATGTTTTGTCCCTTCCCCTGTAGTAAGAATGGCTTTGCTAAATGATTTCCTAGAGAAAATCATTTAATTGTTTTAATTATGCCAATTATCTATTTAAGGGTCAATGTTTTGTTTCCTATAGTATAACAGCTTAACTAATTTAATAGATTAACCTTAGGTGGAACCACAGCCTGACTTCATGCAAATTACATGAACTTGTGACTTGCCCACAGTGATGAGGATGGCTATGCCCTGTAAAGGTGAACCAAGGTCAGCCAACCTCAGGGCATGTGGCACCCCAGGCCACCACAGCAGGGCTTCAGAGGGTGGAGCAGGATGCTAGAACTTTCCATAGCTCCCCAGAAACTCCACTAAGTGGGTAGAGTCAAAACTAGAATATGGGGCCCTTGGCTGGCAATCAGAGCCTTCTTTCTTCCCAAAGTGAATGTTTTAGAGGTAATTTCTGGCTAAGTCAAACCTACAAGTCACTTTTCAATCATGGATGCTAATAAATATCTGCAAATCAGGGATAAAGAGAACTAAATTAGAGAAGAGTCCTCAAAAACTCTGCTTTTTTTTCTCTCTCTCTCTCTCTCTCTCTCTCCAGTTGAAGTGGTGCTCAGCCTTTGCTACTGCTGGACTTATCCTGAGAGTATGAAAAAATACTCATGGCCATGGCCCACTTCAAAATTCCTAGGTCAAGGGTTTAGGTGAGGCCCGGACCTTCCCCGTGTGAGCTCATATGTAGAATCGCAGCCCCAGTGCTCACAGTGACTCAGGTGTGCACAGGCAGCCCTGGTTTCCAGAGTGATTCTAATGGCCTGTCAGTCCGTTTTCTGTTGCTATAACAAAATGCCACAGATTGAGTAATTTATGAAGAGTAGAGGTTCTGGAGGCCAGAAGTCCAAGACCGAGGTTCTGACACCTGATGGGGCTTTCTTGCTGCATCACCACATGAAGGCAGGTACCCTGGGATGAGACAGAACAAACATCCTCACTCAAGTCCTTCTTCCTCTTCCTGTTGTTCCTGTTTATGTTGTGGTTGTTGCTGTTGTTGTTAGGTGCCATCAAGTTGGTATCTAACTCATAGCGACCCTATGTAGAACAGGTGAAACACTATTGTCAGTGCCTCTCTGCTATTCATAGAGTTTTCAATGGGGGTTTGATTTTTGGGAGTGGTTTGCCGGGTCCTTCTCCTCCTCTTCCTAGGAAATCAATAATGACATCAAAGGTCTCCATCCTCATTAATTTGTCTAACCCTATTTATTACCCCAAAGACCTACCTCCAAATATCATTAATTTATGAATTTGGAGATTAAGTTTCCAACACGTGCATTCTGAGGACATACAACACACGAATTCTGGGAACAATCTTGAAGAGTCAGTGCTGTGAGCTTCCCGCTGCTCACCCAGAGCCATGGGCTGTGGGGCTCCCTGAGAACTCTTCTGGGACATGACGCTGAGTCACTAAGAAAAGATTGGGTTGATACCAGAAAGCTTTGTAAAAAGGAAAGGAAAAATCTAATGTGGTTTATGCTTTTTTCTTTTTTCCCCAAAATGCATAATTTAAATTTTTTCTCCTATTGGGGGGTTGAACTCACAAATACTAGGCAATTGTTTCCACCACTGAGCTACACCCCCTGACCCTTTTTTACATTTTATTCTGAGTCAGGGTCTCGTTAAGTTGCATAGGCTGCCTCTGGCCTCGAGCTTGCGATCTTCCTGCCTCAGCCTCCTCAGTCTCTGGGTTTACAAGTGTGTGCGTGGCAACAGGCTCCAAAATGTTTATTTTTATTTTTAAATTTTTTTAATTTTCATTTTATTTCATTGTGTTTTGTGGTACTTCAGGGATTGAACCCAGGACCTCACACATGCTTTGCAAGCACTCTACTACTGAGCTACATGCCCAGCCCAGGTTTTACTTTTTTATCTTAAGACAGGGTCTCACTAAATTGCACAGATCGCTCTGGCCTCAAACGCTGCCTCAGCCTCCTGAGGTGCTGGGATTTACAGACACACACCACCATGCCCGGCATGCTGGGATTTACAGACATGCACCACCATGCCCAGCTCAAAATGCTTAATTTTTAAATGTAATTTAAAGCTGCCTGGAACAGTAACATATGTAGAACTACTCTATTTCCGACGTTCCTGAACAAATATGGGTATGTAAGTAGATATGTGTCTTTGGCTTTCCATAACTCAAATGCAGGTGTGAGATTTGCTTTTCAGAACATTCTTCATCCAGGACGAGATTCTGTTGTGATTTCTTTCTTCCCTTGATTGTAGGGCCAAGCCCAGTTCTTGGATTAGTGTGTGCGCAGGCCAATCAGAGTCCGCTTCTGTCAAAGGGTGCTGGTGCCAGAATCAGGGGGTGGCATGTGCTCTCTCTCTCAACTCAGAGCAGCCAAGGACAGAGCACAAGGACCAGGGCTCTGGGCAGGGGCCAAGGCCAGGAACAGCCCATTCAGAGCTAATACACATCCTGTGTGTGTTTGTTTTATTTTGTTACAATTTCCTTGTTTCACTTTCCTACTGAGGCTACATCCTACCTGCCCTTGGGCAATCTTTACCACACCTCTCTGTTAATGACCATTGTTAGCGCAATTAAATTATGCCATGTTCCCACAACAGCATTCTGAGTGCAAATCCACTGACTTTGAGCATCTGATGGCCAAACCTCACACAAGCCCAAATTATCAGATGACCTCTATTCTTCTTGTGTTTCTGAAAAGTTATCAGGTAAAAGAGCTCTCAAGCTCCAGAAAGATTGGGCGGCTGGCTCAACCCTCTTCAAAGGTGACAGTTCTAACATTATACATGAGAAGGGTACCCACAGTGCCCAAGCACACATTAGACCAAGGGTGTTTGTATCTCCCAAAGGCTCCATTTAGAATACTAGAAGTAAAAATGATACAAGAGAATGAGGCAAAACATTCTCAGAAACAATGAGATTATTTTTATACGTATGGGTGTTCTCTTTACTGTTGCTATAACAAAATACCTGAGGCTGGGTATACTTTATAATGAAAAGAGCTTCCTTTAGCTCAAAGTTTGGAGACTGAAAGTACAAACTGTATGGTGCAGGCTCTTGTTAGGGGCCCAATGAATACATCACAACATGGCAGAGGACATGATGGAGTAAACTCATGAGGAAGAGACCCCCATGGAGAGGAAGTGAACCAGAGATCAAGGAGAAGCCTGTCTTTCTCTTTTCTTATCACAAGTCACTCTCACCAGAACTAAGTCACTCTGTGATACATGTGTTGTTCCCTTCCCAAAACCCTCCTCCATGACCTATTTACCTTCCACTAGGCCCCACCTTTTAAAGGTCCTAGCACCTCAACACCACCACACTGAGATCTCAGCTTCTAGCACGAGCCCTTGAGGGTCACTGAGAGCACATCTGAATGATAGCAGAGTGTGTGGTGCTTTTTAAAGCATCTGTCTCTTCTATTTATTTACATAGATGAATTGGAGGTATTGATGCTAGATTAGTACAGAAAGAAATCTACATTAGAGACGGATGAAGAGAGCTCAACCAGGCAGACAATCAAGCCAATCTACACTAGGATCCAAAAAGTTGAAGTGAGACAGAGTTCAGCCTGCAGACCAGTGTCGTCTTGTGATTTCTCAAACATTTGTGGCCTGGCCACATTTTGTTTGTTCATGGAAAACCAGAGATCTGAGGACAAGGTGTAGAAAAGGCATTGCTGAAGTCTACATTAAGACAGGTGGATGGATGGAGAAATGGATGGACTGGCATGTGATAAAGTAGATGAACAAAATGTTAATTGCAGAATCTGAGTGATAAGGATGGAGGGGTCCCTGTACAAGTCTGTGAACATTTTTCTATCTTTGGAATTTTCATGATAAGGTGTCAGAGAAAACACCTGCGGTTGAGTGTCCTTCACAGCATGGCCTTTGAGAGACATAAGCGATGTATTAAAAAGAAAGAAGCAGGGCACAGTAGCGCACACCTATAATCCCAGCTACTCAGGAGCTGGAGTCAGGAGGATCGCAGGTTCAAAGCCAGAGCCAGCCACTGAAATGTAACAAGACCCTGTCTCAATTTAGGAAATAAAAATTGGACTGGAGTGATGTTCACTGGCAGAGCACTGCAAAGCACGTGCAAGGCCCTGGATTCAGCTCCTCAGTACAGAAAGAGAGAGAAAGAGAGAGAGAGAAAGAGAGAGAGAGAGAGAGAGAGAGAAAATGGAAGGAAGAGAGGAAAGAAAGAGAAAGAAGGAAAGAAAGACAGAAAGAAAGAAAGACAGAAAGAAAGAAAGAGAGAAAGAAAAGAAGAGAGAAAGGAAGGAAGGAAGAGAGAGAGGGAGGGAGGGAGGAAGGAAGGGAAGGGAAGGGAAAAGAAGGGAAGAAAGAAGGAAAGAAGAAAGAAAACTGAGTCCCCTCCCCCAGGCCCACATCAGGCAGTCTAGGAGTGGGAACTTCATTGATAAAGCTCCTCTGGCAGTCCTTGAAACCCTGGAGTTATGAAGACATCCCATAGATGTTGGGCCCCATGTTCGGGTGCCAACTCTATGTGGGGCACACACCTCCCGGTCTGGCCTGGAGGTTCGGACGGGTGGCGCTGCCATGCACCCAGATACTAAATACAGTTCACTCAGGACCCTCAGGTGAGGGGCACAGACTCCTGCGGCCCCCGCGACCCCAGAGGAGATGGGAGAAAGGAAAAGCCTCAGACGCTTTTGCCTTCCAGGGTCAAACACCTGTGTTGTTCGTCTCGGTGGTCACGAGGAGACAGCTGTTGCTTCGTCAGTGATCAGACGGAGAGCATTTCTTTTCTTGTTGATGATTGCAATGGGAGCGCATTCTTTCCTCACCGAAGGTCCAGGGGAGAGCAGCGGGAGAGGTGTTTCCTCATTGGTGGTCTGGGCAGGAATGGGCGAGAAGACCTTGCTTAGCCGGTGATGTGGGCAAAGAAGTGAAAAAGGGCCTAAAAGGCCTAAAAGGGTTGCCAAAAGGGGTCAAGCTGCCGCAGCGCAACTCTTTATATAGTTTGCCCACGGAATGGCCTGAGCCAATCAGCTTTCAGTCCAATTGTCCAATCAGGAAGGGTTTTGTACAAACGTGCAACCAAGTTACTTTCATTTTCCCTAGATTTCTAATTTACAAACCAGATATTCAAAAGCCGTTTTCTCAGTTTGGGAGTTTTTGCCAATTTCCTTTCAATTTTTCCCTACACATAGATGTCACCTTGGGGTAGTTCATCCCAACCACGCACAGCTCTGGCTCTGGCCCCACGCATCTACAGCACTCGGACAGAACAGTGGGTGCAGATCTAACACTCTGACCACAGGGCTGGGGTCCAGGTCATCTGCCTCAAGAGCAGTAGAAGCAGTTACGATGGATACTTGGTGGCAAATTGGTGAAAGCAGACCCCATGCACCCAGTAATCTCCAGAAAACCTCCAAGCCACTCCCAGGGGGCATGGGGCTGAGCCTCCAGGAGAGCCATGTGGGAAATGAATGGCAGGTCCAGATTCCTGCTCGTGAATGCTTTTCCGTGTCACCTGCTTGGACCAGATTTGGTCTAATTTATGGGACCAGGTACAGAATGAAAATATGGGCTCACTTGCTCCAAAGCTGCTAAGAATTTCACGATGGTGACGGCGGAGCCTGAAACAAGCACAGGACAGCACTGAGTGTGAATCCTGAGATGCTGCCTGCAGCGTGTGCCTGGAAGTGGCCCTGGTGACCTGTGTTACTGGAACTGCCATCTGCTAAGCCAGTTAGCAGGAGCCCGACTCACACAGTAGGAATAACTTTGTACATCAAATAGTTGCTAGAAAATAATATCTATCCGCACTAAAATCTCCAGGGATATACTTATTTTTCCTAATTACATCTCTGGATCTGTGGACAGCTTATTTTTCATGTCAAGCGTAATGAATCTTAGGGATTTGTTGGTCTATTCAACACATCACTATTGATCACCAAGGCTACTTCTACGCTCTGGAGATGTGGTGAGGAAGAAACTACAAGTCTTCTAAGGAAGTCTACATGGGGTGGGATTTAGCTCATTTGGTAGAGCTCCGCTCTATAGTCTATGAGGTCCTGGGTTCGATTCCCAGTGCCACATAAATGGGAGAAGGACACAGCAATCCACTCCCAAGGCAATCCCAAAAATATCAGCCATTGGAAACCCTATGAGGGTCACTATGAGTTGGACAGGTTGGGATTTAGCTCAGTTGGTAGCGCGCCACTCTGCAGTCTCTGAGATCCCGAGCTTGATTCCCAGCATCACAAAAACGGGAGAAGGACGTGGCAATCCACACCCAAGGCAATCCCCCCAAAAATCAGCCATTGAAAACCCTACAAGGGTCGCTATGAGTCAGATACCACTCAACAGCTGTTGGACAGGACTCGATGGCACCGACAACAGGGAAGTCCACAGAGAAGGAAAACCATGAGACCAACTATCAAAGACATAGCTATGGGACACTGAGGTGAAAGGAAACCTAGGTGGCAGCAAAAACTAGTCATGAGGTGCCGGCACCAGGGCTTTCCAGACACAGAAGTGGATGACAGCCTCTGTTGCTGCTGCTATGGTTACTGTTTAGACTTCCTTCCTTCCTTCCTTCCTTTCCTTCTTTATTTTTTCTTTCTTCTGTCTTTTCTCTTTCTTCTCTTTTCTTTCTTTTCTCTTCTTCATTCTTTTCTTTCTTCATTCTGTTTTGTTCTTTCTTTTCTTTTTTTCTTATTTCCTTTATTTCTTCTTTCTTCTCTTTCTTCTTTCTTTCCTTCCTTTTTTATCTCTTTATTCTTTCTTTTCTTTCTTTCTTTTTTCATTCTTTCTTTTTTCTTTCTTCTTCCTTCCTTCCTTCTTTCTTTTTCTTTCCTTCTTTCTTTCTCTTTCTTTCTTATCTTTGAAATACTTGGAGGTTGAACCTAAGGCTTCACACATAATTGGCAACCACATTACCACTAAGCTGCACCCTTAGCCCCTTTTGTATTTTTTATTTTGAGATAGGGTCTCATTAAATTGCATAGGTTGCCTCTGGCCTTGAACTCATGATCCTCCTACCTCAGCCTCCCAAGTCTCTGGAACTACAGGCATGCACTGGCATGCCCAATTAGATTTTCTTCAGAAAAACGTCAAGGTTTGCAGAAGTGTATCAGTCCTGGGGCCATATCACATGACCCTTGACATTCCAACCAGCTTGAGGCCCACCTGTTCCTCTGCCTGAAAGCGTGCTCTGGCCCCCAGGGTCTGGTAGGAGGTGGAGGATAAATACCCAAGCTCCCTCACTCCTCAGAGGTGTCTACTCTCGGGACTCCCAGGAGAAGGAGGAAGTCCCTGATGTCCACAGTTTGACGTGGGGTCTCTGTTCTTCACTTCCCACCCATCTTACTTCCCACCCTCACTCTTTATGTTGCGTGTGTGTGTTTGCATATATATATATATATATATATATATATATATATATATGTAGAGAGAGAGAGAGAGACAGACAGACAGACAGACAGACACAGAGAGAGAGAGCCAGAGCCATAATATTTGCATGTTTGTGGGGTTGTTGGTGTTAGGTGCCGGCAAGTCGGTATCCGACTCATAGCAACTCTACATACAACAGGTGAAACAGTATCATTACTACTTCTCTGCTATTCATAGGGCTTTCGATGGCAGATTGATTTTTGGGAATGGGTTACCGGATGCTTCTCCCAATGTTTGCAGGATACAGGAGCTGGGATTTAGCTCAGTTGGTTAGAGCACTGCTCTGCAGTTTCTGAGGTCTCGAGTTCGATCCCCAGCACTGCAAAAATGGGAGAAGGACGTGGCAATCCACTCCCTAGGCAATCCTGAAACAATCAGCCATGGAAAACCCTATGAGGGTGACTATGAGTTGGACACAATTCGATGGGACCTAACAACAACAACCCCATTTGCTAGGGTTCTGTCCTTATGACCTAATCATCCCCTACAGGCTGTGCTTCTTCATCCTATCAAGCTGTGTTTGAAGTTGGGGACATTCAGACTGTAGTGAGAGGTCCAGCCCCCATCAGGCCATCTTCCTATGACTTGCTGGCCCTTTGCAGGGCGCATGCAGGAAAAAAGCCCGAGCTGCTGCTTATGAAGAGGCCCAGCGCTGGAGGAGAGGATGTGTGGGCTACCCAGTCAGCTCCAGCTAGGAGAGCGATGGAACAGCAGCTGGTACCACCCCAGAAGCGGTTCCGGTAACCCCATGCGTTGGGGTGGAGTGTGGGCCAGGCAGGGGCCAGGGAAGCCAAGCCCAGGTGCTAAGAGGGAGGAGGGCTGCAGGAATCAGGGCTCCAGAAGAGGCCGCCCCAGGGCCACCTCTGCACGGTGGCTCTGCCCAGGGCATTCCTCTCCCCGCAGAAAAGTCAGCTTTCTCCATCAGGCAAGCCTTCAGCCTCATTCACTATAAAACGCCCCAAACCAAAGACGCAAAGGTGAATGTTCGAAGTTTTCTACCAAATGCCATTTCCTCCCATGCGGTGGCTGGAATGCAGGTGTTTTATCCACTGCACCGCACATCTCCGAGGGACCCACAGGTCCTCCTTGCCCCTCAGAAGAGCTGCAGTCGCTCCCCAACCCCAGGCAGCGGGCCACCAGCTTCTCTTCCCAACAGGCTGCTCTGATAGCCTGCAAGGGTGGCGAGCTTTGGGACGCCCCACCCCGCAGGAACCCAGGACCACAGGGCTGGGAACGAGGCGCGAGACACTCTCTGCCCAGTATTGGCAGCCGTGCGAGGGCTGTTGCTTCTCATTTAAATCCTCACTTCTTATTCTATTTTGAGATCCTCTCTGGATTTGAGGAATGTTGAGACGTGCCCGTCATAAAACACCAAGTACCGCGGTCGCGCTGGCTGGAGGCAGGCATGCGCTAATGGCAGCAAATCGCCCCGCTCATCAGGCCGCACCTCTGCGCCTGTGAACAAAAGCTGGGAGGGCAGAGGGTGGCTACGCTCCGGGTGACGGGCGCTGGCTGGATGCAGGCTGTTGAGAGAAAGAGGCTTGGAGGCTCCTGAGCGACTGGATAATGCAGAGCAAAGTCAGCCTTTTAAATGAGGTTAAGTAGCCCTAGTGACGGTAAACAGGAGAGGCAGCTCTTCCAGTGGAAATAAAGTGCGTTTGGTGTTGCCGCAAAGTTGCAAAACGCAGCTTAGCTGGGAGAAGTGGATTCCATTTGGGAGATGGAGTAAATTAGAATATGGACTCTAGAGTGGTTTAAAAGGCCCCTTTAACCAGCAAAGAAAAGAGGGACAGGGGAAAAGAGAGAGGACTGGGGCCTGGGGTCAGGGTGGGGGAAATGGATGGGATCGATTGATTATGGCAATTTCACATTGAAATGTTAACACTATCCACACCTCTTACGGCTGAGCTCAGCAATATCGATAGGAAAACAGCAGATTTCAGCGTATGCGGACTTCTAAGGATTTGTCACATATATAAAGGTATTTTCGGCAGGGCACCTGTTAACCCACCTGTTGACCCAGCAACACAGCAGTTGGTTTGCAAGTTTGAGGACAGAGGCAGCCTGCCCAACTTAGCAAGCAAGACCTTGTCTCAAAAATAAAAAAGGGGGCCCCGCGCGGTGGTGCACACCTGTAATCCCAGCGGCTCAGGAGGTGGGGGCAGGAGGATCGCAAATTTGAGACCAGAGGCAGTCTGCGTAACTTAGCGAGACCTTGTCTCAAAAAGTAAAAAAATGGGCTGGAGGTGCAGCTCAGTGGTCCAGCACTTGCAGAGCATGCAAGTGCGAGGCCCTGGGTTCAACCCCCAGTACCGCAAATAATAATAATAATAATAATAATAATAATAATAATAATAATAAATAAAAGCGGAGCTGGGGGTGCAGCTCAGGGGTAGAAGCCCAGCCTGCGTGAGGCCCTAGGTTCAACTCTAAGTACAGCTAATTTTTTTTTTAATTTTTAAAAAATATTTCACATAGTTTTTCTAAATTCCCCCATAAGACGGTGTAGTTGGTATACTTCTGCATTCTTTTTAACCCTCAGCTTGTTGAAAGAGCATTTCAAATGCTAGCTCTCAGGAGATCCTGCCAGACATTTCTGGGTTTCTTCACCCCCCACCCCTGCGGAGAGGAAATCCTCAAATCAAAACTGAATTGAGCAACAAAGGAAATCGCGTTTTGCAAGAGGTTTTGTTTTTGTTGTTTATTTATTTATTTGTTTTGATTAAAGACAAACAATAGAGGCGAAGCTGATATGTTGACAGGTTGACCTGGTCAGAAAGCAAACCCGGAAGAGGCTTGAAGGAAGTCCCCGCCCATCTCCCTCTGCGTAGGTGACCACCTTGCCGGGCCTCCTCCTGCTGTGGGCTGCTTGGTTCCTGACACGGTGGAGGTGAGCAGTAAGAACAGTAAGAATGTCCACATCCAAGACCTCCACCCGAACCCCTTGGGCAAGCGGAAAGGTGGTGTCTCTTCAGGAGTTTTGCATCCTGATGAGCCCTTGAGGCAGGGAGAGACTGGATTTCACTTGCTTGAAGAGAACAACATCATTAGAGATTTGCAAATGGGAGTCTGATATCCTGTATATATGAAAAACCCACTGGCTTGTGTCTAAGTAGAGTGTAAATTCTCATGGTATTTCTTGTTGTTGGGTGCCATCGAGTCGTGTCCAACTCATAGTGACCTTTATAGGGTTTTCAATGGCTGTTTCGGGATTGCCTCGGGAGTGGATTGCCACGTCCTTCTCCCATTTTTGTGGTGCTGGGAATCAAACTGGGGACCTCAGAGACTGCAGAGCGGCACTCTACCAACTGAGCTAAATCCCAGCCCCTCCCATGGTACTGTTGTTGTTGTTAGGTGCAATCGAGTCGGCATCTGACTCATAGCGACCGTCATAGGGTTTTCAATGGGTGACCGTTTTGGGATTGCCTTGGGAGTGGATTGCCAGGCTCTTCTCCCATTTTTGCGGTGCTGGGAATTGAACTCGGGACCTCAGAGACTGCAGTGCAGCGCTCTACCCACTGAGCTAAATCCCAGCCCTTCCCATGGTACTAGAATCCCCTTTTTTCTTTGGAAGAAAGTGCTAAGTATTGAAAGGCTTAAAAGTGGCCAGGAAATTCATAAACTTGCATTCAAAAATAATTCCATTCCATTCTAAAATTAGAAGCGGTCAAGGGAATCAAAACAAGTTGTTCAAATGAATGCTAGTGTTGGATTGACCTTTTTGTTTATTTGTGTGCTTCCAATTTGTGTTATTGATCCCTGACAAACATGAGAGTGGGGGGAACTCATACAATCCCGTCTGCAGGTAGGGAGGGGATAAACCAAGTCCCAGAGAGGAAAAGGCTATCCCAGAATATGTTACACGCGGGAAGGGGGTGCAGGGGACAGAGCCTCTTCCTGTCTTGGAATGCAAACTGTGATTCTGGGAATGCAAATTGCGTGGATGAGAATTTCATGCTTTGGCTATTGGAAGAAGCATTCGGAAAATGTGCCTCGGGCATATTTAGTTTGTTGAAAAATGAAGAATGTCACTTTGGCCACCTACTTGGAAATGGTAACTTAATATAGCATTGTTATTTTTCTGCAGAGCCAGAATGCTAAATTTGATAGCCTAATAGTTCTGGGATAAGTTTCAGAAAGAAACATCTATATTCTACACCGAACAGCGCTCCGAAAGGAACAACGAAAGTAGAATATATTTGCTAGAAGAAAAAAAAAATGTGTAGAAGGCGGCAGCGGGTTTTAGCTAAGGCAATTATGTTACCAGCTTGTAAATAGATCCTCATGCTCAAGACGCAAGTAGCACATGGGTGCCTTAAGGAAAATGTGCAAGGCTATGCCCGGCCTCTGCTCTGGGCCCAGCTTAACCTCCCACGAGCGTCTAGGCTACATGTTGGCACATGCAGACTGGCTTGGCATGGGCCGGCTTTTCTTTGTGTTTTCTTCTCTTGGCCGCTGGTCTTGGCACTCACTACACTGGTATATATGTCTTTTTCCTTAAGGGGGAATGGAATACAATTTTTTGAAGTCAAATATTCTTATTGTTTCCAATCCAACAGCCAGAACACCAGACAAATAAACCTTTATTTGAATTTGCAAGGCATTTTAATATCTGTTTATTGTCCACCTGTGTCTACAGGGGTACCACCCTGGTGTCCGATCCTGTCTGATCTTGGAAGCTAAGCAGGGTCAAGCCTGGTTAGTACTTCGATGGGAGATCGCCTTAGAATACCTGGTGCTGTAGGCTTGGGAGAAGGACCTGGCAGCCCACTCCCAAAATAATCCCAAAACAATCAACCATTGACAGCCCTATGAGTAGCAGAGAAGCATTGACGTAGTGCCAGGCGTGACACGGTGTCAGGTAGGGTTTGGTTCTGCTCTATTTAGGGTCACTATGAATCTGACCTGACTCGACAACATCTAAAAACAATATTATCCACCTGTATTTCATTTTCTGTGGATGCCTATTTATTTTGTCTCTTTTCCTATTCCATTATCTTCAGTCTTCTTGTGATTTTGTAGGGACTCTTTATATATTCCAAAGGGCTGGGATATAACTCAGTTGGTAGAGTGCTGCTCTGTGCTTTCCAAGGCCTTGGGTTTGATCCCCAGCACTGCAAAAATGGGAGAAGGACCCGGAAGCCCTCTCCCAAAACAAACAGCCATCGAAAACTCTATGAATAGCAGAGAAGCACTGATATAGTGTTGGGCATGGCATAGTGTTGGGAAATGTTTCACTTGTTGTACATAGGGTCACTATGAGTCCGACCTGACTCAATGGCACCTAACAACAATTTTATATATTCCAGACACTATTTCTTTGTTTGCTACACGTTTTCTCCTTCTCTGTTATTTTCTCAAAATGTTTCACAGTAGCTATTCTTGTGTGCTTCCTTTCTGCAAAGGTGAGTATGAGTGTATCAATTTAAACAAACAAACAAAAACCTCATTTGAATTTTGATTGTGATTGAAATGAATTTACCTTATTTGGGAAGAACTGAAATCTTTATAATACTGAGATATCCTTTCAGAAGAATTGTATGTCTCCCCAGTTATACAAAATTTTTTATGTTTCAACTATAAATTTCTGGTAGATGGTCTCTATTTTGTTGAGGGAATATTTTCTTTGAATAACCAATTAAGGATTATTTCCTTAGTAAGGAGTTCCAAATATTTCAAACTATTTTATGGGGCTGAGGGTATAGCTCAGTGGTAGAGCATTTGCCCAGTATGCATGAGGCCTTGGGTTTAATTCCCCAGCACATGCACAAAGAAATTTTATATCCATTAAGAGAATATATAGTTTTTCTTTGTCCACTAAGGAGATAAATTGTGCCAAAAGATTTCCTGATATTGAGCTATCCTTACATTGCTGGTATAAACCTGAATTGTTTATGAGGTTTTGGTTCTTTAACATATAATTAGAATTGGTGAGTTAATAATTTATGATTCCCACATGTAGATTCATGAGTAAAATGAGTCTAATTTTTTGTAGTACTATCTAGTCTGAGATTAAGACTACACTAGCTTTAAACAATGAATGGGATATATGCCTCATTTTCCATCTACTGCAAAAACATACATAATTTGGGGATCAATTATTCCTTGCAAGTTTTGTAAAGTCCACATGAACATGCATTTGAAGGGAGGAATCTAACAGTAAGTAGATACTCAATTAGGCTAAGAGGTCTTTGGATTCCCAAATGGACATTCATTTCTAAATCTGTAGCTTAGAAGTTTGGCTTTCTTTTCTTTTCATTTTAAAGAGTGCTGTTTTATCCATTTTCTTTTGTTATCACAGACTACAAGAGACTGGGTATAACTTTACCTTCTGCTTCCATGTATTATGATTTGGGTCTTGAATGCCTCCCAAAGGTCTGTCTGTCAAAATCTGGGTCACCAGCCTGTGGAACTGTTGGGAGGTGGGAGGAGTATTGGGAAGTGGAGCCTAGCGGAAAGAGGTTAGGTCATTGAGAGGGTGCCCTTGGGGGAGACATTGGGACCTCCATCCTCTCTCCCTGTGCTTCTTGGTTGCCATGCAGTGAGAAGCTTTGCTTCACCATGCACTCCCTACCCGGTAGTCTGTTCCAACACAGAACCAAAGGTATCAGGGTCAAGCAACCATAGACCAAAACCTCTGAAACCATGAGCCTCCTTGAAGTTGATTTATCTCAGGTACTTGCTACTGTAACCAAAAGCAGCTAAAAATAATTTAAAGTTAATGATTGAGAGGATGAGGCAGGAGGATTGCAAGTTTTAAGCCTACGTAGGCTACATGAGCCTGCAGCTGTAGCCCTGTGGCATCTGATCCCATCAGATCTCAGAAGCTAAGCAGGGTCGGGCCTGGTTCGTACTTGGATGGGAGACCACCTGGGAACATCAGGTGCCGTAGGCTTGGGAGTAGGATCCGGCAGCCCACTCCCAAACAACTATCAGCCATTGAAAACCCTATACACAGCAGAGAAGCACTGACAACAGTGTTTCACCTATTGTATGTAGGGTTGCTATCAGTCAGATACCAACTCTAAGGCACCTAACAACAACAACAACAACAACAACAGGCTACATGAGGAGTTTCAGGCCAACCTGGACTACTCAGGGAGACCATGTCTCAACATAAAAATACAGGGCTGGGGATGCACCTCAGTGGTAGAGCGTCTCCCTAGCGTGCACCAGGCCCTGGGTTCAATCTCAATATTAGAAAGGAAAGAAGGAAGGAATGAAGAAAGAAAGGAAGGAAAAGAAGAAGAAAGAAGGAAAATACTAACCTTAGGTTGTGTTTGTTCCCAAATCTATTTATGACAAGTATACCTGTTATAATTACTTCATTTAATTATATATTATAAAAACCAATGGAATAAGTTTTTCCAATTTTTTTTTTTTTTTGTATGTGTGTGGTACTGGGAGTTGAACCCAGGGCCTTGTGCTTGCATGCTCTGCAAGTGCTGGACCACTGAGCTGCGCCCCCAGTCCTTTTTTTTTTTTTTTTTTTTTAACATTTTGAGACAGGGTCTCACTAAGTTACACAGACTGTCTCTGATCTCGAATTTGCAATCCTCCTGCCTCCGCCTCCCATACTGCTGGGATTATAGGCATGTGCCACCATGCCCGGTGCCTACAAAATTTTCATCTTTATGAAGACTACCTTGAATACATTAGGAGGACTAGGTAGAGTTGAGTCATTAGGTAAATGGTTTAGATTTCCTGCAACATTAAGGATATTTTTCTTTTTAAACCTTCATTTCTTTCATTTATGGGAAGTAGAGCTGAAACGATGGTAGACATATAAGCTCAGTCCGTCATCATAATCCAATTAAAGAGTTTTAACAGAAAAGTCAATACTTCATTCTTTTTTAAAATAATAATTCACTTTTCAGAAATGTGTAGGGCAATAATGGTTTCCAAATAATTGTTTCCAAATGATTCTGCTTGGGCTCAAGAATATGTGTTTGTTTGTTTGTTTCTCCCTGGGGCATATTTGACATTCCTTATCACATAGACTGTTTCCTGCTAGTATTTAAAGTATGCACTGGCTTCTAAGGGTATCCACAGCCTAACCAGAGGATAAAGCACCACAACACACCTCTCTCAGAGGATGGGGCCAGCTTGCTTGGCATCCGGGAGCTTTCAGTTCAGATTTGCTCTGCTGCCATGGAGAGACGCCCTCCTCCCATAGCAGCCCTGTCCCAGTGCCTGAGCATTGAATTCCTCGAATGACAAGCTGGTCTCACAGTTACGTGCCAGGCAAGCTTTGCTTGAGGTGGAGTATGTACCAAGGGTCCCCACAGGGACTGAGATGTGGTTGTTGTTGTTGTTAGGTGCCGTCTAGTCGAGTCCGACTCATAGCGACCCTATGTACAGCAGATGTGGTTAGGGGCTCCTTACCAAGAGCCCCAGGTCCCAAGGAGTCAGGGCTCCAAAGTAGCCTAAGTGCATTAGGAGCTCAGAGCCAATGACCCCCGCTCCTTGTGGGACCCAGGGCAACCTGTTGAGCTTCCCCAAACCCCACGCCCTTGACTGTGAAATGATGACCTAGCAGTGGCCACTTGATAGGGCTGTTTTCAAGACCAAATAATGTGTGCAGTGCACAGAGCCAGGACTGGTACCCAGTGAACACACTCTGCAGGCCGTGATCATTGCTGCCCCTGTGATGCCCCAAGATGTGACTTTGCAACCAGTCTTAGATTCCAAAAGGAAGGCCAGGAGCCTCTGCCAACACGACTCACCAGGAGGCCTGAATGGAATGCAGACGTTACTGATAGGGAACCATAGGCACACAGGCCAAACTGCATGGTGCGCTATGCCCGTACGCTCCCCTGTGCGGTCTTCCCACTTACCAGCCTTCTCCTTCACAGTAGGGCAAGGGTGCATCCATGCATCCATTCTGTTTTTCATTTTCAGCAGAATATTTAATAAATTACACAACAAGGCAATCACCTAAGGGAAATCCCTAAAAGAAAATGCAAATAGTAGCAAGAACTAGGCCAATATGAACAGCTGGATTATTTTTAGACAAGCTTTTGGACTTCTTCACCATTTTTATTTCATTTTATTTTATTTGGATTTTCAATGGATTTCATGGAAGTCAACTTTTAATTTTTACTTTCTCCTGTTCAAAATTGATAACCTCATGCTCTTTTCTGACCCAGGTATATCTAAATTTAGGCATAGTCATCTATTCTAGTTCCTACATCTTAAAGTTATTTAGAAGAAAAGAATATATTAAAGGTATTTTGGAGGAAAATTATCTATATTTCTACCTCTCTAGAAGGAGTTTTTTTTTTTTTTTGACCCATTGTCTTTATGTATGTATAGCCTATCAGAAAAATGTACAAATAAATTTGTTACTCATTTCCAGGTAAAGTTCTACAAAACCTTTTAATGGACTATTAATGCATTTACTCTGCAGTTATTTTTAAGGAACTGAATGCTATTCGGTCACTTTGGTAACAATTTAATTAAATGATTCTATTAATATTAGACCTCATAGACTGCAGAGCGGTCCTCTACCAACTGAGCTAAATCCCAGCCCAGAGACAGACCCAGCAACCTACTCCCAAAAATCAATCCGCCATTGAAAACCCTATGAACATCACAGAAGCACTGACAATAGTGTTTTACCTGTTGTATGTAGGGTTGCTATGAGTCAGACACCGACTCGACAGCACCTAACAACAGCAACAACATATATATGTATAAGCCATATATATATATATATGTCATATGTATGTCATATATATATCATATATATATCATATATATATCATATATATGTCATATATATATATATATATATATATATATATATATATATATATATATGTTGTTGTTAGGTGCTGCCGAGTTGGCATCCGACTCATCATAGCGACCCTCATAGGGTTTTCAATGGCTGACTGTTTCGGGATTGCCTCGGGAGTGGATTGCCAGGTCCTTCTCCCATTTTTGCACTGCTGGGAATTGAACTTGGAACCTCAGAGACTGCAGTGCAGTGCTCTACCCACTGAGCTAAATCCCAGCCCATATATATATATATATATCATGTTGTTGTTGTTGTTCTTCTTCTTGTTAAGTGCCATCAAGTTAGTCCTGACTTATAGCAACCCTATGTACAACAGAAAGAAACACAGAGCATCTCTGCTATTCATAGGGTTTTCAGTGGTGGATTGATTTTTGGGAGTGGGTTGCCAGGTCCTTCTCCAAAGCCTACAGCACCTGGTATTCCCAGGTTGTCTCCCAACCAGGTACTAACCAGGCCTGACCCTGCTTAGCTTCCAAGATCTAATGGGATCGGACACCACAGTGGTACGACTGCAGGAACATAAACCATATATATATGGGGGGGGGGGGGTGTGAGTGCATGCGTGTGCGTGCATGCGTGCGTGCGTGCGTGTGTGTGTGTGTGTGTGTACTTCCCACCTCAGGATGACAAAATTTCTCCTCTTGAGCACAATCCAAAGGAAATACTGTCATCTCTGAAAGCATTTTCAAAAGTACCATTTTTTAAAAAATCTCTTCACAGTCCTCAAAAAATTCAGCATAGAACTTACGTCATGATTTAACAACTCCTCTTCTGGCTATAGTTCACCAAGGAACGGAGAGCAAGGACTTGAACACTATCTGCACGCTCCTGCTCACAGCAGTGTTACACACAACAGCCAGGAAGTAGAAACGACCCATGTCACTCGGCAAACGGATACGTACACAGAAGGTGGTATTTATGCACAGTGGATATTACTCAACCTTTACCAGGAACGAAATTCAGATTCATGGTACAACTTGGGTGGACTTGGAAGACATGCTCAGTGAAATAAACCAGTCACCAAAGGACAAATGAAGTGATTCCACCCCAGGGAGGTACCCGGAATGGTCAACCCTACAGAGACAGCAGAACGGCGGTTCTCAGGGGCTCAGGGAGAGAGAGAGAGAGTTGGTGCTTAACGGGGACAGCGTCTCAGTTTGCGAAGATGAAAAGGTTGTGGAGACAGATGGCTCAACAACAGTATGAATTTTTTTAGTGCCTTTGAATTGTATACTTTAAAATGATTCAGGGCCAGGCACAGTGCACATGACTATAATCCTAGTGTGTAGGGAGGTTGGGGCAGGAGGATCGTGAGTGCGAGGCCAGAGGCAGCTACCTAACTTAGCAAGATCCTGTCTCAAGATGAAAAATAGAAAGGGCCTGGGAGTGTATCTCAGTGTTAGAGAACTTGCCTAGCAATGCAATCCCAGCACTTGAGAGGCTGAAGCAGGATGTAAGTTCCAGGCCAGTCTGGACTACTTAGAAGATGTACTTAGAAGATTAAAATGGCAAATTTTATGTAATGTATGTCTTACCATAATAAAAGAAAATTCAAACAGCTAAACTGCTCATCTTGAGAGCCCGGAGGCAGAGAGAGGTCCCCGATGCCCTGCAGAGCCTCAGCTCCCTTCTGCATCTTGGTGGCCTTGGCCCCCACCCAGCCTCCACCTCAGCACAGGGAGAACAGGCAGCTTTGTAATTTCATCATGCGGAAAAGAAAACAAAGCAGACAGTAAAAGGGAACTCTGTGTACTGTGACCCCAGGCAAAGGGACCTGCCTCGCACACACTCACGGGGACGCTGAGCAACCCCCCTGCCTGCTCAGACGCAGGATGAAGAAATGAGTAAATAAGCTCACAGAGCTTTTCAGTGATCCGGAAGAGAGTGGGGGAGACACTGAGGAGCAGCGGGTGTGCTTAGACGCTGACTTGATTATTCGTACATCACACGCAGACACACACACAAGCACAGACCCACACAGCGCATGCGCACACACACACACACACACACACACACACACACACGCAGACTACATGGGAACGAGCGCAAGCAATTCGCGAACATATTTCAGAAACTCTTCTATGAGGTACAGAATTGCTTAGCAGGCAAGAGTTGAATCAGTAAGGACAAGAAACTATCGCAATTTCCAGTTACACTTCATGCATCCTGCAAAGGGCAAATGGGTTCCCACAAGTTCACAGGCCAACGCGTTCATCCCGCATCCCGGAAATGTTTCAGAAAATATTACAATATGGCTGCCATTCCTTCCCTCCCTCCCTTTCTTCTTTCCTTCTCTCCCTCCTTCTTTCCATCTTTCCTCCCTTCCTTCCTTCTTTCCTTCTTTCCCTTCCTTCCTTTTTTCCTTCCTTCCCTTCCTTCCTTTTTTCCTTCCTTCCTTGCTTCCTCTTTCCAAGTGCGTGGTTCATTTGGGAAGAAGCAATGGATCCAATTAAGAGAATGTGGGAGGGTTGCCTGGAGGAGAGGACATTTAGGTTGGCATTTGAAGGATCTTATTCAAATGGGGACATCATTCTAGGCCTAAGAGTGAGCAGGAGAAGGCAAGAAGTCCCAAAGGACAAAATAATCACAATTTAGTTTAAAGATCTTAACTGGCTTTGTTTTAGGTTCTAGAATTGGACAGCAGGGCATTCTATAAAACATTAAGTGTTCTGATGGGATGAGCAGAAAGGTTTGGTTTTATAGGCAGAAAAAGGATGAAGAAAGCAGAAACTTAAAAGAAAAAAAACACAAGTGTATTTGTTCATTTCAAAGTTGGGGGTCAGAACAATAGGTAAACACCAGCTGGTTAACATGGACTTACTTCAGGCCCGCTGGGGTTTAGCTCAGTTGGTAGTGTATTACTCTGCACTCTCTGAGGACCAGGGTCCGATCCCCAGCACCACAAAAATGGGAGAAGGCCAAGGCCATCCACTCCTGAAGAAATCCTGCAACAATCAGCCACTGAAAACCCTGTGAGGGGTCGCTATGACCCTGTGAGAGTCACCCGACTTGAAGGCACCTAACAACAACTTCAGGCTCAGATTAGGCCACTGAAACTGGCCTGTTTGAACATCTGGCTGTTATCACTTTAATCTCAAGTTCTCTAAAGTCCACATAAATTTAGTTTCACCTTGGTGATGGGAATCTTACTTAGCACAGCACCTGTTTTGATTTTTAGTCCGGTCGGTGGTTCCAGCACTGGAGCCTCCTCCAAGACAGTGGCCTGCACTGATGATCATTTAACAAAAGGCCTGGGGCTGGTTCTCAGGCAGTGCGTGCTGGGGGGAAGGAAGCAGGGAGTCTGGGATGAAGCAGTGAGTCTGGGACGTAGACAGCACCTCCGCCCGCTGATGCTGCGGAGCCAGCAGAGCAGCTGCGCACCATGGCGCATGCCTGTAATCCCCGCCATACGGGAGGTAAAAGCAGAGGGGCTCTCAACCTCGAGGCGAGAGGCAGCCTGCGCAATTCAGTGAGACCCTGACTCAAAAAAGAATTTTTTTTTTAAGTAGGCTGGGGAGGCAGACATAGTGGTACATGCCTTTAATCCCAGTGACTCGGGAGGTAGAGACAGGAGGATCGCAAATTCCGGGCCAGAGGCAGCCTGCATGACTTAGTGAGACCCTGTCTCAAAATACAAAGTAAAAAATGGGTTGCGGGTAAGGCTCAGTGGTGGGGCGCTTGCAAAAAAGCATGAGTGAGGCCCGGGGTTCAACACCCCAATACCGCAAAAAAACAACAGAAAACAAAACAAAAACAAACAAACAAAAAAACCATAGGCTGGGGATGCAGCCCAGTGGGAGAGCACTTGCAAAGTGCCCAAGGTTCAACCCTCAACCTCCAGGCACCTGAAGAGAAGGAGGAGGAGGAGGAGGAGGAGCAGCAGCAGCAGCAGCAGCAGCAGCAGCATAGTAGCATGATGCTTTACTTTGAGGAAATGGCTCCATGGCTGGCACAAAGTAGGAGGACATGAGCTGGGGCAGTGGAGGCTTGTGTGGGCCAGAGCCAAGGACCCTCCATCTCCAGCAGCCCACCCAGCAAAGGGCCCTTCCCTATGCCTGAGGTCCCTCAGCCCTATACCTGCTGACCCGTATTGGCACCTTTTTAGCAGGGCCATAGCCCTAGCCACTAGGGTAATAGGGAGAGCACCAAGAATCTCAGAAAACCAGATTTGTGTGATCCAACAAGAGATGATATTGGAATGGCCAGAATGGCCACTGCATGGCCACAGGACATTTCTAGTTCCAGGATCCATGTGCAAAATGACAAATGAAGGAGTCAGGCAGAGAAGACAGGTGTCCCCATCCCTTAATCCTCACATCCTTTCTGTTAAGATTGGTGGATAGCACACAGCAGAAAATACACGGGCTGGGGTGTAGCCCCGTGGTAGAGCGCCTGTCTAGATGTGCCAGGCCCTGGGTTCCATCCCCAGCACCACAGTGAAAAAGAAAGAAAATAACGAAGCGCTCTTGCTTCTATTCTAGCAGCTCAGAGTCAGTGGATCCACCTCAGGCCTATACCACTGTCATTTCAAAGGTCCTGTGGTTGAAACAGGACAACAGCGTGCCCTGATCCTCCCTTAAATCACACACCAAAGCCTGACCTTCCATCTCCCGCTCCCCGGAGGCAGGAGTTTCCAAAAACAGCCCTGGGAACCTGGGGTCTTCATCGCTGCCCATCTGCAGGGGCTGCTGGACACACCACCCCAAAATGTGCCACGTGGGCACAGGGGTTATGCCGAGCTAGGGGCTCTGCCTTCCTCTTCCCACCATCTGCCTAAAGGCAAGGTGTAAATGTCCCTTTGTGCAGGTGTCCCCTCCCCCAGGAGGCCGACAAGGCAGGACCTCAGCCTGCACAAACAGCCCCTCGGTCTTACCTTCCATTGGCTGCCCCCTCCATGTTCGCCTTCCACAGTTCACTTCCCCTCAAAGCCCCGCCCCTTTCCCTGGGCCGCTCCACTTCCCATGGCTTATCTCTTTGTTAAAACAGCATGGAAGTGCAGGCCTAACTGCCTCTGCCTTTTCACTTCCTTTTCTGTGATAGCGTTGAGTATACACAAAATTACCATACCAACATCAGATAAAACTTGTACGTGTTTCTGTCTCTTTCATCGGTTTGATTTGTAGGACCTGAGACTCGCAACCTAAGAGGGCCGAGGAAACGTTTTGTCTTCTCCCTGCTTCCCCAGCATTGGATCCAGGCCGTACCTGTTGACCCACTTTAGCCGACCGTGTGGCAGGGGGTCCTGTGCCTGGTCTTGCCCTGACACGGAGAGGCCTGGCCTGACTGTTGTCCCCAGCCTATGGTAGAGAAAGTAGGGAAATTAGGGCCCGCAGGCCACATCTGGCCAGCCACCTGTTTTTGCAAATGAAGCTTCGTGGTAGCGCACCACACCTGTGCAGTTGTACTGTGAATGCCAGCTGTCCATCACAAGGGTACTGCTGAGAACCTATGGTGGAGCCCACATGCCTTGCCACGCTTGAGAGAGGGGTTCTGTACAGAGCAGTGTCTGAGTCTTGATTTGGAAAGTGCACCTGCCTGCCGGAAAGGCCACAAGGAGAGGCCTGAAGCCTACAGGGAGAGAGAGGCCCCTGCATTCCACCTCCCAGGCCCACAGGAGGAACCCCAGGGAGGCAGGACAGCCAACCGTCCTCCTTTCCCAGGCCCTCAGGAACAGAGAAGGAAAGAGGGGCTTTGTTTGTCACACAGCAGCTGGTCACTGGGACCTGTCCCCCTCCCCCCACACAGAGATGCCTGGGCCGTTACCGCACCTCTGGGAAGCTACACCCCAACCTGCGCTGAGCTGGTTCCGGAACCGTCACGGGTTTTCTAGAGAATTGCCATGAGGCATCATGAAACCGCTATCAAACCATGAGGCATGTTCCCTTCACCTTAAATGTTATCGCTGCGCTCTGCTGCCGCGTGGCCGGCTCTCGGGCCGTGGGATTTGGCCTTTTAATCGGTCTTATCATTATGAACACACTGAGGACCTGGGCGGCCCACAGTGGGAACTTTGCACCCCTCTTAACCCAGAAAGCCTGCCTGGCTCGGCTTTCCCCTTAGTGACGTCTTGCCCTGAATTCCCAGGGTGGCTTTGTAAGGCCACGTGCCTGCCGTGTCAAATTCCTCTGATTTTCAAATGACAGGGAGCCCTGTGAGTTCAGCCCAAGCTTCTTAATGGTTTTCTCACTGAAAACGCATCAATTACGTCCATTCTTCAGGACAGCAAAACTCAGGGCAGATTCTGTCTGTCAGGTTTCCTCAGCCGCATCTCAAGAGAAGGCTCAGATACCCTTGCTCCCCTCATAGTGGGCACTGATGGACACTCCTCAGGCTGCAGCTGTTTGGGGGGGGGCATGCCTGCCCCGCCTCATGTTGTCTGTTCCCCAGACTGGGCATGGCAGGCAGAGCAGCCCCAAAGGTGCTCACTCCCCAGTGCCTGAAACCAAACGTGATGTGCAGAACAGCAAAAGGGCCTCTCTGTGTGAGCGGGCTGCGGACATTACCATAGGGGGTCATCCTGCACTGTCCCTGAGGAAGTGACCTGTGGAAGCACAGAGCTGTCGCAGGCTGGGACGTGAAGTGCTACAGTGGGAGGACCTGTCTTGGTCTGTTTGGGCTACTGTGACAGAGCAGCATAAGTCAGAGCGACTTACAGACCACAAAGACCGACCTCCCATAGTTCTAAAAACCAAGAAGTCCAAGGTCAAGGTGCTGACAGGGCAGGGCTGCTTCCTGATTCAGACAGTGCCTTCTTGCTGTGTGATGCCTGGTGGGAGATGGCGGTGGCTCTCTGGGGCCTCTTTCATAAGGACACTGAACCCATTTTTGAGACTCCACTCTCATGACCTCATGATTCCCCCCAGGCCCCGCTTCCTCACACCATTCCACCAGGGGTTCAGATTTCAACACCCGGAGGAGCTGGGGGACTCGAACATTCAGACCGTAGCAGTGACGTCAGGGAACTTCCTGGAGAGGAAGCTGCGCAGAGGCCCTGGCTGGTGGCCCAAAGTGGAGAGGGATGCTCTGGGGGGCTGCAGGGCCCTCAGGCCACAGCTCCAGCCATGCTACCCGGATGTGCCAGGCCTGCCCAGTGGAGTCCCCTCACCTGTGTCACACCACAGGACAGCCACGCTCTTTACCACACCATCGTCTCCTTCAAAGTGCACCCAGTGTGTGCCCATGACTTGGGAAGCACCATTGTTTCTGGGTTCTGTGAGGTCGCCCCTAAGAATGACTTAGTTCTTGTGGAAGAAAACAGAAATAGTGTCAGCCCCCACTTTTCCCAGTACACTCTCACCTTTCCCCAGACGGGGCAGAGCCAGCCGAAGAAGGCCACCCTTGCAGTGTGCCTGCTCACCCATGCTGGCCTGCTCCCCAAACCAGTCACTATTCTAGAAGTTTCCATTCTGCGCTGAGTATAAAATGGCCACTGGGATGGTGGCTGCTCCATGGTCTAGGGATCCGGCCAGTTTTTCATGAGCAGGGAGCTGACCTCATGGCCTGGAGGTGCTGTTACCTGGACCACCAAAGATGACCTCAGAATAATCCAGGTCTGCCCTATTCCCACCCAACCACAGGAGGCTGTGGCGTCCCTGTGGCCCTTCTCAACCCTGGCCTCTCCCTCTCCTTGTTGCCACCCTCCAGCAATGTCTCTCTCCTCCTTCCCTCCTCTCTGTCATCCCAAGACCCCAGGCAGGACCAGGACCACAAGAAACGAGTCCGTCACCTCTACACATGGGGTGTCATGGCGGTCAGGCTTCCTCAGAGAAGCAGAGCCGAGAGGACACAGGAAGAGGCCTGGTAGTGAGGGGTAGCCTATGCTCCTATGGCGGGCGAGAGGCCCCAGAGCTGCCATCTGCCAGCTGAGGGCCCAGAAGGCAACTGGTGTCATTCAGTGCAAGTCTGAAGGCCTGAGGACCAGTGATGCTGCTGATAAACAGCCCCCGCCCCCCCGTCCCAGGACAGGAAAAGACGAGGCGAGATGCTCCCACCAAGTAGCAAGACAGGAAAGAAAAAGAGCAAATCCTTCGTTTTCCACCTTCCGTTCTGTTCAGGCCCTGATAGACCGGATGGGCCCAACCCCATTGGGAGGAACATCTGCCTTCCCCAGTCTCATCAGAAACACCCTCCCGGGCACACTCAGGGCAATGTATGATCTGGGCACCCAGGGCCCACCCAGAGAGATATAAATGTAACCACCACCCAGGTGAAATCTCTCCCTCACTGGTGACTTGTCCATCGTGGAGAGCCGCCAGGCAGCTCTGATTTTGTCTTACATCTGGAGACATTTACCAAACAAGACACTGTCAACTACCCCAAGCTCTCCAATCCTCACAGTGGCCCAGCGAGGCAGTCCCAAGTCCTGGAGGAAACTGAGGCAGAGGCGAGGGATAAGGGAGGATAGTAGTTAGGAGGAATGGACAGCCCTTGGTAAATTACTTGCTGGAGGCCCCACAGTCAGTGGGTGTGGTGAACATGGGGTCTACTGACTCATAAAACTATGATTTTATCTATGAGTACATGCTCATGGGAAAAGTCCACGCTGTGAGGTACCTACAGAA
Source organism: Pedetes capensis (assembly GCA_007922755.1). Classification (NCBI taxonomy): domain Eukaryota; kingdom Metazoa; phylum Chordata; class Mammalia; order Rodentia; family Pedetidae; genus Pedetes; species Pedetes capensis. The sequence goes on along the minus strand of VMDO01000194.1, from coordinate 281,783 downwards.
AGATAAGCTAACCATCTAAAATCAGAGAGCCTCGAAATACATCCAGCTCTGCCTCGAGCTGAGAGCGCAGGCTTGTTCTAATATTCTTTGCCTGTGAAATATTTCCTGAAATACTTGTACCCCTGGTCCTCAGCAATGCGCCAAGATACAACCCCCAGCTCCACGGGCCATGGTAGCCCCAGGCAGTGCATTAAACTGTGCCAGGATCCACAGGCCAGGAGGGCGCAGTGGCAGAAGGGACAGGTGGTCACAGAACACCATAGCCTCACCGGGGAAGCAGCCCTCGTTGACGACCCCTGCTGGGCCCGCCAGGCACATCTTGAGATCCGGAGAACCATTCTGCCGCACAGCGGTTGTCCAAGGTCTTTGGGCTGATGCTTAGGCCCTGGCTCCCACGCATCCCCCAGAAAGCCCGGCTCCTGGAGGCCCTGGTTCCCGTTCTCTAGGCTGTCTTCCTACACAGGGAGTCACGTGGCCAGCACGGAGGGCCTACAAGACCAGAGGGAGCCTGGGCAGGCGGGTGGGAGGTGGGAAGGCAGGTGCCCCCCAGGCCGCCCTCTGTCCTGAGGCTATAAAGAGGAGACCGAAAGTGTGGCATGGACAGGGGTGCAGAGAGGCCAGAGCCAGGGTCTGTTTGGCTCCGGGGGCCTCAGCCAGACAGGCTGTGAAGACACGAGCTATGCCAGCCCCCAACTTCCACAGTCCCTGCTGTGCCCAGCAAGGCCCACCATTCGGGACAGAAGGCATCTGCCGGGGAATCAAGGCTCCATGTTGGAGGCTCTGCTCGTCACGGTCACCAAGGAACTGGGGGCTCCTTTCAGCACATGGTCCCCTATCTTGGCAGGGTGGGGAGGGGGAGGTGAATGAGCTGCTCTAAAAGGCAGAGGCCACCGGGCTGCGCCTTCCCCTCCCAGGGCAGCAAGGACATACAGACCGGAATTCACAGGCTCCCTGGGCTCTGCCCCACTGCCTCCATACCCTGCCTCACCGTCCCCAAGCTGGGAGGCAGGCAGACCAGGGCCCCCCACTCACCCCAGGCACAGGTCACCTGCAGTGTGATTGAATTTAAAAATCAGATGGTCTTGTGTAAAGAGCCGATTTCCAGGTCCTCCTGAGGGTCAGGTGAATGGGGTTAGGCAGTACTGCCCTTCCCTGCCGCAGCCAGCCTGCTGCTCTCGAGTCCCCACCCTTCAGCACGGCTCCCACCTTGACTGTGCACCGCCCCGCCATCCTCTTTCCTTGCCTTTTCTCCTTTCCTTCAATATCTGCCTGAGTTTCTATAATCACAGTCACCCCTGGCTATCCTAGGAGACCGGTTCCAGGAACCCCCATGAGTCCCCAAATCCGAGAATGTTCAAGTTTCTGATATCAAATGGCGTTATATGTGCATGGAAGCCATGCACATTCTCCCATGTACTGTGAATCATCTCTCTTGTTGGTGTTGTTAGGTGCCTTCGAGTCAGTGTCCAACTCATAGTGACCCTTCGTACAACAGGCAAAACAGTATTGTTAGTGCTTCTCTGCTATTCATAGGGTTTTCAATGGCTAATTGGTTTGGGGGAGTGGGTTGCTGGCTCCTTCTCCCAAGCCTATAGCACCTGGTGTTCCCAGGCAGTCTCCCATCCAAGTACTAAGCACACCTGACTCTGCTTAGCTTCTAAGATCTGATGAGATTGGATGCCACAGTGGTACAGCTGCAGGCAAAATCATCTCTAGCAATTTATAATACCTAATATTAGGCAAGGGGCAGGGATTTAGCTCAATTGGTAGAGCGCTGTGCTGCAGTCTCTGAGGCCCTGAGTTCAATTCCCAGCATCGCAAAAATGGGAGAAGGGCCTGGCAATCCACTCCCAAGGCAATCCCGAAATGGTCAGCCATTGAAAACCCTATGAGAGTCACTATGAGTTGGATACTGACTCGCCGGCACACAACAACAACAATATGAGGCAAGGGCTGGGGTTTAGCTCAGTTGGTAGAGCGCCACTCTGCTGTCTCTGAGGTCCCAAGTTCTGTTCCCAGCACCGTAAACATGGGAGAAGGAGGTGGCAATCCACTCCCAAGGCAATCCTGAAACAATCAGCCATTGAAAACCCTATAAGGGTCATTTTGAGTCGGACATGACTCGATGACACCTAACAACAACAACAACATGAGCCAAATGCTAAAGAAATAGGTGTTATATGGCAGTGTTTGAAGAATTATGACAAGAAAAAGTCTTCACGTATTCAGTAGAGATGAAATCCTTTTTTGAATATTTTCAGTCCATGATTGGCTGGATGCAAGGATGCAGAACTGTGGGCGTCATGGCTGAAAAGACTCACTGACGTGTTCCATTGCACTGCGCCCCCTTCTGGACCTCTTGAGCCAGAGCACACACCCCCACACAGGGGCTCTGCCTCCCACCCAGCGCCTAAAGGGCTGTGAGCAATCAGCACACGTTTGGCACAAGTCAGAGCAGGACCCACAGCAGGAAGCCAGCAAACAGAGTGGACCCAGCCCTCCCTCAGACCCAAGAACACAGAGTCACCCTGGGCTGTCATTTGGATTTTGAACGTCCTCCAAAGGCCTATGTGTCAAATGCTTGGTCCCTAGCCTGTGACCCTATTGGGAAATGGAGGACCCTTTAGAGGTGGGGCCTTGTGGGAGGAAGTTAAGTCTTTGAGGGTGTGCCCTCTAGGGACACATTGGGACCCTGGCTCTTCCTGTCTCCCTCTTTGCTCCCCAGCCATCATGAGGTGAGCAGCGAGCCTCCACCACAGGCTTCCACCATGATGCACTGCTTTGACACAGGCCAAAAGCCACAGAGCTAACTAACCACAGACCAAAACCATGAGCCAAGATAAAACCTTCCTCTTCTCAGAGCTCATTATCTCAGGTCATTTGTCACAGTAATGGAAAGCTGACTAACACACTCTGCTTTCAAATAACTTTGAGCAAAATGATAGGTGAAGTTTCTATCATAAAACATACACACATACACATTGTTGGTGTTAGGTGCTGTCGAGTTGGTATCCAACTCATAGCAACCCTACATACAACAGGTGAAACATTGTTGTCAGTGTTTCCCTGCTATTCATAGGGTTTTCAATGGCTGATTGTTTTCTGGAAGTGGGCTGCTAGATCCTTCTCCCAAGCCTACAGCACATGGTGTTCTCAGGCGGTCTCCCATCCAAGTACTAACCAGGTCGGACCCTGCTTAGCCTCCGAGGTTTCATGGGATCAGACACCACTGTGGTACAACTGCAGGCTATATATGTGCATATATATGTATATATTTGTTGTTGGGTGCCATTGAGTCAGAGGCGACTCATAGCGACCGTATGCACAACACTTAACAAAACACTACCCAACAAAGTGTTATGCACACGGTCTTTTTATGTTTGTGTCCATTGTTGTATCACTGCGTTTTTTCTCATTTTGAGGCATGTCACATCAGTAACTGGAGATTCCACGGACTTTACTCCATTCCCGTCACTCAGGTCAACTCAACTTTGAGGAGGCAATTCTTCCCCAGTTGTTTCTTGAATGACTTCCAGCCTGGTGGGCTCCTTTTATGCCATTATATCTGACAATGCTTCTCTGCTATTCATAGGGTTTTCGATGGCAATTGTTTCGCGTGTGGGCTAATGGGTCCTTCTCCCTAGTCTGCCTTAGTCTGGAAGTCAGCTGCAACCTGTCCACCATGGGTGGCCCTGCTGGTGTCTGAAATACCAGTGGCCTAGCCTTCAGCATCACAGCAACATTCAAGCCCCTACACCACAACAAGCTGACGTACACACACATACTCATACACACCACACACCCACACCCACACATGTTGTTGTTGTTGTTAGGTGCCATCGAGTCGGTATCCGACTCATAGCGACTCTCATAGGGTTTTCAATGGCTGTTTCGGGATTGCCTTGGGAGTGGATTGCCAGGTCCTTCTCCCATTTTTGCGGTGCTGGGAATTGAACTTGGGACCTCAGAGACTACAGCGCAGTGCTCTACCAACTGAGCTAAATCCCAGCCCATATATATATATATATATATATATATATGGGCATATATATATATATATATATATATATATATATATATATATCTGACATACAGAAGCACTAGCCAAGTTCCAGCTAGAAGAAAGAGGCCAGGGAAAGGCCCACGGTGGGCACCATGCCCACACCATGAAACTTCCTATGGCAGCCCAGAGCCATGTCCTGGTCCCAGAGACCCCTGCAGTGGAGGCCTGTCCTAGGGACCGGCTCTGTCCACACCCTTGCCCAGGCTCCAGTCACCACGCTCTCTGCCCATGCAGCCCACTCAGCTCATAGGGACCTCAAGGAGAGGCCTCGCAGGGAGCCCTTGACATTGGCCATGATACAAAAGCACACAGAAGGCCAGGGTTGGGGGCACAGATGGGTGAACTGGACAGAGGCTGTGGCAGGGGTATCAAGTGCCAGGGGACCCCAGGGCCCTCAGCACGTGGCAGCCTAGAGGAGAGTCCTGACTATTTAGGACCAACTGATGGGGGACCAGAGGACGCTCCTGGGCTTTGTCACAGCCTGCATTTGGTGGCCACGGCACTGCCCTCCTCCAGGGCCTCACCCAGAGCCCAGGAGCTGATGGCACATTCAGCACCAGGCAGCAGTGACATCAAAGCCCCTCATCGTGCCACCGCCTCCCGGGCACCTTGAGTAAACTTGGCTTCTTCTCACCAAACACCTTCATCTCAGCTGAGGGAACCAAAGCTCCTGGCCATCCGCAGAAACTGTCAGCTGCTGTGGAACCGCGGGTGTTGCCAGGTGGGGATGACATGGGGGAGTGGGTGAAAGTCTGGTGCCACCCCGACTCCCGCTCCTTTCCTCAGTGTTGAAGACCCAGACCACATGGGGGAGACCAGCCTCTCCCCCGGCCTCGAGGGCACAGGGCCTCCCTGCCACCGACGCTGTTGCCTGGCCCCTGCCTTGGTGCCAGGCAGTGGCATCTCCTCTGCAGGGGTGGGAGGCCACACTGCCCCTCTCCATAAGCATCTCCAGTCTTCCTTCCTTCCCAGGGGCTGAGCAGCGCAGGGCTGCCCTGTAAGCAGTGTCCACAGCCAAGGGGAGCAAGAGGCTCAGCCCTGTGGCACCCAGCAGGGGACAGCAGACTTGGCAGCCCCCTACCCATCCCCCCAAAACCGCTGCTGTGCTCTAAGGGGGATGCAGACAGCCAGGTGGATGCAGGGCTTGTTCTGAGAGACACCAGTGTTAGGTCAGGAGAGATGTGGGCCGAGGGCCCCTCTACAGCACTGTTCCAGAAGCACCAAAGTGAAAGCAGGCCGGACAAGGCCGCTGTGCAGAGCAAGGCCCAAGCCCTACTGGAAAGCCACAGGCCGCGATCTAGGAGCAGGCGCTGTATTTAGCAGAGCAGGATGTTTGTGGGTAAACCAGCATTTTGCTGTCAATAATTTTCTGCAAACTGGGGTTTTCAGCGAGGACTGCAGAAGCGTACTTTGCCTGCGTGTTGGAGGGACGCTGTTTTCCTGACCCAAGGCCAACAGGACCCAGGACCAGCGGAGCCCTTGAAGTGGAAGCTGGAAGGCTTTTTGGTAAGGGGTGTGGCTGGGGGCTTGAGGGGAGCCCAAGGAGCTCGGAGGATCTTCTCCCAGGCAGGCCAGCAGGCAGGGTAGGGGGGCGTGCCCCTACTGCCGAATGGGCTCTGGCATCCAGGCTAAAGTCGTTTTGGGGCCACTGCAAACTGTCCCATTAAACAGGGCTCATGCTGCTGTCAGGTGCTATCCGATTCATAGCGACCCAATGTACAACAGAATGGAACACTACCCAACACGGTGCCTGGCTACTCATAGGGTGTTTGAATGGCTCCTTGTTTAGGGATTGCTTCAAGAGTGGGCTGCCAGGTCTTGCTCCCATGTTTGCGGTGCTAGGGATCGAACCCAGGGCCTAAGAGCACAGAGCAGCACTCTACCAACTGAGCTAAACCCAGCCCAGCTAGCCGGGCTCATGGGCTCCCTAAATCAAGAGTTCAGCTCCCTAGCCGCACTCTGGGACTAAGCAGGAAGAGCAATTCAGCACATGCCTGAAGCCTAGTTATGCACACAACAAATACACATCACATGTGGGCCACTTGGCACGTTCCCAGGGTTGCCTCACCCCCAGTCTGTTGAAATGTGTCTGATTCATTCCATTGGCCCACAGGAAGGGGTGCACAGGGCCGGACGCTGTGCTTTGTGCCGGGCAAGGCGTGCAACTTCAGTCCATGCTGCCAGAAGACAGCAAGGCTGGCTGGAGGAGAGCCAGGCCTTGGGGGGCTGTGGCCTAGGGTGACAAAAGCAGCTGTACCTTCCCCCCAGACAAGCCCAAGTCTTTTCTTCTTGAATCTGGGCTGCCATACACTACCCACTGGACCAATAGAAATGCATCATGGTTGACTTGTGGAAGTTCTAGACTCGGCCACAAAATCCTTTGAGGCCTCTATTTGCGTGTCATGGAACATTTGCTGTCCTTGTGCGTTTTCTGTTGCTATACTTTGTTATTTGTTTTGGCACCTAACAACAACAATATATTTTGTTGTGAGACCACGTAACTTATAAGTAATAGAAGTTGGTTGGGTCTATGGTTCAGGAGGCTGCGAAGTCTAAGAACATGGAGCCAGCATCCATAGAGGGCCTCCTGGTGTGTCATAAAGGGCACCAGCATCACATGGCAGGACAGGGCAAGGCTGCCAGCTCCCATCTCTCTCCTTGTAAAGCCACCAAAGCCATTACAGAGCCCCACCCTATGGCCTCATCCACCCTAATTACCTTCCAAATGCCCCACCTCCAAGTACCACTGACATATGTACACATTTGAGGATTAAGTTTCCAACATACGAACTCTCAGAGGACACACTCCAGCCATCGCACTTGCTCTCGAGACGCACTGCCTTGGAATCCAGGCACCATGCCAAGAAGAGCCAGGTGTAAGTGCTCTGGGCAAAGCATCACGGGAGCTCCCGGCCAGCAGCCAGCATTACTGGCCAGCAATGCAAGGGCGCCATCTTGAATGGCCAGCTCAGTTGAGCCCTCAGATGCCTGTAGCCCCAGCTGATGCTGCCATCTACACATGAGGTCCCCAGAGAACATCGTCAGCCCCACTTTTCCTGAGTTCCTGACTTGCAGTATTGTGAGCAAAGTGAAGCTGTTGTTTGAAGCCACTGCACTTGGAGTGGTTTTATGCTGCAGTAGATGACCAGAGCATGCTGGAGGGGATTGCCAGGGGCTCTCACTGGGACACCGGGAAGGTTTCAGGGAAGGGAAGGTTTCCTGAGAAGCCAGGAGGTCAGATGGTGTCTAAGAGCAGACAAAGGTCAGGAGGAGGTGGGAGGGGAGGGTGTCTCAGGTACACAAACAGCCCAAGGGAAGAGGCAGAGTGAGAGAGCTCGAGTCCCTGGGAGTGTGCAGTGCATGGCAGGAGAGCCCACCAAGATACTGGCAGTACCAGTGAGATGGGCACATGCAGAAGGACACTGACTTATTGTCCCCATGATCCTCTGGGCCGAGGATGGCACCTCAGGGAAGCAGCACCCATGCCATCTCCCAAGCTCTTCACGAGCCCTGGTGTTGTCACAGTGGCCTGCTTGTCTCTCACGGCCAGGCTGGCTCACATGCAGTGCAGCTAGTGACAGGTCTCACGTGCCACCTTCCTCCGTGTCATTCCTTAAATGCACAGAGCAGGGCAGGGGGAGGCCATGTCACTCCCCTGGGGAGCAACGCAAGCAGCCGGAGCAGCCAGGTCCCACCACAGCTGAGGGAGTGTGGCCCCCACGGTCTGGGCACAGGCTCCCAGGAGGGTAGGAAGCCCAGAGGAAGAGGGTGGAGAATGAAAAGTCCTGGGTCTGGCCAGAGACTCAGACTCTAGAACACAAGAAACCTGACCCCCTGAGGGAGCAGGGCAAGTCTCCACTCCTGGCTAGCAGGGGACACTGTTTGGGTTTACACTTCATAAAAAGCACCCTGCACCTTCAGGACAACCTCGCCCCTGCTTCTCCCACTTTAATAAGCACCCCATGCTACCACGTGACCCAACTAAAGCAGAGACTCCACATCGGGTGACCTGGAGAACACCCAAGATGTTGCATTTCTAGCAAGCCCCTGGGGCTGGGATTTAGCTCAGTTGGTAGAGCACTGTGCTGCAGTCTCTGAGGTCCCAAGTTCAATTCCCAGCATCACAAAAATGGGAGAAGGACCTGGCAATCCACTCCCAAGACAATTCCGAAATAGTCGGCCATTGAAAACCCTATGAGGGTCTCTATGAGTTGGATACTGACTCGATGGCACCTAACAACAACAACAACAAAGCAAGCCCCTGGCAGATGCTCATGTGGCCACTCCAAAGACCACACTGTGAGTAGCGAGAATGGGGAGGAGCCGTCCCAAGAAGACAGACCACGATTTACCTGAACTCTTGCCAAGGTTTACAAAAATGGAGACCTTGTCCACAACTGAAAAATAAACTACAAAAAATTTGAATGCCACTCATTATTCTAGGAAAACAGCAGTAAAACTGAGAACAAATCATGTGATTTATTACGGAGATTATAGGATCAGCACTGTGTACTAGATTTCTACTACAACATAACAAATAAGAAATGTCCACTATTGCACAACCAACTTTATAGCTTCCAACAACACCCACGTGCTGTCTCACAGTTCTTTAGGTCAGAAGTCCCAAGCAGGTCCACTAGGTTCTCTGCCCAGCGTCTCCCAAGGCCAAAGTCAAGGGCTCATACACAGAGGCTCAGAGAAGGAAGACAATTTAAGTTCAGATTGTTGGCCAAATTCAGTTCCCTGTCTTTCCTTGAATCAATCCTTCTTTCCTTCCTTCTTTTTTTCTTTTTCCTGTTTTTTGTTTTTGCTTTTTGTTCCCCCAGTACCGAGGGCTTGAACCCAGGGCTTTGCATGTATTTTTGCATGTGCTGTACACTGAGCTGTATCCCCAGCCTATTTTTCACCTTTTATATTAAGACAGGGTCTCACTAAGTTACACAGGCTGCCTCTGCCTTCAAACTCCTGATCCTCCTGCCTCCCTCCCTTGCCAGCGCCCCTGCCCAAGTCCCTAGGATCACAAGCAGGCACCATTGCACCTGGAAAATCCCTGTTTTCCTGGTGGCTGTTGGGCAGGCATTGCTCTTAGCTCCTTCTAGTCACTCCCCAGCTCCCTGGACCTCTTCCCATGGTCCCTCCATCTCAAAGCCACCCACAGAAACCCACTGTCAAATCTCTTTAGCTTCTCTTTCTGTTACCAGCCATAGAAAACTTGATTTTCAAAGGATGAATGATTAGTTTAGGCCCATCCTCATAATCTCCCCATTTTTAGGTCAACTGATAAATAATCTTAGTTACATCTAAAAAACTCCATAGTCCTGGGAATAATACCAGGAGGATCAGGTCACAGGGGCAGCTTAGAACCTTGCCTACCATGAGCTGGAAATGGGGTCTTGGGCAAAACCATCCACCAGAAATGCAAACCCTATCAAACAGCTAAAGTGTGTGATTTTTTTTTTTCAGTACTGGAGGTTGAACCCAGGGCCTTGCGTTTGCATACTTTGCAAGTGCTGGACCACTGAGCTGCACCCCCAGTCCTTTTTTCTCTTTTTTTTTACTTTTTGAGACAGGGTCTCTCTAAATTACACAGACTGCCTCTGGTCTTGAACTTACGATCCTCCTGCCTCGGCCTTCCAAGTTGCTGGAATTACAGGCATGTGCCATCATGCCCGGCTTTTAATCACACAATCAAAACAGAACCCAAAGATTTATGAAGAGAAGCAAAGAAAGTTAGAACCACTTAATTATGCAAACTAAGCCAAAAGGCCAAGATTAATTTGCATTAGTCTAGAACATATTAGGTCTTTTAATTTAAAAAAGGAAGAAAACCTAGAAATACTTGTTTTCTATTCTCTGAAAACTTTGTCTTAGTAGCAAGATCAAAAAATGATTACGTATCTTGCACCTCGAGAAGAAAATCCAGTTAACTAAGGCAATGCTTCTTAGAAAATGAACTGCTCTGAGTTAGCATCATTCTTTTCCTCTTGCACTGAGTTCCTTCAGGACAAAATTTACTGACAAAGTTAGATATCACTTAATGCCAATCTTCCTTAGGGCACCAACTGAAAATATGAAGGAGGTAGATTTCATACTCTTCCCTTATTAATTTTGTCATTTGAACAAATCCAAATATGAAAAGCTAGTTTAAAAGCAACTACATTTTTGCTTTACAGTGAGAATAAATCTTTGTGGTAAACTTGTAGGAATTACCCTCAGCATAAAATGGTGAGTGGTATACTATTTCCAGTAGCTGGCGGTGACTTCTATACTTTTTAAATTGATATATGAGATACACACACACACACACACACACACACACACTGAGCCTGCAGCCTTAGCACTGTGGCATCCAATCCTGTCAGATCTTGGAAGCTAAGCAGGGTCACACCTGGATAGGAGACCACCTGGGAACACCAGGTGTTGTAGGCTTGGGAAAAGGACCCAGCAACCCACTCCCAAAAATCAAACTGCCATTGAAAACCCTATGAATACCAGAGAAGCACTGACAATAGTGTTTCACCTGTTGTCTGTAGGGTCGCTATGAGTCGGATAACCACTTGATGGCACCTAACAACAACAACAACATATATGCATATGGCCCCTAACTTAATGATGGTTCAATGACTTAAGATTTTTCAACCTTAACGATGGTGTGAAAGCAATACACATTCGACGGAAACCTGACCTTGAATTTTCCCCAGGCTGTCACTGTGCAGTGTGATCCCCTCGATGGCGCTGGGCAGCAGCAGTGAGCCACAGCTCCTGTTCAGCCCCAAGAACAGGAGCCGGGAAGCATCAGATGCACCTAGCACACTGGGCAGCTAAGCTCTGAGGAGCTGTGGGCAAGGCATGGTAAACGCATTTCCAACCTAGGATGTGTTCAACTTATGATGAGTTTGTCGTCCATAACCCCATTGTAAGTCCAGGTGCCCACATACCTGAGGGAGTGAAACATGTTGGTCTCAGGTATGCCTCTCAGACATTCTGACTAGAGGAGTACACCATGTCAGCACTATGAACTTTTCCTTGTTCTCCATTCAAGTCTTTTTTGTCACTATAGATTACACTATTAAATTCTTATACAAAAGGAATCATAAAGTATGCACTCTTGTATATCTAGCTTCTCTCCCTCAGCATAATACTGAAATTCTTTCCCCACATATGTATTAATAGTCCATTGCTTTTTTATTGCTGAGGAATACTCTGAATGGACATACCACAAAGTAATTATCCATTCACCTATTGATAGATATTGGGCTGGGATTTAGCTCAGTTGGTAGAGCGCTGAGCTGCAGTCTCTGAGGTCCTGAGTTCGATTCCCAGCACCGCAAAAATGAGGGAAGGACCTGGCAATCCACTCCCAAGGCAATCCCAAAACAGCTAGCCATTGAAAACCCTATGAGGGTCTCTATGAGTTGGATACCGACTCGACGGCAGCTAACAACAACAGCTAACATTGATAGATATTAGAAGTGTTTTCAATGTGGGGCTATCGTGAATGAAGCTACTGTGAGCATTCACCCAGAGGCCCTTGTGTGGATATGTTTTATTTATTTTGGACAAACAACTAGAAGTGGAAAAACTGGGTCATATACCAGGTGTATGCTTAACTTTAGGAAATTCTCCAATAGTTTTCTAATGTGTTTGTACCACTTACAATTCCACCAAGACTTCCTTGGTACTGCTGGTCCGTAATTTCTGCTCCAGTTGGTGTGAAGTGATTAATACTTCATTGCAGCTTTGTTTGCATTTCTCAAACAATTAATGATGTCAAGCATTTTTTCATGTGTTTGTTGGACAATTATTTATCTTCTTTGATGTAACATCTGTTTGAATAATTTACCCATTTATAAATTCTGATGTTTGCCTTTTTAATATTGAATTCTAAATGCTATTTACATATTTACGGTTATAAGTCATTTTTCAGATACCGGTATGCTAATATTTTTTTCCCCATTCTATGACTTGTTCTTTCATTTTCTTAATGGTGTGGGATTTTGTTTTGTTTTGGGGTTAGGGTTTTGTTTTGTTTTGTTCTGTTGCCTTTTGTTTGGTTGGCTTGGTTTGGTTGCTTTGGTGTTTGTTGTTTGTTTTCTGTTTTGTTTCTGTTTTGTTTTGTTTTTTGAGATAGGGTGTCTCAACGTAGTCCACTAGTTTATGCTGTCCGGGAATTCATGGTCCTCCTCCCTCAGCAACCAAAGTGCTGGGATTATAGATGTGCACCACCACACCCAGCTTTAATGGTGTCTTTTGAAGAGCAAAACTTTTAAGTTTTGATAATTACCACAGACCAGCTGCAGCCTAAAATCCAGGGATTCCCAAAGGCAGATGAGGAGTTGGCGATGGGTAACAGACACAGCCGCTTGGAGGCCGTGTGACCTTGTTCCGTTTATCTCCAGATAGTTCAGCCTTTTTATACAGAATTACAATTCACTAAATCTTATGAAAGGTCAGAAAAAAGACAAGGAAGTTAGTAGCATTGATGGATTACTTCAAGGTTTTGTCAACAACCATTTGATTAAATTATCACATGAGTGTTATGTTGGTAATCAAAGTAAAAGATGAACTCAGAGATAAATTGTGTTTTACTTCAAAGAGATAAACCAAGATGACCTGAGCACCTATACCTCCTGTGTCTAATTCAATTAACTATTCTTAACTTTATGCAGGAATTAGGGGCCATTAACTTACCTGTGTGTCACCCACCCCTCTGAGTCCATTCGTTATGACAAATGGGTGCTTTATCTTATCAGAATGATTTTACTGTAGAACTGTCAGTACAAAGGCTTTTGTTTGTGTTGATTTAAGGAATTTACACTGTTGGAAGTCATTCAGGAATTTCCCTAAGAAAGCCTGCTAGGGCTTGTCAATTCCCAGTCTGAATCAGCACTGCCCACAGAGCCAGAAGATTATATATGATCAATTAAAATTTAAGAAAAAGAAAAGATGAAGCTCCAAGTCCCTTTCCATGAAGAGACCTTCTTTTTGGAGATACTGTTCCCTTTTCAGAAGATTTTCCTTCCGAGGTTTAGGAGGTACTCTTCCCCTTTCAGTGGACTTTCCCTCCAATGCCTTTATTAAAGATACTCTTCTTCATGTGGGGACTCTGTCTACCCATCATGAGTGGATCTGGACCCAGCAGAATTAACTAGTTTATCACTTTTTTATGGTTTCTGTTTGGGGCATACTGTATTTTAAAAAATGTTTGCCTACATAAGGTCATAAAGATTTTTTTCCCACATTTTCTTCTAGGAGTTTTATGCTGCAATCATTTTAAGTGATTTTGTTTTTTATATGGAGCAAGGTACGGGATGATGTTTATGGTTTTGCCCATAGTTAACCAGTGCTTGAAAAGACTCTTCTTTCCCTACTGAGTTGAGCAGGTATCTCTGTTGAACACCACCTGCCTTTGTCCCTATGATGTCTATCTCCTTTGTGTTGGGTGGGTCCGTGTACCTATCCTCTCATCCACACCCACTATTGGATTCTTGCAGCTTTGGAAGGAGTCTTAGAATCAAGTGATACCAGCCCCCCAACTTTTAAAAAAATTTCTTTGACTAACCTAGGTTCTTTGTTTTTCCAAGTGATTTTAAAAATTAGCTTCTCGATTTCAACACAAAACTTTGCTGGAATTTTGCTTGGGATCACATTAACTCCACAGGTCCATTTAAGGTGATCTGCTTCCTTTTTTCTTAGTACTACTTAGCCTTCCAATGCAAGTGAGAGTTGGCATGGTGTCTCTCCATGTAGTCAGGCCTTTTTAAATTTGTGTCAAAGCAATGCTCTGTAGTTTTCTTCGAAGAGGATTTCTATATCACTTGTTAAATATATGTTAAAATATTTTATTTGTGGCTGTTAAAAGGGAATTTTTGAATTTCATTTTCTAATTATTTGCTGCTAACATACATATATATATATATATATATATATATATATACTTAAACACACGTATATATATATACATAAACACACACATATATACAATTGATTTTTATATTCAGCAACTTATACTAGTGGTTTTGTAGATTCCTTGAGATTTTCTATGTAAATGATCAAGTTATGTTCGAATAGGAAGTATTACTTCTTTCTCACCAATGTCTGTGGCCTTTACACCTTTTTCTTGCTTTACTGCCATAGCTAGATTCTCAGAACAGTGTTGGTGAGGAGTGTGGGGGTGGGGACTTCCTTATCTTGTTCCCAATCACAGAAAGTACTCAATATTTCAACAGTAGGTATCATCTGAGCTCTAGGTTTTTCACAGACGAAATCTACCAGATGAAAGAAGTTCCTTTCTTTCATTAGCTTTTTGGAGGAAGAAAAAAAAAAAAAAAACAATTCCACTCTTGTGGTGTGATTTGACAGTCCTCTCTCAGCAGCCTACTGAAACAATCAGAAAGATGCCAGTAAATACACAGAGGAACTACATACTGCCATCTACACCCGAGCCTTATTGCAACTTATTTGTCACTACACACAGAAAATTCACTGAGATAAATAATGTGCTGGGCTATTATATGACTCAAAACATTTTAAATATCTGAAATCTCACAAAGTAGGTTCTCTTACCACAAGAGCGTTAAATTAGAAATCAATAACATAGCTAAGAACTCCTCCCCCATATTTGGAAATTCGACATTTCTAAGTAATCTGTATTTCAAAAAATAATAAATCACAAAGAATTTAGAAAATATTTCAAATTGACTGATGATAAAACTGGAACATGTCAGAATTTATGAAGGGCAGTTAAGGCAGTTGGGGAGGCACATTTACACTTTTAAAGATTTTCACTGGAAGAGAGGAAATGTCTAAGATCAAGAATCAGATTCCACTTCAAAAGGCCAAAGAGGAGCAGGCAAAGAAAATCTAAAGTGGAATGAAAGAACAGGAATCAACCAATAGGAAAGAAACATCAGAAAAAAAAAAACTACAAAGCTAAATCCTTGTTAGGTGCCGTCAGGTCCAGTCTGACTCATAGTGACCCTATGTACAACAGAAGGGAACATTCTGCAACACTGTGCCATGCCCAGCACTATTGTCAGTGCTTCTTTGGTATTCATAGGGTTTTCCATGGCTGATTGTTTGGGGAGTGGGCTGCCAGGTCCTTCTCCCTATCCTGATATTCCCAGACGGTCTCCCATCGAAGGACTAACCAGGTTGACCCTGCTTAGCTTCCAAGATCAGGGGGAATTGGATGCTCGGGTCCTGTGGCTGCAGACAAGCTAAATCCTAGCACTTTAAAAACAATAAAATAAACTTCTAACTCATCAAGAAAAACAGTGACAGAACACAAATAACAAGATCAGAAGTGGAAAACTGATTGTCACCTCAGATACTGCAGCTATCAAAGGGTTACTGAGTGGACTTTGTAAGCAACTTTATGCCAATAGACTTGACAACTTACCAAGAATTGACAAGTTCCTTGAAAAATGCAATTTGCCAGTTTACACAAGATGAAAAGGAAAATCTGAATTTCCCTGAATTCATTAAAGTAATTGAATCTCTTGTCATAAATCTTCCCAGCAAGGGAACTCCAGGCCCGGATGATTTCAGGAGAATTCCACCAAACATTAAAAGAAGTAATAAAACCGACAGAATACAAGCTGTTCCGGGAAACAGAGACGAAGAACATGCCCCACTATGTTTTATGGGACCAGGATAACCTCACACCAAAACATCAGACAGCATGCCAAAAAACAAGCCAAAAAAGCACTGTGGTTAACAAGTTGACACTCTCACAGTCTCGAGTGCACGCCAGTTCCATTGTAGCAGAAGTGACTCACTTCAGCCAATGAGAAAATGAGCTTCAGCTCCCAACTTAATCATGTCGAACCCGTTCCGTGATGTGTGTGGAGAGCTTGTCATATTTGGTAATATGCTATTTTTAAAAAGTGGGGGAGAAAACCTAATCCTGGGCAAAGGAACACAGAAAAACAAATCACAAGTTTAGCAGAAATCTAAATATAATAACCAGGACCCCAGAGAAAGTGTGTTGGGAGGGATTTGTAGAAGAACGAGATCAAAAGCTGCAAGGGGAACAATGGGCCGGTGCTCATTCGAAGTGGTGCATTGTGCAGAATTTTATAACTTCGGGCCTGCGTGGGAATTCTTTGAAGAAGGCTCTGCCAGTTCCCTTTTGACACCATGGAGCGGAGGGGCTTTCTCGCTCATGATGTAGGAGATGTGACAATGACATGAGAACGGCTTTAATGAATAGGAGTCAGCATGTTGGTCTGGCAGGGGAGCTCAGCAATGGAGTTCTTGCCTCGTAGGTGTGAGGCCCTGGGTTCAATCTCCAACAGGAAGAGGAAGAGGAGGATGAGGAAGAAGACCAGAAGGAAGGAAGAGAGAGGAAGGAAGAAGGAGGGAAGAAAAGAAGGGGGAGGAGGGAGGGAGGAAGGATAGGAGAGAGGAAGGAGGGAAGAAAGGAAAGAAGGAAGGAAACATGAAAGGAAGGAAGGAGAGAGAGAGGAAGGAAGGAAAGAAAGAAAGAAGGAAGAAAGGGGGAGGAGGGTGGGAGGAAGAAAATGGGAAGGAAGAAGGAAATAAGGAAGGAAGGAAATATGGAAGGAAGGAAGGAGAAAAGAAGGAAGGAAATAAGGGAGGAAGGAGAAAAAGAAAAGGAAGGAAATATGGAAGGAAGGAAGGAAATAAAGGAAGGAAGGAAATAGGAAGGAAATTAGGAAGGAAAGAAATAGGAAGGAAGGAAGGAAATAGGACAAAAGGAAGGAAGGAAAGAAGAACGAAGGAAAGATGGAAGGAAGGAAGGAAGGAACGGGAAAAATCTGCAGATTACCTGGAGAATAAATGTTACTTCTAGAGTTTGACCACAGGACCGCTGCCAGAGCTCCGTGGCACCAAGATCCAACATAGCACCTCTGCCACAAAGAGCTTCAGTGGGAGCTCCCACGAGCTAGGTGTACAAAGCCTATCAGGAAACGATGGCCGTCACTTCTGCCTGAGAATCAGGATGCATGGTCTGACCAAGGACTGGCTGGCTGGCAGCATGACAGCACCGGTGCCTTATAGGAACAACAGAAAGATTGCTCACGGCTGAAAGCAGAACAGCATAGACAGTCTTATGTGCAGGCTGCCAGCCCTGTCCCAGGGTGGTCTGCGGACAAAGCCACCTGCAAATGGCTCATCTCTGCTCTGTGACAAGATAATTGAGAGCAATTGAGAGAAGTGCTCAGAACTTGTACAGCAACTGGACATTGCTGCTGCGTCAAAGCGGGGGACCGGGATTTAGAAAATTGCGCCTATTGTATTTTACAAACACAGTAGTCCAAGACAGATTGAGGGGGTCACTAAAGAGGAATTGGTCCCTCTCCACCATGATTTGTGACACCATGTTCTAGAACAGCTGCCTCAAGGGGTGCCTTGAACATTGCTGGCTCTGAAGGTGGTTATTTTGTCATGTTCTATCTTTTGAGACAGGATCTCCTTATGTTGCCCAGACTGTCCTTGAACTCCTTGGGCTTAACCGATTCTCCTGCCTCAGCCTCCCGCATAGCTGAGAATACCATTAGTTGTGAGCCACTGTACCTGGCTTGTAAGTAGTTATCTATGACATCTAGCTGCTTTAAATTTCACTGCTGAATCGAAAATAGATTTTTAATATCTGCAAAGTCAACTCAATTCTTATTGTATGTGGGGCATCACACTGCCGCTGGACTCGCTCAGGCCGTAAGCAGGAACCAGACTGTCTATGCCGCCAAAGACCCACTGTCTGGTGAGGGGGAGCCAAGTACCGGAGAACCACATCACTGGAAAGGAGGCTTATGCCCATGGCTACTCCACCAGTCCCTGGGGACAGCTCGGAGGTTTATGCCTATGGCGGCCCCTTGCTTCTTTCTTCCAGTGAAAACCCGAATCCAAGTGCTCAGTTCAACACAGATCTTTCCTGCTTTGTCTGTCCTGAACGGTGGAATGGACCCCGACTGCTCCATGCATCGCCCTTATGTCCCCTTCAGGGGCTACCCAGGGACCGATCAGAGGCTGCCATTCCATATGGGCCTTGGCTAATCAGGGGACATATGCAAACTTGTTGTTGTTGCTGTTAGGTGCCGTCGAGTCGGTATCCTACTCATAGTGACCCTCATAGGGTTTTCAATGGCTGACTGTTTCCGGATTGCCTTGGGAGTGGACTGCCACGTCCTTCTCCCATTTTTGTGGTGCTGGGAATTGAACTCAGGACCTCAGAGACTGCAGGGCTGGGATTTAGCTCAGTTGGTAGAGCACTGTGCTGCAGTCTCTGAGGTCCCTAGTTCAATTCCCAGCACCGCAAAAATGGGAGAAGGGCCTGGCAATCCACTCCCAAAGTAATCTGGAAACAGCCATTGAAAACCCTATGAGGGTCGCTATGAGTCGGATACCGACTCGATGGCACCTAACAACAACAACAACAAGATGCAAATTTGGGTTTGTAAAAAAGACCAAACAGGGATGGTTCTTGAGCAGTCCAATCAGGAGCTGTTTGGTGGTTTGGAAACAGCCAATCAGCTGTCGAGGAGTCTGAGGAGTCTGAAGAGAGGAGTTGGACACCAGAGCCATGTTGGGAAGCTCATTGCCCAGGAGTTCCCAGATGTAGGGCAAAGGTTATTGCCCAGGGAACAAGCCTCAGACCTCCAAGTGGGCATAGATAGGCCCTGGGGCAAACTGCCTCTCTAGGCAGTACCCTACAATTGTACTCACACCTTTTCCCCTTCCACTGTGTTTTCTGGGAGGAAAAAAAGAAGCTAGGTCAGTGTGCCAGGACATGCCAAAATCTGGGTGTGCCTGGCCTGCAGGACTTCAGGTGAGATCATTTGTGGACAGATGAAAAAAATGGGAAGAAGACAAAGAGGAAGGGAGCTCCTTCGGCACACGGGGAGGTGGCGATGTCCCCTGCTGTGCACGAAGCTCCTTGCAGTAATCAATGCGGCTGCAGCGCCTGCCCGGTGTGGCTGCTCTGCTCAGCAGGCATGCTGAGAGAGCTGGGATTCATCTCTGCTCAGGTCTTACGAGGGTGCTTGAAACTTCTCTGTTTTTCTGAGTCAGCTCCAAGCACGCCTCACATGTGGTTACTTAGAGATGCAAACTGGAAATAGCGTGCTCTCTCTCTCTTTTGCAATCTCCCCGGCGAGCGGGTGGGAGGCCCAATGTCCTGCAGTCACGTACTCACTGGCCATGGGTTCATTCCTGTGTTCCCCAGAAGTTTTTATTTTAGAGCTTGACTGCCATCTGCTCTCTCGTTTGTTCTGAAACACACCAAGCCCACTCACTCACCTCTGCAAGGACAATTGAAAACCCGGTGCCCTTCAATGTCAACCTTGATTTCAGGATAAGCCCATCTCGGGGCCAGCCCGGTCCGGCTCCCCAGGGTGTGTTTGCTAGGAAATGAGCTGTGTATCACATCTGTGGCTTGCCGGGGAAATTCCTGCTTTGGGTGGATTGGGGAAAGGGAAACCTTGCTCAGGCTTTGAGAGGGTCCTGCTGGCTGAGAAAGGGTATAGAGGAAGGGTCGTGGGCTTTGTCAGGCTGAGAGGCCACACACCAGCCAGCAGAGGTGGGGAAGCGTCCAGGGCCCAGCCGGAAGCCTCAGGGCACCATCTCACTGGCATCATACTCCTTGTGCCAAGCTCTGCTGCGTGATCCTGCCTCCAGCACCCCATTCTCATCATCCCTGGGTGACGCACCCCCAAGGCAGGGAGGGCTGGGCTGTCTAGCGTGTGAGTGAGCCTCGGACCCGGGCACCCAGGTGTGCAGCAAGCTATGTTGGGCTGTGGGACTTGCCTGTCACCTCCCTCTCCCCAGCAGGCCTGCCCCAGCTCTCTGGCTGGTCCTCAGCCACATGATGGATGGGGACATTTCAGAAGGGGATCTTGCTTATCACTAGCAGGGCCACCTCGTTTTGGACAGAGAGACAGTGCCGGGCTCAGCTCAAGGCTTATAGTCCTCTGAGAGCCACTTGGGGTTGTGCCAGAGTCGCCCTGAAACCAACATGTCTTACACAGAGTGACTCATCTGTCAAGTGTGCACAAGTGAAAACCATCCACCTAGGCAGGACGAGCGGCCCTCGGCAGCTCCCTGTCCAAGCTGGGCGTCTGGACACCGCCCTGGGCCTCCCTGCAGATGGACCGGCCAGGCCAGCATCTCCCGCAGCCCCACCGACCACCCAGGAGACCTGGAGAGCAGCTGGGGGTCGAGGGGAGCAGTGTGGGCACAGCGAAGTTCTCAGGGAGCTCTCAAGGGGGCTGCAGGCCCGGGTCCAGGGCTCCAGGGCTGAGCCAATAGCAGTTCTTCCGCATCTTCCCTGCCACGTGGTCCCCCTTTGCCACTCACACTGTCACCCTCCAAGGTCTTGTCCACCCATGAGGCCTGCCTGACCAGCTGGCACCTCCTCCCACCACTGCCACCACTGGGATCTCCCTTCCCTCGGCGGACCGGGGCGGGGGCGCGGGGCGCGGTCCTCCAGCCTCCGCCAGCCTGGTGCTTGTCGCTCCCCACGCGCACCACAGGCTGGAGAGGGCCGAGGGAACCCTGGGAAATACCCAGCACAGAGCAGGCCTTGATGGCAAGCAGCCAGAGCCGGCTGGGCCACAGGCGCGCCCGGCGCTGCCTTTTCCACCATCCCCTCGGCCGCACTGCGCTGTGCCTGGGCCTGTGCTGCAGTGAGGGAGGCCCCAGGCGCCTCCGCATCCTGGAACCTGGGGCAAAGGGGGCATCGGAGACGGGTTAATTTAGGGATCAGCAGGAGGCGGACGAGGTGGTCACAAAGGTTCGATTCGAGGGAGACTTCCCGGAGAAAAAGAGGAGATGATCTGGCCTCGGAAGCGGAGCTCTGAAGACCAAGGAAGGGCCAGGAGCCATGGAATGCAGGGGGGCGCTCTGTGCCGTGGAGCCGGTATCCGACTCATAGCGACCCTCTGTACAACAGGGGAAACACTATTATCAGCGCTTCTCTACTGTTCATAGGGTTTTCAATGGCTGATTGATTTTTGGAGGGGGTTGCCAGGTCCTTCTCCCAAGCCTACAGCTTCTAGTGTTTCCAGGCGGTCTCCCATCCAGGTACTAACCAGGCCCGACCCTGCTTAGCTTCCGAGATCTGATGGGATCTGATGCCACAGGGCTATGGCTGCAGGCAGGTGGGCACTAGGAGGTGGAAAAGGCAAACAAATGCATTCCCCCCAGAGCCTCTGGAAGGAGTGAGCCCTGTCCACACCTGGACTTTTGCCCAGGCCAACTAGTCTGGGACTTCTACCATCTAAAATATAAGAGAATAAATGTTTTTATTTCATTTAATTTTTAAAATTTAATTTAAAATTTAATATAATTTTAAATTTTATTATTTTAACATTTATTATCTAAAAATAAATAATCATTTAAATAATAAAATAAATAATTATGATTTAAATATAATTAACTAATGTAAATTGATAATTATTTAAATAATAAAATTGATAGTTATTTAAATAATAAAATAATTAAAATAGTATTTTATTCCTTTTATTCTTTTAATTTAATTGTTTTTCATTGATGAATAAATGATTGTATGTATTTACGGGGTGCAGTGTGATCATCCCATACATAGATACAGTGTGCAGAGATCAAATCAAAGTGAGTAATGTTTCCATCTCCTCAAACATGAACCATTTCGAGACTGGGTAGAGCACATTATTAGCATGTTGGAGGCCCTGGCTTCCCTCCCCAGCACACACAAGATGAGAACGTTATCGTTTTGAAGTGATGGGACCACCAGATTCTTCTAGTTATTTTGAAATATAATATAGAGTGGGATGTTGTTGTTGTTGTTAGGTGCCGTCGAGTTGGTATCCGACTCATAGCGACCCTATGTACAATAGGGGAAACACTATTGTCAGTGCTTCTCAGGGTTTTCAATGGCAGATTGATTTTTGGGAGTGGGTTGCCAGGTCCTTCTCCCAAGCCTACAGCACCTGGTGTTCCCAGGCGGTCTCCCATCCAAGTACTAACCAGGCCCGACCTTGCTTAGTTTCCAAGATCTGATGGGATCAGATGCCACAGGGCTATGGCTGCAGCCAGAGTGGGATAGATTATAGTTAAGCTGCTGTGCTCTGGGACAGCAAAAGCCCAGGCAATGAAAGTAAAAGTTGACCAGTGGGATTCCACCCACCGAGAAGCCTCTACACGGCAAAAGAAACACTCAACAAAGTGGAGAGAAGGCATGTGGAGTGGGAGGAAGTCTTTGCCAGGTATTCATTCAGAATAAACCAGGAACTCACAGTCTGTGCTGCTCTGAGCTGCTAAGAGGAGGTTTCTAACAGCACCCACAAGAAACTCATACCCAGCCCATCACCACCCTGGGAGATGTGCCCAAGTCTCCATAGCACAGCTCTGTCCTCTAGGGTGCCGTGCCCTGTGTCAGTGAACCTCTAAGCCCCCTGCAGGCCCAGGCCTGGACCCAGCCCAGTGAGGACGGCGTTCTCGTACACAGGCATGGGGCCTCTACTGCTGCTGTGCATCCACACATGAGCCTTGCAGGGCTGGAAGTCGTGGGCACCCATAGCTGGGCGCCAGCTTCCCTGGAAAGCCCCCAAGAACTCAAGGACTTGCTTCCCCTCCCCAGCCCCCCCATCCAGCAGGGCTGCCATGTGTGGCCACAATCGCACCCAGGTGCCCCGGAGCCGAGTCCTGCACCCAGCTGGCCCAGTGTCAGTTGCCACCTGCCTGGCTCAGAAGGAGGAGTCTCAGGCAGGGATGAACCACCGAAGGCCCTTTCTGGTAGATTTCAAATAGGACCTGGGAGAACAAGGGCCAAGCTCTCACAGCTCATGCAGACCTGACTACAGAGATGGTCCCCTGAGGACTCAGGGCTGGTACCAGCGGGTCTGGAGCACAGGCCAACGAATACATTGACATTGTTCACAGTTGTGCTTATACATTGCACAAGGTGAATTAGAATGTTTTATGTAAATAATAAGTACAAAAATACAAATTGAAATGAAAGAGCATCTCCAGGATCAGATGGGTAAACTTCCACGTCTGTACCCAGCTAGCATGAGTTGCTGTTGGGCCTCCGGTTGGACTCAGAGGAGCTTGGCTTGGCTTGGCTTGGTAGATGTCATGTGATGAGGCGTGGCTGGCCTCCTCTGAGCTGCCCTTAGAGGAAGCAGGTAGGTACCAGGTGGATTATATTTCTCCTTAGGTCCCCGTCTAGATGAAGAAATGCTCAGGGGCCTTGGGGTGCGGTCCTGCTCATCCTGCCCTGTGACCCAGTCTCGTCCATCCACCAACCCCATGTGGCTTCAGCACAGCCCCAGGTGGGGCCGCTAAGAGCCCACCTGCCCTGGTGGCTCCAGCCTGAGCAGCACCCTTGACCATCAGGCTTCATCTCAGGCAGCCACGCACAGCGTGAACAGGGAGAGCCCCTCGCTCCACGTGGGTAAGAAGACTTACAGGATTGGTTCTCTGATGGGAACCCTCCCCCTCTTTTTTTTCTGGTGCTGGGAATCATCAAACCAAGGGCTCAAACATGCAAGGCAAGCACTGGATCCTGAACTCCAGCTCCGCAAAGCCTAAAAACATTACAAACCTGGGACAGAAAGGTCCTGGTGAACAGACTTTAAATGAATGACTCCATGCTTGTAAATTTATGTATTTGGTTTGATTTGGTTTGTACAGGAGGACTGCCAAAACATTACAGTTTGAGGAGCTGGGGGTACAATTCATAGGCAGAGAGTTCACAAGGCTCCGGGTCTGATCTCCAGCACCACACACACACACACACACACACACACACACACACACACACACACACACTATTACAGTCTGGAACCAATATTAGGCTCCAAGTTTAGAACTGTTCACCTAAGTATGCTAATTTGGTGCATTATGGGCTTGAGTCCGGGAGGATCGTCTATATGCATTTTTGGTCTGAACAAAAGGGAGTCAGCTATAAAACAAGCTACAAAGGTCAACGAATACATTGACATTGTTCACAATTGTGCTTATACATTGCACAAGGTGAATTAGAATGTTTTATGTAAATAATAAGTACAAAAATGCAAATTGAAATGAAAGAGCATTTCAAGGATCAGATGGGTAAACTTCTGCATCTGTACCCACTGCTGGCCAGGATCATGGGAGAGAGGCTCCCACCAGGAGTGCACCTTGGCATGAATTCCAAAGAGAAATGTGACAGTATCTATGAGCATTAAAACGATGTGTTCCCAACAAAGTGCAAACCTGCAGGAGGAAGAGGGTGACGGCAACATTTCAGAACAACCTACAAGTCCTACAAGGAAGATCTAGTAAAAATGGCAGCCTGTGGGTAGGAGAATGGTTACTAACCAGAAAAAAAACGTTAGTTACACACTGTGATGTGACAAGCAGCAAGCTGCAGACCTCTAGGCAGAGTATGAAGTTTTTGTGGGGGGGGGGGGGTTGGAGTATGTGTGTGTTTACAAGTGTATGTGTGTGTGACTGTGTGTGTTTACAGGTGTGTGCCTGCATGCATGCTTGTGTAAACAAGCATTTGCATGAGCTTGTCAGAATGTGCTGCACAATTACATGAATTCACATTTGTGTGTATGCATCTGCTCTTAGAAACACAGAAAGAAAATCAGATGGCTGGAGATGTGTTGATGTATCTCTGGATTTTCTATTCTGTTCCACTGGTCTTCAGGCCTATTTTTGTGCCAGTACCAAGCTGTTTTTGCTACTACAGCTCTATAGTACAGATTAAAGTCAGGGATTGTGATTCCACCTGCACTAGTTTTGCACCTTAAGAGTGTTTTGACTATTCATGGTCTTTTGTGTTTCCATATGGATTTTTGGATAATTTTTTCTCTTCCTGTAAAGTCTGTCATTATATCATCATGGCAATGGTGATGATTTCCACTATGAAGAGCTACCTGTTCAGTTAGTTTTAAGCATTTTACATATGTAGGTGCATTTGGTCCTTGTAATATTCCTTTCAAGTGGATTACCATTGCTTATCTATCTTTTAGATCAGGAAGCTGAGGCAGAACTCTGAATCCAAGCAACTATGCCCCAAACCTATTCTGTTTTGCTGTCATGCTCAATATATGAAAGGCCACCTGGGCATGGTGGCATGCCTATAAATTCTAGCCCTGGGGAGGCTGAGGAGGAAGGATTGTGAGTTCAAGACCAGCCTGGGCTACACTGCAAGACTTTGCCTCAAACAAATTAAAAGTAGACATATGCAAGGTGGAGAGGCAGATTATTAAATATTTTAAGCAAAGTGGGTGTTTTTACTTTCTTATTTGTGTTTTTTTAAAGCATTTTTATCTTGAAGTTTCTTCCTTTAAAAATGGAAGAAGTTACATCTTTTCCCTGTGGGTCAGGCAGTGCTGTGGGATTTCTCTGCTCCGGATGGATGATGCAAGGGGCTGGATGGAGACCGGTGTCTGGTGACAGCAGGGAGTTGCGCAACCAGGTGCATTGCTCAGGAATTGCAGCACACCTGAGATCCTGATGAAATCCTGGGAGCCCTGTGCTGTCAAACACAGCTTTGAAAAATAAAAGGGACTGGGTGTACCAGTCCACACCCAGATGTTACAACCTGTGATTAACCAGGGGGAAGAAAGAGAGATCTGTTTGGTTTCATGACTTCAACTTTCCACCTGGAGGGGGAAGAAGCTCTAAGAGCTCCGTGCATCTTACCCGCACCCCATTCTCTCTCTCCCTCCTTCCCGTTCTCTCTCGCTCTTGCTGCTTTTTGATTTCTATTTTCAGTTCTGCTACCAAAATGAAAATGCAAATATATTCTACATAATTTCCACAAAACACTGCGAATGCCAGGGTGCCACTACTTGTATCATAGACACCCATTCAAGCACAAGTGGGTGCAGGCAGCAGCTTTGACTCGTGCTCCTGAGCCAACCCACAGGGTCTGAGGTTAGACCAGAATATCCTCCCGGCCGGCCTTCCAGTTTCAAATTGCATGTTAATTTAATGAAGTAGTTTAGTCTAAAATATTCATCTCAAGTGCTGAGTAAATATGCACTTCTTCCTTTTATTTTTTAATATTAGTTTTATTTCTTCAAACTCCTGGGCTCAAATGATTCTTCTGCTTCAGCCTCTCAAGTAGCTGAGACTCCAGGCCCCTCCCACTGGACCAGCTACAGGCTTTTTGTTTTCCCGGGGAGCCTGGCTTCCTTGTTGGTGGAAAAGGCTGGACTCCCCCTTTGCCCAGCACCTTTCCTGTAGCGAGGTTTTAAAAAAGTATTGATTGAAATTCAAACACACTTTCACGCATAAAATCAGTGACTGTTATCATGCCGTGGGCAATGGCTGGACCATGACAATAACTTGAAGAAGTTTTAAAAGCACTCAAGCCTAGGTCTTATCCCCAGAGACTCTGGTTTAAGTGGCTGCAGAATGGAAGAGCTTCCGGGAGAATTTCAGCCACCTCCCTTGTTGTTGGTAGATGTCGTTGAGTCGGGTCCAACTCATAGCATCCTTATGTACAACAGACAAAACACTACCTGCCACTATGCCATGCCTGGCACTATTGCCAGTGCTTCTCTACTATTCTTAGGGTTTTCAGTGGCTGATTGGGGTTTGGGAGTGGGCTACCAGGTCTGTCTCCCAAGCCTAGAGCACCTGGTGTTCCCAGGCAGTCTCCCATCCAAGGACTAACCAGCCCCAACCCTGCTTGGCTTCCGAGATCTGATGGGATCAGATGCAAGGATGGTATGGCTATAAATAGCCATCTCCCTAAGAGACTGAACTATGAGTCAGGGCCCAGAACTTCCACCCAAGGAGCTCCCCAAACCTCCTGTCCCATGGACACTGTCCTCTGACAGGACCATTCCTACCTTCTCCTCCTGCCCTTTCTGTCAGCCTTGAGCAGATCTGCTTCTTCCAGGGAGTGATTGGTGGCCCTGGGAATGTCCTCAGCACCTGGCCCCGGACTTATCCTTTGTAGAGCAGCTACCAGGGTGGGATTTAGCTCAGTTAGTAGAGTGCCCATTCTGCAGTCTCCAACGTCCCAGGTTCAATTCCCAGCACCATAGAAATGGGAGAAGGACATGGCAATCCACTCCCAAGGCAATCCCAAAACAATCAACCATTGAAAACCCTATGTGGGTCGCTATGAGTCAGAAGCTACTTGACAACACCTAACAACAACAACAACAACAACAAAGCAGCTACTAGGGACCCTCAGGGAGGAGCTGCCTTTATTCAGGAAATGTCTGTATGTGCTCCAAGAAATAGAGAGGGGTCCCAGGGAACTCCTGGGGCAGGAGGGGGGTTAGTGAGTCTTAAGGCAGCAATAAGGACAAACTGCTTACTGTGGCCAGAAAGCAGAGGCCAGGGGTGGGGAGCTCAGGGAAGGAGGCCCCTTGACCAGGAAGGGACGTGAGGCTCTGACTCCTGGGGTGAAGTTCCCTTCATCTAAGAACCTTGATGATCCAGGACACCTGAAGGCCCTCGTGAATTTAGCAGGGGACCTTACAGCTGTCACAGCCGGTCCCCACAGTCCCTGTGCTAGTGTGGGGACTGCTGCGGTCTCTGTAATCTGGGCAGGCTGACCAGATGGATCCCCAGGTTGACAAAGCCCCGGATTCACTGCAAGGAACAGGAGAGGGGATGGACCAGGGCTGGGCTGGGCCTCTTGGGGCTGACGCCATATAGGACAGGAGTGATAGGTCCCCACAGAGGGGTCCAGGGTATGGAGCCTAGAGCCAGTTTGAGGATTTTCGGAGCTCTGGGCTAAGATCTACCCTGCCTGTGGATGTGGAGTGGCATGGGGGCCTCAGACGCATGGTCAGACCCGTCTCCCACTCCCGGCACAGCCCCGCCCTTGGCCTTGGCCAGTGCCCCCCACCTAAAAGCTGGGTGCAGTGAGCACCTGAGGCCAAGGACAGGAAGAGACAGGGAGGGCACAGAGTGAGTGTTGGCTAATGACCAGGAGTCAGCACAATGCAGACGGCTTCTGTGC
The DNA here is from genome assembly GCA_007922755.1 of Pedetes capensis. Lineage (NCBI taxonomy): Eukaryota > Metazoa > Chordata > Mammalia > Rodentia > Pedetidae > Pedetes > Pedetes capensis. Next base: position 253,794 of record VMDO01000194.1, on the reverse strand, counting down.
CCAGGGTATTGACTAAATGCCAAGCTGGCCTTGGGCTCTGTCCACACACATCCCATTTAATCCAGGAAGCCTCAAGTCCACGTCCTCTCCCCTTTCTTTCTTCCTTTCTGTCTTTTTATTTATTTATTTATTTATTTATGTTTATTTTATTTTATTTTATTTGTTTATTTTTTGAGACAAAGTGTCACCAAATTATGCAGACTGCCTCTGGTCTCAAACTTGCGATCCTCCTATCTCCACCTCCTGAGCCGTTGGGATTACAGGCGTGTGCCACCATGCCCTGCTCTTCCCTTTCTATAGAGGTGGTTGACGTGAATTTCTGGGCCTTTCAAGCCCTGACCTTCACAGGCTTTGGGTGTCTGCACTCTTCCATGCTGCAAGGACACCCAGGCCATGTGGAGGGGACCCTGGAGAAGGGAGGCCACTTGGACATTCCCACTGGGGCCCCTCCTGGCTGACAGCAGCCACAGAGAAAGCCAGCTGATACCACATACAGCAGAATCACCCAGCTGGGCCCTGTCCAAATTCAGATCCCAAGAATTTTGAGAAAAATGTTGTGTTGGGTTAAGCATCAGATTTGGGGATGGTTTATCACACAGCCACAATCAAACCACCATGACTTCCCCCAGCCTCCAGGGCCTGGGCTGACTCAGGTACCCAGGACACAGACACACACACGTCCCTCAGGGAGTCTGAGGCCATTCATGCCATGACTGTGACCGTGCACTCATGCCACCTTGGACTCATTTGTTTTCATTGCTATAGCAAAATACCTGAGGCTTTGTAACGCAAAGAGGTTTATTTAGCTCACAGAGTTGGGACTGAGAATCCAAACAGCATGGGCTTAACTCTTGCTCCCTGGCAACATCCCCTCATGGTAGCGGGCAACAGTGTGGGAGCGCTTACAAGAGGGGTCACTTAGACAGAAAGGCAGAGCCCAGAGGGGCCAGCCTTGCTCTTTCATAACAACTGGACCCCAGAGAACAAGCTCAGGAGCCCTAGACCCTTTTGAGGGCAGCATCTCCAGTAACCTACCCATCCCCCACTCGGCCCATCTCTGAAAGTTTCCCCCACTTCTTACCTGGAGACCAAGCCGCCAGCCCAGGAGCCCTTGGGCCACGCACACCACATGCAACCCACAGCAGTGGGTGCTGCCTGTCTCCACTGCCAGACTTGCCCCTGAGAATCCCACTCCTTTGGCAGGTAGCAGTCCCCTGGCCCAAGAACAGGGGCGTGAATTGGTACAGGGAGCTCCCTGGACCACAGGTAGCTGCCCCTGGTAAGCCTGCCTTATCCGCACCAAGATTTTGATTCTTTTTGAGGTCCAAAGATTATCGAAGAGCCAATGGTCTGCTCCGTTGCATTTTCCAGACTCGATGCACTTACCAACAACAACAACAACAACAACAACATATCTTTCTTATTCCTGTTTAAAATTTTCATTTCCTCTAAAGAGGTTGTGTGTGGGGTCCAGACTTGTGGATAGCATCCTCTGAAATTATTTGGGAATATTTTCAATCCTTTGATTCTGTGATATGCTTTTGCCCTGAGAGAAGGCTGTCAGGGTTGTCGCACGAGGTCAGAGTACACCCAGGAGGTCGCTGCTGTCTTCCCAGAGGTCCCGGCTGCACAGAGGGCACAGAGCACCCTGCCTTCTTTGGGAACCTGAGCCCTTTTGTGGCAGGAGCTTCTGCGACCCTCTTTTGCAGCGTGTGCACAGGTGGGGAGGTGGGGCAGGTCCGCAGGCTTCAGTCCCAGCTCAGCCTGGGCAAGGTTCTCCATCCACGCCCCCCAGCACCTTCCCCACACAGCTGAAGTCCATTACATCACCAGCTGATGGGAGACCTTCGGATGCCCAGGCAAGTTCCCATGGGACCGAAAAAAGCAGGAGCTACCAATGCCTTTGTGTGTGTGTGTGTGTGTGTGTGTGTGTGTGTGTGTGTGTGGTGCTGGGGGTTGAACCCAGGGCCTCCCGCTTGCATGCTCTGCAAGTGCTGAACCACTGAGCTGCACCCCCAGTCCATTTTTTTTACTTTTTGGGACAGGATCTCACAAAGTTATGCAGACTGCCTCTGGTCTCGAACTTGTGATCCTCCTGTCTCTGCCTTCCAAGCCGGTGGGATTACAGGCGTGCACCACCACGCCCAGCTCCAATGCTTCTTGTCTAGGCCCAGGGACTCAGGGACTGTGGCCAGGACCTCGCACTCCCCTCTGTCATGGGTCCCTTGGATGACCTGAGGGAGCAAGGATTGTGATTCCTACGAGCCAGGGCAGTGGGGACACCCACACATGGCAGGCCCCGACCCCTCTCTCTTCTTCCTTTCTGTCCTCAGCTGGTTCACCAGCCCCAGGGCAGCAGAGATCTTTTCTTCCTCAGCACAGGGCGTGTGTGTGTGTGTGTGTGTGTGTGTGTGTGTGTGTGTCTGTGTGTGTCTGTGTGTGTACACACACGTGTGGATGAGAAGGAGGGGGTTCCATTACTTTGGGAAAACACGAGAAGGTTAAAACAGGAGAAAAGATGAAAGGAGAAGGTTGCTAGGAAGTCTGGTTTGGGGACCGACACTGGGCAGAGCTGCCTGGGGCTGGGAGAACGTTCCACCTACAGGGGCTGAGGGCCACTCACAGGGTAGGACTTAATGCCATTCCATTCACTGTCTGCCCATACGGGCTGGCCCAGCTCCATCCACTAGACAGCCCAGAGCTGCTGGGAGCCCCGTGAGCTGGGGTGCCTGGGCAGCCTCCATGGTCACGACTCACTCGTCATGGGAAACAGAGTCTGAGGCCTGCTTTGCTCCCCGCTCCCATATGGAGAGGCACCGGTTCCTGTACACAACCGACCCCTGTCCAAGACAGACTTCAGTTCCCTCTCTGGCTCTCTCTGGCTTTTGCAAGCCCTTCTTACCACGCGGGATCACTTCACAGAAAGCATTGCCGATGCATCAGGCTGGCGGGTGCAGCCCTCTGTGGTTGGCGTTGCACATCACTTCCTGCCACGGAGTCTGCACCAAGTTCAGGTGGCCCTCAGCCTCCCTGGGCAGCCAGGTCTAGGACCCCTCGAGGGACATCCACTGCCTGGGTGCTCAAGTTCCTTATATAAAATCACATAGCATTTGCCTGTTGAACCTACACACATCCTCCCAGGTACCCAAGTCATGTCTAGATTACTTAGAACAGGTAAGACAGTGCGAATGCTAGGAAAGTCGTTATTTCATAAGCTTAAGAAAAAGTGACTTTAAAAAAAAGTCTACCTGTGAAAATATAATTCATCTTACAAACTAATTTTATACATATTTCGTATCCAAGGGGCTCTCTGTTCTCCTTCAAGCCTCCTTATCTCCTTCCACGTGGCTGGACGTGCCAGACTTGTTTGGTTTCTTTGTTCTCTCTAAACTCCATGTGCTCTAGAAAATCTAAGACTCCCTACTTCTTCTCCTTCCCACTATTAGCTAATTCAGTTTAGCCAAAATTGTGAGGTCAAAACCCTAACCAATTGGGTGAGACTCAGTCATAGGGTTGCGTTAGGCAATAAAACACTGGACTGACCTCCCGCCTATGTGCTTTCTTGCTAATTAGACCTGCAGCTGGCACCCTCTTTGCAAAGAGAATTTGCCTTGCCAAGACAAAACTTAGAAGTTTTAATTCTACTGTGTCTTTATTATCCACACCCAACATGTCTCCAACATACTTTTGTTCAGTGCAGATGCATTTTTTTCTCTTCGATCTGATTAGTTGAATCCTCAGATGAGGAGGGCTGACCACCTTGTGGAGAAGGCTGAGTGCTTCCAGCTTTTCTGAAAACCCAGTGCCCTGGGCTACCGCTACCCAGGTCAACAGGTGCAGAGCTGCCTCACCTCAGCCCCACCCAGCTGGCTGTAGATGCCGCTCACCTCAGGGCCACCCCGACCTCCAAGCCTAAGCCTCATCTCCTCACTGGCATTGAAGATCTTCCACAAGTGAAGATGCTCCACACGTCTCTCAGCCTCTGCCAGGCAAAGGCCCCAAGGGGTGGGCTGCATGGGGCTGGCGGAGCAGACACCAGCTAGGCGTGCTCACCTGGAAGGGCAAAGTACTGAACCCGGCAGGAGGCAGGGGCAGTCTCCGCAATCTGAATCTCTAGAACAACAGATGGCAATTTGTTGACACTTAAAGATGTAAGAGGCCTCAATGACAGTCCCACTGAAAAACCTTGCTCTAAATTAAGAAAGCATACAGATTCCTCAATGTGCAGAAATTGCTGACAGCTTTGTTTTCAACCCAGCAGGAGTAAAGAAGCTGACAACTTATTTTTGCAGGTTACGCTCATTCAAGTCTATTTTTAGACCTTTTTCCTAAGTCAGTACACGGGAATAGCATTCAGTCTGAAAATCACCATCTGTTAGGAGCACAGGGGTGGGTGTCGCAGGGTTTAGGTCGCAGGGTTTGGCCCTCATGAGGCAGTGGTGTGTCCCCCCCCCCCCCCAAGAGAACAAAAGGACTGTTTTTTGTGTTTCCAGAAGCGTTTAGGGAATGCACTAAAAACAGTCCCGGGCATTTTAAATGCCCATTAAACAACTATGAATATATGTTATTTATAAACTGAGAACCACACACAAAAATGCCCTTGGTTTTTTTTCAAAAGCAATTCAAATAATCCCTTGTATTTAAATAGCTTTCTTATAAAAAAGCCATCCAAGCTTATCTGGGTCGTTCAGATAAAAATTAACCTAAGGGAAAGAAAGTCTACTCAGAAGGCTATAAAAAGGTCCCGGCCCCCCTCTCTTTTCCGGGGGACGGCGGCCCCGCCTCCCTCTCGCCCGCTGTGACTCATGCTTTTCTATGGAAATGCTCTCTGTGCTGAACCACAGCAGGAGGGTGGAAATCTGACGTATGAGTAACCCTCTTAGAAACACACTGTCCCTCCGAGGGCTGGGGGCTCGGGGGAGGCAGAGGGGTGGCGTGGGGTGGGGAGGTGTCCTGAGGAGGGGCGGGGCAAACGGTCCCGGGCCCTGCAGGCCCCACTGGACTGGCCACCGCTCCAGGCTATTTTTAGCGTGCACTAAACTTAGCTCTCTCCACCCTCTTGAATAACCTAGATCTTAAGTGCCATTTTTCCTCTGCAGGTCAAAAGAATTCTGCGCAGAAGAGTGTAGATTAAATTGCTCGTGACAGGTATTTAAGGTTTTACAACCCAGATGATAAACCCATCCCTGTGAGCAGCTTCTCAGCCCGCAAGGACTCCGAAAGGGTTTCTAGGGAACCCTCGGCCACCACCCAGTGGCCCTGGCTGCTCCTCATCAGAGCCCCCATGGGCCAGAAAGACGGGAACCCCGTGGAATACAGCTAGGGATCACCTGGCTCCTGCCTCTAGCGGTCGCTCTTTGGCCTGTTTTCCAAAACAATTGCCAAAAAGAAATTCATTCTCTCTCTCTCTCTCTCTCTCTCTCTCTCTCTCTCTCTCTCACACACACACACACACACACACACACACACACACACAAATACACTGAGAGTCCTCAGTACCAGAAACAATCCAGAGTGAAATTCTGACCCCGGGCTTTGTACCCCACAGTGGAGGTAGTCTGTCACTCAGCCCAGCCAGTGGCTTCTGATCTGCCTCCGTTCCAGGAACCAGCTCTGCATTTCGTCACCAGGCTTTCAGAGCCGCCCGCACTGCACGTAGGCGGCACAGGGCCCCTTAGGACCTGTTGTTCTCCCTGCCGCCGGGCGCCCTTGGCTTGAGGGAGCTGGAACACACGTCCCCGGAGCATGGTTCAAAAGTCAATGTTTAACCACTTTATTGAATTTCCTGGAGGCTGCTTGTGAGAAAGGGCTAGGGAGGGGTCGGGGTGCGCTCAGTGTGCAAACACCCTGAGCTCACAAGCGAAGACACAAATGTGCAAAGCTCTCTCGAGGAGGTGGAAAGAATGCCCGTGGAAGTCAGGGCTGTGGCCTGAATGCCACAGTGCACCGGCCATTTCCCCACCCACAAACCCTGACCAAGCTGCCCTTTCACGGAGCAATCGGAAACACCCAATCCAGGTTATTGCAAACTCTTGTTCTTAGAAGGAATTAGAGTAAAGGGTTTTAGAAAGTGGAAGATAGGTAAATTCCCTTCCTCCTCTTCTTCTTCTTTTTTTTTTTTAAATTTCCTTTTATCTTGTTTCTCATAAGATCACATGGCAGCTGCCATGAAGTAATCGTAGGCAGCTTTGGTGTTGTGTAAATTGTTCAGAAGAAAGAAAACCACACGTTGTCTTCTTCAGAAGTTTTATTTAGGAAACAGGCTGAGTTATTTAGAAAATGCTCACTTTATGGCCTGATCATCTTGCAGCAGAAAGTTGTGGGACTGTTCCCAAGCATTGCAAACAGGTTGTTGTTGTTGTTGTTAGGGGCCAGCGAGACAGGTTCGACTCATAGTGACCCTCACTGGAAACAGGGGCTCCCATTTTTGTGAGAGTGAGTAGGAGAATCTCTGGGGGAGCCCAGCATGACAGCATCTGGACACTAATTATCCTCTGAGAAAACATGTAACATGACTAATAACTTGCATGACTTCAATGACTTAGGATAAATCAGTTCTTTGTTATTCAGCAACTCCTAAGACTTTGGGAGAATAGCATGAAGTCTGTGCCAACCCTAGTTACTCCATTGGTACCAACAGGGATAATAGCAGGCAATAGCAGAGTGGTTCCAGGATCCACAAGGCACCATCGGCTGGGGGTTCTGAACAGACTCTGAGAGCAGAGGCGAACAAAGAAATGCCACACAAGGGGCACGGACTGGCCCAGCCACGCTCAACATGGCCAGCTGCTCGAAGGAGGAAGGAGGGTGGTAGGCGTCTCCTGCCTTGTCCTCGTGACTCAAGTCACAGAGCCCTGATGAGGGCTGCCCGTGACAGCACGTTACCTGAACCAAGGGCCTATGTCCTTCCCCAGGCATCTCCAGGAAGGACATAGCACCCTGCTTTCTCAGGTGGGAGCTGCCAGGGGCACATCTGTGTGGGGCCCGCACCTCCCAGCCCGGCCTGGAGGTTCAGACGGGCGGTGCCAACGCGCACACAGATACTAAACACAGTTCACTCAGGACCCTTGGGTGAGGGGTGCAGACTCCTGCGGCCCTCGGGACCCCAGAGGAGACGGGAGAAAGGAAAGGCCTCAGGCGCTTTTGCCTTCCAGGGGCAAACATCTGTGTTGGTTGTCTCGGTGGTCACAAGGAGACACCTGTTGCTTCATTGGTGATCAGATAGAGAGCAGGTTCTTTCCTTGTTGATGATTGCAATGAGAGAGCGTTCTTTCCTCGCCAAAGGTCCGGGAGAGAGCAGCAAGAGAGGTGTTTCCTCATCGGTGGTCCGGGCAGGAACAGGCAAGAAGGCCTTGCTTAGCCGAGGGTGTGGGTGAAGGCAAAAAAAGGACCTAAAAGGGCCTAAAAGGATCGAGCTGCCACAGCGCAGCTCTTTATATAGCTCACCCGTGGAATGGCCTGAGCCAATCAGCTTTCAGTCCAATTGTCCAATCAGGAAGGGTTTTGTACAAACGTGAAACCAAGTTACTTTCATTATCCTTAGATTTCTAATTTACAAACCAAATATTCAAAAGCCATTTTCCCCATTTGGGAGTTTTTGCCAGTTTCCTCCCAATTTTCCCCTACAGTCTGCTCCTGTAGGGAAGCCAGGTAGCAGGGGAGTGGGGGAGGGGGGGAAGCTAGGGCTCCAGGAGAGGCTGAGACCACAGCTCCTATTGCCCATGAAGCTGCTGGCTCCATGGACAACTCTGGCCTAGCAATGCTGTTCATTGCCCACAGAACAGTTTTAACCCAGAGCCCACCTCCCTGAAAGTGGGCTGAGCTCCCCCTTCCCCAGCATCTCCACAGTGACCCAAATTCCTGGCCATGGATGGAGCTTCCCCATATCCACAGTGGGAGGAGCTTAGCCCATCTCCTCAGTGACTCACCTCCCAGGCAGTGGGCAAACCCCTCACTTCTTCTGGCTAGTCCAGGTCCTTGTGACTGGAGAGGCCCAGCGTCTTTCTACTCTGGCAAGCCCTCTTCTTCCCATTGCTGTCTGCCAGATGCCGTGAAGCCCAGGTGGAGAGAGAGGGGAACCCTGAAGTTTACCTCTGAGAGGCAGAGGCGTTAGATTTCATCCACTGGAGTTTCAAGGATAGTAATTTAATGTTGTTGGTTATTAGATGAGGGGGACTCTCCCTGCCTAATATCTGTGAAAAGCTAAATAAGGCCTTACCGGATCTAGTCTCAGCCCCAGACCTTCTAAAACTGACATTAAAAAAAAAAAAAAAGAAAAGAAGTAGGGCGTGGCCAATAGGGTGGTGAAGATGCCAGCCAAGAAATTCTCTCCACGATTCCTTCAGGGAAAATCTTGCCAGAAAGAACCTTGATGTGGAGATGGGCTGGGGACTTAATTGATTGTGGGGGAAGTGGTTCAACAAATGGGTATCTGAGCCCCGATAGCCTGTCAAGGCCCTTCCTGTCGTGTAGAGAACCATATGGCCAGTAGCTCTCGGTGCCCTTGTCCCCATGTGCTAGCAGGTTCTGTCCCCTCAGTGGGCACACAGGATGTGGAGGGGCTCCACGGCATGGAGGGTAGAGGCCACGTGGTTCTGCAGAGCCACACTGGATCTTGAGCGCTGGACTCAGCTGGGCACCGTTGCTGGGCAGAGCTCAGGGCAGCTCTTCCTGAGCCGGGGTCTGGCCAGTGTAGGTGTATATGGAGGAAATGCCCTATGGCAGGTGTGGGGTATCTTGGGAAAGGAGACGGACTGGTTCAAGGTTGGTCCTTGGTGGCTGCTATGATGTGTCATCCGGGTCGGCAGCCTTCCCTCCTGTTCCAATGATAGTGCCCCACCTCTCTGGCCACAGAGAGGGCCTAGGACCTGGCTGGGCCCATCGGAGGCCTCTCCTTGGAGCTGCTGGGTGGAAACTGAGAGAAAAGAATCCTCCTTCATCCCGGTGGGGAGCCATGTGGCCCGTGGCCCCATCAGTGGAGCCAGTCACCGCTACTGAGCAGGCCCAGAGGACAAAGCCACCCCTTGGAGGTCACATATGATGGGAAATGGGGGTCTCTACAGCTCAGAGAGCCTGAGGACACTGTCCCTAAGGATGCTGCCCCCTGTCCATCCACCATTTGAGGTTGAGAGTCAGTGACATTTCCTTTCACCTAAGCGACTTTGTTTGAGCTTCCTTTACAACAAGAAGTCCTAAAGCCTCCACCATGCCCACTGCACCCCACTGATAAGATCCCAAATGTGCCACAATGCAGAACTTGAGTTTCCTTTTCAGTTCCAGGCACTTAGGAACCAGCATCCCTGTGACTTCCCACTGTGTGTGGGAAGATAACGGTCACAGGAGCAGCTGGGGATGGGGAAGGGAGGCCACTGGACTCTGAGCATCAAGAATCTCATCTCAGCAGTGAGAATGTTGGTAATGTGTTGTTGTTGTTGTTGTTGTTGTTGTTGTTGTTAGGTGCTGTGGAGTCAGTATCCGACTCATAGCAACGGTATGTACAACAGGCGAAACCCTATTGTCAGTGCTTCTCTGATATTCATAAGGTTTTCAATGGCTGATTGGTTTTTTGGGATTGGGTTGCCAGGTCCTTCTCCCAAGCCTGCAGCACCTGGTGTTCCCAGGCGGTCTCCCATCCAAGTTCTAACCAGGCCAGACCCTGCTTAGCTTCAAGATCTGACGGGATCAGATGCCACAGAGCTACAGCTGCAGGCTATTAGTAATGTAGCTCTCAAAAATATTTGATCAAAACAACTGCGTAAATCTGATCTTTCGCTCTTCCAATGGAGCTCTGTAAAGTAGATTTGACATTTCCAACAGCAAACCGGAACATAGAAGGTAAAATCAAAATATGGTAGAAGAGGGGCTAGGGTGTAGCTCAGTGTTGGAGCACTTGCCTGGTATGTGCAAGGCCCTGGGTTCAGTCTCAGGCACTGCAGCAAACCAAGCCAAAATAGTAGAAGAGAGTTCCTGGATAACCGATTTCATCTGAAACTCCTACAGGTTAAAAAAGAAAATCCCACACAGGTTTCTCTCAGTGGCTTGTACACAGTGGATCCTCGTGTACACAGTAAGAAGCCAACACAGTTTTTTCTGAAGCACTTTCTTTTGAAGGTCTGTTTGCATCTTCCCTACTTCTGTGATGAGAGTTATGTCACGAAGTTAATCAATTCCAGGATGCTTACAGTGGGGTAATGAGAAACTTCTTGTGTAAGCAGCCATGAATCAGAGGGGCAGCATTGCATAATGCGAGCCAAGGCACATGGCACCGGATCGGAGGACAGGGCTACATAATGCAGGCCAGTGTCTGTGCCTCCTGCTGACCTTTTTCCTGGCAGAACTGGAGCCATGTGATGCCTGCTTCTTGCCAACACTCACTCGTTGCCAATAATTAAGTGGGATGATAAGGAGAAACAGAAATCTCAGTTCCTCTGGAGTGGCAAAGAGAAGACTCTTTGAAGTCCCTGGTTTCTGGCATGGTGTCATCGCTGGCCTGGATGTCTTACTCTTAGCCATTCTGAAAACTAACACGGAAATCAAATAGTTTGCTCCAGTAGTTCCTGGCATTTGTGTTAGAAACAATGGACAGAGTCTCACAATAAGATTCTTTTATACGTAAGAAAAGCAAAAGGCCAAAGATGCCCGGATGGGAACGAGAGACATGGGCATAGCACATGAAGTCTCCATCCATCATGTTTGATGTTCTTGAGCAATCACACTAGCGAGAAACGATTACTTAATCTTGCCAGTATTATCCAGAGCGAACACTTGCGAAATACTCGGGACAAATATGCTGTAATTATTACATGAATAAAGAGCTTGTGTAGTGTAAACTGTTTTTGTAACATCAACACAAACTCTGCCGCTCTACTGGAGCAGAGTCGTAATTAGCCTCCGGAACAATGGGCGCTGTGTGTGAGAAGCTTGGGCTCCACAGCGCTGCCTGAGGCGTGGGACACCCGTGGCTCCTTGGACCTGCACCATGCCTCAGTGCAGACGGCTAGTTTGCAGTAACACCGTAACCTGAGCATGCTTTTGGAATTTACGTAGGGACCAATCATACATTCTAGAATCCAACTGGGGCTGCAGATTAGCTTAGTTGGTAGAGTGCTGCTCTGCACTCTCTGAGGACCCGGGTTCGATCCCCAGTACTGTAAAATAGGGAGAAGGACGTGGCAATCCACTCCCGAAGCCATACCGAAACAATCAGCCATTGAAAATACTATATGAGAGTTACTATGAGTCAGATCGGACTCGATGGCACCTAACAACAACAGGAACCAACTAGAAGATGCATGTTGTTGCTGTTAGGTGCCATCAAGTCGTATCCGACTCATAGTGACCCTCATAGGGTTTTCAGTGGCTGATTGTTTCAGGATTGCCTTGGGAGTGGATTGCCACATCCTTCTCCCATTTTAGAAGTGCTGGGAATCGAACCCAGGACCTCAGAGACTGCAGCGCAGTGCTCTACTAATGGAGCTAAATCCCAGCCCCAGAATATGCATTGTTGTTGTTGTTGTTGTTGTTGTTAGGTGCCATCGAGTACGTATCCGACTCATAGTGACCCTACACACAACAGACAAAAACACTGTTGTCAGTGCTTCTCTGCTGTTTGTAGGGTTTTCAATGGTGGACGGATTTTTGTGAGTGGGTTGCCAGGTCCATCTCCCAGAATGCGCATAGCTCCCTAATATATATTAGCTCTAAGGGATCACCAAATTCCATCTAATTTTCATCTTGCTTTTTTGTTTGTTTGAGAAGAGATCTCTTGGGCTCCATCACTTGCAAATGTTTACTATCCCTGAAACCCTGTTGACAAGTTTAAATTAATACATGGTTTTGGCACCATTGTCTAAATGTCCAGTGGGGGAGCGTGAATTTAACAGCCTGGAAGAAAATGTTTTCCTAAAACACAGAACATGAATAAATGGCTGGGATTTCCGTGATTAACTTTTGATTTTTCCTAACTTGAATGCTCCACTTAGGGACCGATTTGCTTTGGTTTATGAATGTTTGCTTCACCCCGGGGACTGAATGAGCACAAATACTTCACAGCCCATCCACCCTCAGACAAGGCGAGGAAGCCTCAGCTGGAGCAGTATACTTCCGTTTCCTGGGCCTATCTTCACAGCAAATAGTTAAAAGAAAATACGCAACAAATCCTATCCTTTGACCACAACTAATCTTTTCATATGGGAAATAAGGTAGGTTAAATATTTTAACTGCAATACTAACAAGTCAACACATGTCAGCATTGAGAAAGCTACGCTGCACTCTGTAATTATCAGTGACGGTCCACGGGACATATACATGGTTGTAGTAGAATCACCTGGGTATGGGGAATTGAAGCCAAGGGGCACAGAGAACTAAGAACCTTCAAAAGCCTCCTCCATATAAGTAACAAGAATGCTGGCAAATGTGTCCCCCAAAAACCTGTCAGATCTTTTTTAGAACCCTGGAAATTGGCCAAAGGCTTGCACCAAGCTGAAAAGCATTTATTCAAGAAAAAGCTCGAGGCTTTGTGACACTTTTAACTTGCTCTGCTCTGCCTCTTCTTCTCAGCACCACGGACACATTGAAAACTGACCCCCTCTAACCCATAGCGGCCATATGTCTTAGACTGTTTTTTACTGCTTTCCCAGAATGGCCCAGGCTGGGTGATGTGTACCGTCCTTCACATTCTGAAGGCGAGACATGGAAGTGCATGGTACTAGCATCTGGAGAGGGCTTTCTTGCTGCATCATAACATTCACTGCATGATGGGAAAGCACAGGAGATTGAGCTGGCTTTTGTAGCAAAGCTTCTTCTTCAGTGACTGTCCCACTCCCAGGATAACGCCATTAATCCATTCATGATGATGAAGCTTATATGTAGTCATTACTTCTTAAAGGTATCACTGCTTCATATTGATACAATGGCCATTAGATTTCAACGTGTGAGTTTTGGAGGGGACGTTGAAGCCATAGCCCCATGGAAACCAGTAGCGATCAGAGGGGGGTGAACGTGTTCGTAGCTTCTCAGAAGCTCTATTCCTAGAAACCTGCTGTTATCTGATCTGCCTGGACATTCCCTGGAGATTCAGGGAAGCCCCCACTCATTATGATTGTCTTTATCTGACCCAACTCAGAACTTGACTCATTGGAAACGGCCTTTTCCTGGAAGGAGTTTGTGGAAAAAAATCCGTGACAATTGTTTGGCATCAGAGCTGCGTGAGGCAGTCATCATAGTTGAGGCAAATAGGACACTAATCCAAAAACTCAGAAGGCAAAATTGGAAAATAAAATGGGCTCTGAAAAATTCTGAAGTTGGGGGCATTGGTGGACACCTGTATTCCTAGCAACTCTGGAGGCTGAGGTAGGAGGATCATGAGTTCAAGGCCAGAGGAAGGTTGCATAATTTTACAAGACTCTGTCTCAAAAATGAAAAAAAATTAAAAATGAGCTGGGGGTGCTGCCCAGCGGTAGCGCACTTGCAAAGTATGTGTAACGCCCTTGGTTTAACCCCAGTACCACATAAAGAAAGAAAAGAAAAATCCTTCCATATTCTCAGGAATCTAGAAAGCCATAGGTGTGTGCAGGGCTGCAAACAGGCTCAGGAAAGTCCTGGGGAGGCTCTAACTCTCCCTTCTGGGTGACCTGAAGGCTCTTCCCAGGGAGGAGGGGAAGGCTAAGGCAAAACTGTCTATTGCCTGATAACGGATTAGAAGCATGCCTTGATAGGTACACAGAGCCCCTCAGCAGGAGCTGGAGACGTAAGGAAATCTCAGTCTAATCACTAAATGGCCACCCAGCAAGCAGACACCTTAGTGATCACACACAACAAAGCATACAAATTTTGGAAAGTCAATACATAAACAAGTCAAGAACACCCTTAAACCTGGGCTGAGAGCGGGAAGGGTCTAGTTCCCAGAGTTGCCACTTCGTTATTTTGTATATCCATCATTCAACGAAACATTTAAGGACATGCAAAGGAACAAGAAAGATTCATCCAAGGAAAGGAAACGCTCCACTCAGTAGGAACGATCCCTGAGAAGGCCCAGATGCTAACTTACTCGAATGTTTTTTAAATTAATTATTTTAAATATGTTCAAAGAACTAAAGAAAAGTAGGAGAATGATGTTCAACCAAATAACGAATAGTAATATTGAGAAATTAGAGGAGGGACAAAGAATGAAAGACCAATTCTAAAATCAAAAATACAATAATTGTAATGAAAAATTCACTAGATGGTCTCCAAAGAAAATTTAAGATGACAGAAGAAAGAATAAGTCACCTTAAAGACTTGTCAAGAGAAATGATCAAATCTCAAGAGGAGAAGGAAAAATGATCAAAGGAAAATGAACAGCTTCAGAGACGTGGGAGGTGTCATTAAATACACTGTTGTTGTTGTTAGGTGCCGTCGAGTTGGTATCCGACTCATAGTGACCCTCATAGGGTTTTCAATGGCTGACTGTTTTGGGATTGCCTTGGGAGTGGATTGCCAGGCCCTTCTCCCATTTTTGCAGTGCTGGGAATTGAACTCAGGACCTCAGAGACTGCAGCACAATGCTCTACCAAGTGAGCTAAACCCCAGCCCATTAAACACACTAATATATGCATAATAGGAGTCTCAGGGGGAGAGCAGAGAGATAAAGGGGTAGAAAGACTATTGGAAAAGATCATCGCCAAAAATCTTGACAAGAAAATTTAAATCTGTACATCGGAGAAATGCAACAAAATAGGATCAAGTCAAGGAAAGCCACACTAAGACATGTTATAGTCAAACTGTCAAAAGACAGGGAGAGGGTCTTGAAAGCAGCAAGGGTTAGCACGAGGGGTTCTCAGTAAGAGTGACAGCCAGTTTTTCAAGAGAAACCACACAAGCCAAAAGGCAGTGGGATGACATATTCAAAGTGCTAATGGAAAAACAGTGTCAACCAAAATTGTACATGTAGCAAAACGATCCTTCAAAAACAAAAGAAAATTCAAGACTTCCCAAGATGATCAAAAACCGAGACTGTGTCGCTGGTTGACCTGTCCTGTAAGAGAAATGAATTGCGTCCTTCAGGTTGAAATGAAAAGACACTGGAAAGTAACTCAGATTCACATGAAAAAAGTACAGAGCCCTGGTGAAGGAAACTAAACACATAAAAGACAGTGTAAGTAGCTGGGCATGGTGGTGAATGCCCGTAATCCCAGCAGGTTGGGAGGCGGAGCCAGGAGGATCACAAGTTCAAGACTAGAGGAAGTTTGCGTAACTTAGCGAGACCCTGTCTTAAAAAGTAAAGAAAAAAAAAAAAGGGCTGGGGGTGCAGCTCAGTGGTCCAGCACTTGTATAGCATGCAAGCGTGAGGCCCTGGGTTCAACCCCTAGTACCAAAAAAAAAAAAAAAAAAAAAGACAGTGTAAGTATAATTTTCATTTGCAACTTCTTCTTCCCTAATCAGAATTAAAAGATAACTTTGTAAAGTATTAATTATCAAGCTGTTCTGATGGCCTTTAAAATGCATAAGGATTTAATTTGTATGACAATAATAGCACAGAGGAAAAGAGGAAAGTACAAAGCTACACAAGGGCAAAATTTTGTATTCTGCTGAAATTAGCTTGGCATTAATCCACAATAGATTTTATAAGTTAAGATAGTAATTATAATTCCTGGAAAAACCATTAAGAAAGTGAGCCAAAAACATATAGCAAGAGAAATGACAAAGGAATCAAAATAGTATACTGCAAAAACACCCATTAAATACAAAGAATGCAAGAATGGGAAAAGAGGGACAAAAACAGTCATGATGTGTAGAAAGCAAATAAGAAAATGGCATATGCAAGCCTATCGTATCAAAAATTACGTGAAAGGTAGTTGGTTAAACACCCCACACCAAAGGTCAGAATGGGTAAAACGAATTTAAACATATATGAGTCTAAGTGTAAAGCCCCAAAATACATGAAGCAAAAACTGGCAGAATTAAAGGGAGAAAAAATAGACAATTATTAACTGTTGAATTATAAACAATTCAACAATAGTAGTTGAGACTTTAATCTCTCACTTTCAAAAGAGTCTAGAATAACTGAACAGAAGATCAATATCAAATAAAAGAATGAAACAACACTATAAACCACCTAGCCCTAACAGATGCCTATGAAACACTCCATCCCACAACAGGAGAATATGCAGTCCTCCCAAGTGCCCACAGAACCTTCTCCAGGACACACATGTATTAGGCCATAAAGAAAGTCTTAATAAAATGAAAAAGAGTAAAATCATGCAAAGTATATTTTCCAAATCCAATAGAATGAAATTGTGAAAGGAATAAAAAAGAGAAATGTAAGAGTTCAGAAGTATATAGATTAAAAAACGTTGTTGTTAGGTGCAGTTGAGTCGGTATCCGACTCATAGCGACCCTACACACAACAGGCGAAACACCATGTCAGTGCTTCTCTGCTGTTCATAGGGTTTTCAATGGCGGATTGATTTTTGGGAGTGGGTTGCCTGGTCCTTCTCCCAGAAATTAGAAAAAAAAAATACAATCCTAAAAATACTAAAGGGTCAAACAAAAAATCACAAGAAAAATTACAATGTACTGTATGAAGAATGAGAACAGAAATGACATGTATTAGAGGTCCCCAAGAACCCCTTTAGGTTTGGTAACCCATTCGAAGGATTCCCAGGACTCTCTACACGGGCACACTCATGGCTGTGGTTTATTATGGCAAAAGAATTCCAAGCACAAGCAGCAAAGGGAAAAGGGGCCCAGGTGAGGATCAAGGAGGACCAGCCACTTCCAAGGGTCTTCTCCAGTGAAGTCACGCAGGATGCATTTAATTTCCCCAACAATGAATTGTAACAACACGTGTGAAGTTTTGCCAACATCTTGTTAGAGACTGAGAGCCCAGAGTGTTTGCTGGGGCTAGTCACATTGGCATGTTCTGCCTTGCAAGCACCCTAATTCCATATTCCTAAAAGGAAGGCTCGTGCTTAGCATAAACTATATTGCTTGTGCGAATAACTCAGGTATAACTCTTTACTTTGGGATAAGGACCTCGCAAACCCCCCCCCCCCAAAAATCAATCTGCCATTGAAAACCCTATGAACAGCAGAGAAGCAGTGACAATAGTGTTTCCCCTGTTGTACAGAGGGTCGCTATGAGTTGGATACCGACTCGACGGCACCTAACAACAACAACAACTCTTTACTACTCCTGGGAATAGTGAGAACCTATCAAAGCCTAAGTTCCCAATGCCAGCCAGCGGCCAGCCATGCAATCCGTCCTTCCCAAGCAAAGCAGGTCAGGCCTGCTATGTCAATTCTCTTCTATCAATGGCATACTTAAATGTATGGAATCCTACTGAAACAGTGCCTCAAAGGAAATGGATAGCTGCAACTGGCTTTATTAGTGGAAGAAAGGTCATCAATCAGTAACCCAATGTTCCATGTTAAGAAACTAGAAAAATAAGAGCAAATTAACCCCCCAAAACAAAAGAATATAATAAAAATTGTTGTTGTTGTTGTTGTTGTTGTTGTTAGGTGCCATCAAATCAGTGTCCGATTCATAGAGACCCTACATACAACAGATGAAACACTATTGTCAGGGTTTCACTGCTATTCACAGGGTTTTCAATGGCTGGGTTTTTTTTGGGGGGGCGGGGGGAAGTGGGTTGCCAGGTCCTTTTCCCAAGCCTACAGCACCTGGTGTTCCCAGGTGGTCTCCCTTCCAAGGACTAACCAGGACAGACCCTGCTTAGCTTCTGAGATCTGACGGGATCACATGCCACAGTGGTGTGACTATAGGCACAAGGAAAATCACGATGGAAATAAATGAAATAAAGGACAAGAAAAACCACAAAGAAAATTCAATGAAATGAAAAATTAGTTATTTAAAAAGATTAATAAAATTGATAAACCTAACTAGACCAACTTAGAGAGAAAAAAAAAGAATATTAAAATCTTAAAATCATGAAAGAAAGGGTTAAGGTATAGAAATAAAAAGGAATATAAAGTAGTACTATGAAAAATTATATGTGAACAAATTAAACAATCTGGATGAAATAGAAAAATTCCTAAAAAGACAAACTATTGAAACTAGCTCAAAGAAATAGAAAATCTGGGCAGAGCTATTTGTAACAAGTAAAGAGACTATTCGTAACCAAAGCATTTCCAAGACAGACCAAGTCCTGTTGGTTTCACTGATGAATTCTACCAAACATATAAAGAAAAATTAGCATGAATCCTTCCCCAGTGCTTCTCAAAATAAAGGCGAAAGGAATACTTCCTAAATCATTCTATGAGGGCAATATTACCCTGACACCCAAACCAACCAAAGACATCACAAGAAAACTACAGACCAATATTCTCTATGAACACAGACTAAAATTCTGAACAAAATGCTAGCAACATAAAATGCACAATGCAAGGAAAACACGCTGTGTCCAAGAGATTTATCCCAGGGACACAAGTTTGGCTTAGTGTCTGAAAAAGAGTATAATTAAAATATCAATGGAATTTTTAAAAGATCATCTCAGTAGATGCAGAAAAAGCTTTTTTTTTTTTTTTTTTTCAAAATCCAACACCCATTCATAATTAAAAACTAAAATGACTCAACAAATTAGTAACTGAAGGGGACTCCTTCAACCTGATAGGGAAGATCTATGAAAAAGTCCAAGTTAACATCAGACATAACAGTGAAAGATTGAATACTTTCCTCTTTTAATCAGGAAGAAGAAGAGATGTCCACTATTGCTTCTTTTAGTCAACATTGTTTGAGTGGTTTTACCCAAGGAATAACACAAGAAAAAGAAATAAAAGGTATCCAGATTGGAAAGGAAGGAGTAAAACGATGTTTTTGCAGATGATATGATCTTATATATAGAAAATCCTAAAGAATTCACTTTAAAAAAACCAGTAGGACTAATAAATTAGTTCAGAGTAAAGGACATTCTATTCCTGTTCCATATTAATGAAAAATCCAAAAATGAAATTAAGAGAACAATTCCAACAGCATCAAGAAGAACAAAATACTCAGAATAAATTTAACAAAATAAGTTAAAGATAGACACAGGAAACTACAAAGCATAATTGCAAGAAATTAAAGAATTACTAGACCAGACACCATACATTTACAGGCTAGAACATAATATTGTAATGAGGTCAATATTTCCCAAATTGATCTACAGACTTAACACAATGTCCTTCAGAATCCTCCATGATCTCTCCCATGGGGGGAGCAGAAATTGACAAGCTCATCCTACAATTCATATGGAAATGCAAGAGGACTAGAACAGCCAGAAAGGAATCTTGAAAATGCTTTCTAATTTCTAAATGTAATACAAAGCTATAGTGATTAAGACAATGTGGTACCAGGCACCAAGGCACATGCCTATAATCCCAGCCACTCAGGAAGCTAAGGCAGGCAGATTGCAGGTTTGAGGCTAGAGACAGCCTATGCAATTTAGAAAGACCCTGGTCCAAAGTGAAAAACAAGAGGGGCTGGGGATGCAGCTCAGTGGTAGAGGACTTGTCTCACATGTATGAGGCCTTGGGTTCAAATCTCCCAGTGCCACACACACACACACACACACACACACACACACACACACACCCTAAAATAACCAAACAAAAAACAAACAAGGCGTAGCAACAACAACAACAGTACCCCAGTGTGGTGCTGAGACAAGGACAGACATGGAAATCAATGGAATAGAATTGAGAGTCTAGAAATAAACTCTTACATTTATGGTTAATTTCATTTTTGAGAAGCATACCAAGAGAATTAAATTAGGGAATGAATAGTCTTTTCAACAAATGGTGCTGGGAGATCTGGATATCAACACAAAAGAATGAAGCGAAACACCCTACCTTAGACCATATTAACCTAAAATTAACTTAAAATTCATTTTTAAAAACGCCTAAATGTAGAAGTTAAAGCCATAAAAATTCTTACACTACAATATAAATTTTCATCACCTTGGATTATGCAGTGGTTTCATAAATATGATATCAAAAGTATAAGGAAGGAAAAAAAGAATAAATTGGACTTAAGCAACGTTTAAAACTTTTTGCTTCAAAGGACACCGTCAAGTACATGAAAGCACCACCTACAGAGTGGGAGAAAAGATCTGCAAATCATGTATCTGATAAGGGGCTTGTGTCCAGAATACATAAAGAATAATCAAAAACTCAATAATAAATTGGCAAAGGGCTAGAAAGAGGATATGCGAATGGCCAAGAAACAGGAACATAGATGTGCAGTATCATCAGTCATTGGGGAACTAAGTGAAAAGCAAAGTCACAATAAGGCAATATTTCACATCCACCAGGTTGTCAATAATCAAAAAGAAGGTCAATAACAAGTGTTAGTAAAGAAGAGGAGAAGCTCGAACCTTCATATGCTGCTGGTGGGACTGACAATTGGTGGCTGGTTTTGCAGTTCCTCAGAAAGTTCAACATAAAGTTGTCATATGTTCTGGTAATTCCACTTATAGATACACTCAAAAGAAATAACATAGATCCACACATTTACTTGTGTATACCTGCAGCCATACCACTGTGGCATCCGATCCCGTTAGATACATATTAAGAATAAACATACCGCGCTGGGCATGGTGGCGCATGCCTGTAATCCCAGCGGCTCGGGAGGCAGAGGCAGGAGGATCGCAAGTTCGAGACCAGAAACAATCTGTGTAATTTAGCGAGGCCCTGTCTCAAAAAGTAAAAAAAAAAAAAAAAAAAAAAAAAGTGGCCTGGGGGCACAGCTCAGTGGTCTAGCACTTGCAGAGAATGCAGGTGCAAGGCCCTGGGTTCAACCCCGAGTACAGCAAAAAATAAATAAATAAATAAATAAATAAAAATAAAGAATAAACATACCAATCACACCTCTCCAAAAATGAGAATTTCTTACTGTGAAGTGATGTTGCTGTCCTTTCCTGTCTCTTACAGCATGTCACACATATCTTGAAGTTATATTTTTAAGGTATTCAAATTATGGTCACTCACAGGCAAGTTCTAGGCTTCATAAAAAGTGTGTCTTAGAAAAGTATGTTGTTGTTGTTGTTGTTGTTAGGTGCCATCGAGTCGTGTCCAACTCATAGTGACCCTCATAGGGTTTTCAGTGGCTGATTGTTTCCGGATTGTCTCAGGACTGGATTGCCACGTCCTTCTCCCATTATTTTCAGTGCTGGGAATAGAACCTGGGACCTCAGAGACTTCAATGCAGTGCTCTATCAACTGAGCTAAATCCCAGCCTAGAAAAGAATAATAGACAACTCAAAAGAGGTATTACTCAATTCGGGAGAGGCTATTAGGAGTTTGAACTTATCTCGCTTGCCCAACACGTCTTCACTTTCTGTAAACGGCACAAAGGATTCATTCATCACGGTTCAGTGGCTGAAAGTGAAAGTGACTCAGAATATTAGTGAAAAGGTCAAGAAAGTGCACCTACCAACTTGCAGATTTCTCCGAAACCTCCTCCTGTGCACATCACCACTACAGGTGTGCACTCTCGAGCCACGACCCGATGACAGGGTGGTCTTCCCCCTTCTTTTGGGAAGTTCGGGGCCACTCGGTGAACGGGCTCACGAGGCTGCACTTAAAGAACATTTGCCTCATGACATGTTTTCCAAACCACACTGTAGGGGCCGAACCATTTTAAAGGTATGTTGTTAGAGAGATGTGGAGGATGAATGCGGGCCTATGTGAGAACCTGGGACAGCCAGGTAAAACAGAGGGGGGCTCATGAGAACAGAAGCTGCTATTCCCGGGCAACCTACCCACTTTGGGCCCACAAAACTGCCATAAACCTGGCATTCAGGCAAGATGATGATTTTTCTTTTTTCTTTTTCTTTTTTTCTTTTTTTTTAGGGGGGCGGTGTGGGCATGTACTGAGGGCTTCACGCTTACATGCTTTGCAACTGCTGGACCACTGAGCTGCACCCTCAGCTCATTTTTTTACTTTTTGAGACAGGGGCTTGCTAAGTTACTCAGACTGCCTATGGTCTCAAACTTGCGATCTTCCTGCCTCTGCCTCCCGAGTTGGGGGGATTACAGGCATGAGCCATTGTGCCTGGCAATCTTTCTTAATATTAAAGCAGCAGAAACTCCTTGGATTGTGGATTACCCCAATGGCCGAGGTGGCTAACCAGACACATCCTAGGCGGTACCTCTTTTCTTTGTTTCTGCAGCCTGACCCACTCTGGACCAGCACCTGAAGAAGGTCATGCTTCACAACTAGAGTCTGCTCAGGGCTGAGGGGTGCAAGCTGGTCCCGCGTTGGAGACTGGTCCCCTAGCTCCAGCCTGTGACGCCCCAGGATGCCCACTCGCTGCTTTAACACTCCAGAGGCAGGGACCAGCTGGCTTTGAGACCGGGAGTCTCAAGCAGTTGCCCCTACTGCCTTTAATCCTTGCCCAAGGTAGAGCCACAGAGCAGCGAGGAGGGGCGGCCTCTGAGCAGCCCACGTTCACATTACAGTTCTGGCAGCAGCCACCACGTTCCCTAGACTTCTATCCCCCTCCCCCACCATCAGGGTGAGCAGCACAGGTTGTTGGACACATCTCTGAACTGACTATGGTTGGGAAACCCACCTCCTTGTCTCAACTGATTTCTTTGGAAATGTAAAACAAATAAAATACCATCAGCACATCTGTATGAGACCTTGCTGCTATTGTTGTTGTTAGGGGTGCCCTTGAGTCATATCCAAATCATAGCAACCCTCATAGGGTTTTCAATGGCTGACTGTTTCGGGATTGCCTTGGGAAGGGATTGTCATGATTCTCCCGTTTTTTGCGGTGTTGGGAATCAAACTTGGGACCTCAGAGACTGCAGAGCAGTGCTCTACCAACTGAGCTAAATCCCAGCCCTCGTATGAGACCTTACTAATTATAACGCATTTTCACATGGATCCCATCTAGTCTGATGGGGTGTTGCAAAGATCAGGAACTCTTAAATTCCTTTATGAAGGAAGATGCTTTGCCATGGTCTCATTGAAGGTGTTATGGGAGTAGAAACTTCACCCAAGAACTCCTGGGAGCCTTCCAGAAAACCACAGGGAAACAATGGCCACCGGAAGTTGTGAGGTAAGAACTGGACACAGGAGTGACTGTTGTGGAAGGAGGAGGACGTGCCTTAGTGCCCTTCCCTAAAGGTGTCTGGGGTGGTCTTGGCCCACGTGCTCCCTGAGCCTCCTTGAGAAGCACTGCCACCACCCCATGATGGCCTCAGGCCCCAGCAGTGGGCCACGGTGAGAGGCAAGGCCACCCAGCCATCACCACTAGCATTGTGACAGATCCAGTGCATCGTTCATGTCCCCCAAGACTGCTCCCCTTACTTGACAGTGTTTTCTTTAACCCAGAGGCTACCAATCCAAATCAAAATATATGACAATAGGCATTTTATTTTCAGGAACTCTTTGTTACAATGAGCACAATGGGCAAAATAAGTGGAATGCATAGTAATGAGTTTGCAAACTACCTTTTCCATCACTTTCCTGATTGTCTGTCAAATTCCTCCCCACTCACTTCTTGACATGTGTCCTGATGGTAGCCAAAGGGCTAAACACTGGGGCCCTGAGCACAGAAAGCCCAGCAAGAATCCTGCTCCCTGACTCAGTTTCTTAATGAAGAAGCCTCCAAGGCCATTGCCTGAGGTCCTCATGCACACCGTGCCTGGTGCACAGCAGGCGCCGAGGGCCATCAGCGCTGTCGCCCTGCCTGCCTGTGTCATCAGATCACTGATAAGCACACTTCCATATCTGTCCAAGTCACAAGACAGTTGTTGAACCATCCAGCACAAAGGACCTTGGTCCTTCTAGGTGGACAGAAACAATTATCAGCCGCCTGGAGTTACACTGTGTGCTTGTTTTCAAACTCATCGGTGACGAGAAAGTCAACAGCTCTGGGGTCAGCCTCTGACTCCACTGCACACCTGCAGTGTGGTTTTGGGCAAGGAAACCCTCTAGGTTGTGGGCAGCAAGTATAGTGCCTGTGAAACCCCAGGTGGGTACGCAGGGCTTTAAGCAGCCACTGCGATCATGACAATACCCAGCTCTACTCTTTCATTCTATTCACAAGCTATGCTCAGGGACCTCAAAGTGGCCCCTTAAAACATACCACAGAGTTCTCTTTTCCTCCCTCTCGTTCTTCTTCTTTCTTCCTTCCCTCCCTTTACTCTTTCCTTTTTTCCCGCTTTCCCTCCCTCTCCTTTCCTCCCTCTTCCCTGCTTCCCTCCTTCCTTTTCTTTCTCTTTCTTTCCTTTCTTTTTTGCTTTATCTTTCTCTTTCCCTTTCTTTCTTTTTTCTTTTTCTTTCTTCTTTCCCTCCCTCTCCTCCCTCCCTCCTTCCCTCCTTCCTTTCTTCCTTCCTTCCTTATTTTTCTTTTCTCTCCCTTCCTCCCTCCCTCCATCCCTCTCTTTCTTTTCTTTTTCCCTTTCTTGTGCTAGGGGATGAACCCAGGGCCTCACGCATGACAAGCACACATTCTTCCACGGAGCTCTGTCCCCAGCCCCCAACTGTTTGTATGTTAGGACTTCAGCATGCCCTGTAGACAGGTGTCCCAGGGACATCCTGACTGGGGCGTGCGCACGCATTCCATCTGTCCTCGGCACCCTTTATTTTCCCCACCAGGTGCCCCGTTCTTTCTTGCTGTCCTGTGGATTATTTTGGAAAACAAATGCTGCCCCAAAAGTTTGAAGATTTGGCCAGAGGTAGCTGAGTTTTTGGAGGTTCCTGAAGAGAAGGCCCACAAAAATCCAAGGGCAGGGATTTGGAAGAGTATTTTGTAGGGTCTGTGAGACACAGATATTTTGAGCCACAGTGTTTAAATCTTTCTCTTCTCCATCTCCCAAAGTACCCCAAATTACAATCTGTTCTACTTCATGTTTTACAGAAAAGTGGCTGTTAATCTATCAAAGTATTAGCAACTAAGTAATGAATTTAAAACACTCTATTATTTTTTTGTATGTGTGACATATGTATACTGCAGATAATTATTCTTAATATGAGAAAAATAATCTTTATTGCTGTTTTGATAAAGCCCAATAACCACTGACATACTTATCAGTTAATATTTAACTGGGTCGGTAGACAAATAAGTGCCTGATTATTTTAAAATGTCAGCCTGCCAGGATCTTTGGACTCCACATACGAGCCAATGTAGGGCACGTAGCCACAGTGGAAGATGAGGTCAAGCGAGAAAAAGGGCCAGCAGTCAGCCGGCACTAGGCTCCTATAAAAACACGCATTTTCCATAACTGTGTGTCCAAGAGTTGACACTCCACCACTTTGGCTCATGTACAGAGCACTTTCCTGAAAGCTGCTGCTGGAAAAATGACACTTTTGTGACGAGCCAATTTTTGGATAGCTGAAGGAGGAGGGCTTGATGGATGGGAAACTCCGATCCATCATCACAGAACACAAACGCAAACTTGAAATAATCCTTTCAATTGCGGGAATGAATCACAAAAAATCGGGCTCTTACTTTGGCTATTATTATTAGAACGCTTGCCTCAGAACTCGGGTCACTTGGAGACCTCTCTGTCTTTCACAGACAGTTATAAATTAGCCAGTGCCGAGTTACTTCAGAACCAGCGAGTCTCCTGCTTGGAGATAAAGTGCAATGTTTTTCTTGTTTATTTTGCTTTCATCCCTGGAGTGCCAACTGTGCCCGATCCATCATCCTTCCTTTCCGAGCCTCCTTTAACTTAATCTGAATGCACGGAGGCATCTGCCCCATCGGCAGCCTGCATCAGAGCTGATGTGGCGGCAAGGAAGGGTACACGCTGGAGGAGGGCAAAGGTTGCTGTTCACAGACCAGCCCACGCTGGCACCCCCTCCCGGGACTGCTGGACTTGGGGTGTGCAGTAGAACTGATCATCACAAAGTCTGAGTAAATCAAGGGAAACAGGTAAACAGAGCATTGGGCTGATGATCTTCTCTTGCTACATGAAGCCCATGGGGCTGGGATTTAGCTCAGTTGGTGGAGCGCTGCTCTGCAGTCTTGGGGTCCCGGGTTTGATTCCCAGCACCGCAAAAATGGGAGAAGGATGTGGCAATCCACTCCCGAGGCAATCCCGAAACAGCCACTGAAAACCCTGTGAGTGTCACTGAGTTGGACACCACTTAACAGCATCTAACAACAACATGAAGTCTGCAGTATTTGAGATCACTAGAGGACTTTGCTTTCCTACACACTCGCGGGACTTAGTCCTAACTTGTTATGAAATTAAATGGTGCTCACTCGGCAGCACTAGGTTGGCCTATGAATCCAAGTTAGGAGAGAGAGGTCTTTCAGCACACTCTTAATTCCTTTCCCACTCACATGATCATTTCCTGCTTAGTTACGGAAGTGACTTTTTTTTTGCGGTACTGGAGGTTGAACCCAGGGCCTCGTGCCTGCATGCTCTGCAAGTGCTGGACCACTGAGCTGCACCTCCGGCCCATTTTTTTTCCCCACTTTTGGAGACAGGGTCTCACTAAGTTACACAGACTGCCTCTGGTCTCGACCTTGCGATCCTCCTGCCTCCGCCTCCAGAGCCACTGGGATTACAGGCAAGCACCACCGTGCCCGGCCGGAAGCGACATTTTGTTTGACCATGTCATGTATGGGACCAAATGGCCCTAAAACCTTTAAAGGAGTCCAAGAGCAAGCACCACCATGTCATTTGTAAATCAGGCACAAAAAGAAGAGCTCGGCCACCTTAACAAGGAAGCATGCCAGCAGTCATTGGAGCTGAATGTGATGCGGACCAGCGGAGCTCCCAAGGTAAATCAGCAGTCTCAGAGTGTGAGGTGAAAAGCAGCAGCCTTCACCTTGGGGTACAGGCTCTGGGGAAGCCGCTGGCCCCCTACCGTAGTCAGGATCAATAGCAGCTGACAGATAGCTGGTCTACCTCTGTGCCTCATAAGAGTTTTAGAATTAAGACTGAGTTCATCTCTCAGATTAAAGCCTAAAGTTCTAGGATTTTAAGAATTAAGACCCCATGCTTTCCAGCAGCAGTGACTTCCCCAGGTTGGTGATGTAAATGCACAGGGGAGGCAGCAGGGGTGATAAACCTGGACTGCAGGACAGTTAGGGCCCTGCTGCTGTCTTAGCGGAAAAGGGACCTTCCTGGATCGCAGAGACACCAAGGGCAAGGCCTGTCTTTAGCACGACCCGTCTCAGACCTGGGCATCACGTAGAAGGCATTTTGATTTGGTAAAACAAACGTGGCTGGGCTATTGTTATTAGGTGCCCTCAAGTCAGGTCCCACTAACCGGCATTAGGTTTTCAATGGCTGATTGCCTCGAGAGTGGATCGCCACATCCTCCTGGTTTTGTGATGCTGTGGATCGAGCCCGGGGACTCAAGAGTGCGGAGCAGCGCTCTACCAAGTGAAGGTAGGCTAGACCAAGTTACGTCAGAGTACTACAGTGTCCTCCCCCATTTTCACAGCTAATTCCACAGTTCACCATCTCCCGTGTGTCCACAGCCCTCCCCCAGGCCTGGCCACAGACACTCAGACCCGCTCGAGACTCTCCTTTGATGCATGCTTTTCTGGCCACCAGTAGGGAGGCGAGATGCGTCCCCAGGAGAGGAGAAAGGGCTGTTGCGTTCACCTCCTTTCCCTACAGAAATCAGAGGCAAATCGTGAGGGGCAAGGAAACAGAGTCTCCCCTGCACTCGTCACCCACAACCCCAAGCTGTGTCTATGCTCCAACCTCAGGGACCCATTGCTTTTCATTTTCTGCCAACTGGCCACGTGTTTTCACACCAGAAGGCCACGTGGACACAGAAGTACTTGGTACCTGGCCCCTGTGGGCTTCACAGCTGTCTGGCCCCAGGCTCTGGTTGGATTAACTCTTTCCCATGAATTCTGTATTCAAAGACTGTGCAAGGAGGTTGCCTGATAGAATCAGCATGGAAAAGTTCCCTTAGAAGTCTCACATGCAATGATTTATTTAATTCAAAAAGGATGGGGTAAGAAAAATTCCCACGTTTTCTTTTCACTAATTTTATTTATATTAGGTTGTTTTCAATCAGAATATGTATCGGTTCAGTTTTCAGGTTGAGATATATTTATGTGTGTCTGTTCATATGTATGTAATCACTTAGAAACTTTATTTGGTATAACTTCGTATTTTTAGTATACAGAAATAATTTTATTTTCTTAATGCAGCACAGTAGACATACAATCAATATTATTCCCTAGAGGGTGCAATATATAAATTATTCACATTAAAAAATTAAGAACAGAAAGCCTCATATGCGGGAAGTATTTAAAAACATATACCTAATTTTAATCTGTTTTGGACAATATACACTACTAGCTTTATAAATCTGAATGAGTGTGACATGATAGACACTGGCATGAAATACACAGATGGGTCCATTCCAGAAGCTTGGTACACCGCGAGTGCTTGCTTGTTTTCACTTTGGTCACTGAGATCCCACGTGCTGAGGCACAGAGTGGATCTGAAGGATACTTCCAGGAGGACGTTATTACGGCGGCCTTTCAGTGGGAATTTGTTTCTTCTATTCGCCTTTATAGCGAGGGGGCCTTTTCTCTTTAAAAGCAAGAAGACCTTCAAGTCTGTCTTTGGTTGAAATGGTCTAAGGAAAACAAAACATTATGCATACCAAAAATTAAAACCACAATAGTAGAAGTTTATCAAGCACTAGCTAAGAAAACTAAGCAGAAGCTCAGCCTACACTTTTAAAATCTACTAGTCTTTTGGACAAGTCTCCTAATTATGTGACCAAATTGGTTTTACTCCAAATATTATTTCCATTTTGAATATACTTAAAAATTAAAAGATTTTTTATTTTTCAGAGCAGCTTAGATTTATAGAAAGAAAGAAGGAAAGAAAGGAAGAAAGCAAGCAAGCAAGCAAGCCCGCCCACCCCAGAAAGTAGAGTTCCCATATTCCTCTCAAGTCCTGCCTGTTGTTACCTGTTCACCTCCTGCGGTAGTGTGCTGTAAGTGATGAACTAATACGGATAACATTATTATTACCTAAAGTCTATAGTTTCCATGTCTACAGTCATATCACCCTAGCATCTGATCTCCTCAGATCTTGGAAGCTAAGCAGGGTCAGGTCTGATTAGTACTTGGATGGGAGACCTGGGAACCTGGCCTGGGAACACCAGGTGCTGTGGGCACCCACTCCTGAAACAATCAGCCATTGAAAACCCTATGAATAATACAGAAGCACTGATAACAGTGCCCAGCATGACACAGTGTTGTAAAGAGGGTCACTATGAGTCGGATTTGACTCAATGGCACCTAACAACAACAACAATAGTTTTCATCAGGATTCACTCTTGTGTTATATGTTCTGTTGTTTTTTTTCCTTCTTCTTTTGGTTTGTTGAGACAAGGTCTCACTAGCTCAGGCTGGCCTCAAACTTGTACTGATCCTCTTGCCTTAGCCTCCTGAGTGCTGTGATTACAGATGTTGCATAGTAATGCTCTATGGGTTTTCACAAATGTACAATGTCACGTGCTCACCGCCACAATATTACATAGAATTGCTGCACTGTCCAAGACATCTTCTGTGCTCCACCTACTCATCCCTGACCTCTTCTCTCAGAACAATGTCCACAGTCTTGCCCTTCCAGCATGTCACTGAATTAGAATCACACAGAACGTTTCTTTTTAGATAGGATCCTTTCCTTCAGCAATCTGTATTAAAGATTCTTTCAAGTCATCTTGCCTGATACCTCCTATCTTTTGATCAGTGCATAATGTTATACCGTGTAGATGTACTACAATCTATCCATTCCCCTACTAAAGGACATCTTGGTTGTTTTAACATTCTAGCCATTATGAATCAAGTCTGGTGTGCAGGTTTCCGTGTGGACATAAGTCTTCAACTTATCTGGGTAAGGACCAAGGGGTGCAATTGCTGGATCACACAGTGAGCATGTGTTTAACTTCACAAGAAAGTGCCCACATGCCTTTTAAAGTGGCTAAACCATGTGACATTACCAGCAGCAACCAATGAGTTTCTGTAGCTCCACCCTCAGCAGCTCTAGGTGTTTACAGTGTTTTGGATTTTAGCCATTCTAATAGCTTGTGTTGGCTGGGATTTAGCTCAGTGGGTAGAGCGCTGCGCTGCAGTCTCTGAGGTCCAGAGTTCAATTCCCAGCGCCGCAAAAATGGGAGAAGGGCCTGGGAATCCACTCCCAAGGCAATCCTGAAACAGCCATTCAAAACTTTATGAGGGTCGCTATGAGTCGGATACCGACTCGATGGCACCTAACAACAACAACAATAGCTTGTGTTGGCATCTCACTGTTCAATCTGCAATTTCTTAATGGTATACATTGTGGGGATCATTTCATATAACTATTATTATATATCTACTTTAGTAACCTGGCTGGGATTTAGCTTAGTTGGTAGAGCGCTGCGCTGCAGTTTCTGAGGTCCCGAGTTCAATTCCCAGCACTGCAAAAAATGGGAGAAGGGCCTGGCAATCCACTCCCAAGGCAATTCTCAAACAGTCAGCCATTGAAAACCCTATGAGGGTTGCTATGAGTCGGATACCAACTTGACGGCACCTAATAACAACAACAACAACTTTAGTAACCTTATTGAGTTTTTAAAATTCTTCATATATTTTGGATACAGTATCATTATAGGTATGTTTTGCAAAACATACCTATAATGTTTATTTATGTTTTCCCAGCCTGGGTTTTCTCATCCCTTTAAGTAGTATCTTTTACTGAGCAGAACTTGTTAATTTTAATAAAGTCAAACTCAGCATTTTTTTCTTTCAGAAATTGTGCTTTTGATATTATATCTAAAATATTTTGAAACACAAAGTCACCAAGATTTCCTCCTACATTATCTTTTGCAAGTTTTATAGTTGTCCATTTCATACTTAAGTTTCTGATCCATTTGGAAGCACGCTTTGTGAAAAGTGTAAAGTCACTGTCTAGACGCAGTTCTTGTGCATATGAACATCCAGATGTTCCAGCACCACTTATCTTCAAGATCACCCTTTCTCCACTGAAGGCCTTTGCTACTCAGTCAAAGTATCAGCTGACCATATTATGCAGGTTTACTTCTGAGACTCTGGAGTCTGCTCCCTAATCTACTTGTTGATTCTTTCATTAACACTACAATGTTTCAATGTAGCTTTATGGTAAAGTCAGTCTTTCAGCTTCATTCTTGGGCAATACTGTGCTAGCTCTTCTAAGCCTTTGGACTTTCTATACAAAGATCAGAATCAGTCTGTTAAAATTCATAAAGTAACTTGCTGGTGTTTCTATTGAGATTGCATTAAATCTAGAGATCAGGTTAGGGAAAACTGATATCTTAACTGAGTCTTCCTATCCATGTGCACGGACTGTCTATTCATTTAGATCTTGATTTCTTTATACAAGGTTTTTAGTTTTTCTCCTGCATATCTTGCATGTATTTTGTTAAAGGCATGGTTCTAAAGTTTTTCATTTTTTGAGTGCCAATGTATATGGTGATGTACTTTAAATTATAATTCATTGCTGGTACATACAGAAGTGAATTTTGTATATTAACCTTGTATCCTATAATCTTGTTAATTGTTTATAAGTAGTTTTGTTTTTACGTGGATTCTTTGGGATTTCCTACTTAGACAATCATGCTATCTATGAAGAGTTTTATTGTTTTCCTTCTCACTATGTACATCTGTTATTTATTTTTCTTGTCTTATTGTATTAGCTAGGACTCCCAGTATGACGACAAAAAGGCACAGTGAGAGGGAACATCCTTGCGTTCTTGGACATTATATATGATGTCAGAAGGGGTACGTGTGTGTGTGTGTGCACGCACACGTTTGTGTGTCCTTGTTGACTTGAAGAAATTCCATTCTATTATTTACAGTTGCTGAGAGTTTGTTTTATAATAAATGTATATTGAACATTATCAAATGCTTTTCCCCCATACTGATATGATCTTACAGTTTTCTTCTCCTTTAGCCTGCTGAGATGTGACTGATACTGAAACGTTGAACAAGCACTTCATATATCAATTATACTCCCACCTGGCTGGGAGTATAATTCCTTTTATACTTCCTTAGATTCAATTTTCTATTATTCTATTAAGGATTTTTTTGGCTGTACTCACGAGAGACATTTGTCTATAATTTTCCTTTCTTGTAATGTCTTTGTCTGGTTTAGGTATTAGGATAATATTGGACTCACAGAATAAGTTAGAAGTGTACCTTCTACATTTATTTTCTGGAAGACAATGTAGAGAAGTAGTATTTCTTCTTTAAATGTTTGGTCAAATGTGATATATACATATATATATATATAATAGAGAGAGAGAGAGAGAGAGAGAGAGAGAGAGAGAGAGAGAGAGAGAGAAAGAGAGAGAGGGAGAGGGAGAGGGAGAGGGGGAGAGAGTCTGAAGCTGTCCATTTTTAGGGTATTTATAATTTACTTCACCTACGGTTTGTGCTCATTAATGAAAGGTGATTTATATACACAAACCAGACAAAGAGTAACTCAAGACTTCACCATGCTTACATGGGATCTGATATAGTTTGCAATTTTCAGAAAAAGTAGAAAAAACTCCTTTGCTATTTTAGATGTCCAAAAGCAAAGTTATACCTTTCAGAAAAAAACAAGAGATTAGAAAAGACAAGACAGGAAAAAACATTTTCTTGTTCTATAGAAAGAACTGCTAGGGGCTGAAGATGGATGTAGCTTAGTGGCAGAGCGCTTGCCCAGCATGCACCAGGCCCTAGGTTCCATACTCAGCATGTGTACATGCACGCACACACGCGAAGGTTAATCTACATACAAGAAGTAAAAACTATAATTTCGTTAGTGAACTTTCAGGGGCAGGAAAAAAGGCTCAGAACTCAGAGAAAGCCAGTGAGTCTCAAATGCTGTTGCTGTGTGGTAGGCACACATTCACCATCACCCTCTGCCACCTGTATACACTGGCGTGGGGAGCCAAGTCCACATCACCAAGAGGCAACATAAGCCTAGAGAGACAGCTACAGAATGGACAGCGCTAATGTAGTTATCCTAAGAGTTTTCAAATTATGTAGTCAAGCGTCATGGAACAGAATCGGCTGTGAGAGCTAGTAATAGTCCGATAGCGGAAACCACTAATTTCAACTCATTTGTAAGATCTTGGAAGGGGATGAGAGTAATGTTGCTCATTGATATATAATTAATTTGAATTACCCAGAAGGTAAACATAATTTGGAAGGGCACAGCCTCACTGAACTTGTGACTGTCATACATACCTGAGCATAGCAAGCTTCTTCTATGGCTAACCCTGTTACCAAGTCAACCTGAGGATAAAAGCACAATTCATTTCATCAGAAGTATCTTTTAAAAATGTGGTGGGTCCAATATAAATTCAAATCAAATAGCTCTGTTTAGAAAGAACAGACGCCGGTATATGGTACGACCGATCAAAAGCATCACCAGCGCGAAACCTGCAGCCAGGCTTCCTGGCTGATGTCCCGGCCTCCCCGCTCGGGAGCTGTGTAACCGGGGAAAGTCATGGAACCCACAAGCTTCGGAGGCGTGCCTGAATTAAGGGTGGTGGCAGTGCTCACCAACGGGCCAGGACGTGCTGTGAGGATTCAGTCAGCCAGTCTAGGTGAAGTTGTTATAAAGCCTGGCACATGGTAAGTGCTCGGGTTTCTGCTATGGATACTGCTACTATCATGAAAATATTGCCATAAACCAAATAACTGCAAACTTATAAAACTGCCTTTATTACAAACACATCCAATCTCTTTACTGGCGTCCTCCGGGGAAGATGTAGTGCCTCCTGTTACTGCGAGGAGGAAACACTTTTTCTTCAAAATTCCCAGTTTAACCAAGATATAACCGCTGTCACAGAAAAGCCCAACGTGCCTGAGAGCCTGCAGGGCCCTTCGCAGTCACGCCCCTGGGGTGGCCCTGGGACACTGTACATACTCGCATGCCTTATGTGTTGCTCCCTGCAGAAGGCGCACTGAGGACTCAAAGGGGTAGAGAGCCAGACACAGCTTGGAGCCGCAAGTTCTCCCTGGAAAGCTTTCTCTAATGAGATTCTGATAGGGAGCCTACACAGGATGCCTTTGTCTTCTGGTTTTCTGTGAATGACTAACAAGCATGTCGTAAGCTGGAGTGCACCAGTGGAACTGTCAATTCTGTGGTTATGACGCGAAAAGGAGCCTCAGTCATAGTAATGTGCAAATAGCTGTATTTTAGAACATCAAAAAATAGTGATGAAGGGTAAGCATGGTTCCCTTAGATTAAATCTCCACTACCCATCCCAACAGCCTGCAGCCATAGCCCTGTGGCATCCGATCCCATCAGATCTCAGAAGCTAAGCAGGGTCGGGCCTGGTTAATACCTGGATGGGAGACCACCTGGGAACACCAGAAGCTGTAGGCTTGGGAGAAGGACCTGGCAACCCCCTCCCCAAAATCAATCTGCCATTGAAAACCCTACGTACAGAGGGTTGCTATGAGTCGGATACCGACTCGACAGCACCTAACAACAATAACAACAACCCATCCCAACAGCAAGCTGAAGGCACTCACCTCCATCCCTTGATTGATCGCCAATTTTGCTACTCTCATTGCAACAGGTCCCTAAAATTCAAATTAAAGAAACAAATTTTAATTACTATTTATGCAAACTGTGTTATGCGCCTCAGCAAAATTCAGAAATCCCTACTGCTGGATCTGTGGCACAGCCAATGACGGCTATGAGACAGTAGGTGGAAAACTTCTCTAAGCTTGACAAGGTTGTAATGAAATGGTTAACTAATGTGTTGTATCGACAAATAGCTGAGACCCTACAGGATTCTGTCACATAGCAAACAAGACCCTGAAAGGCAGCGGCAACAGGGAGCGTGCGTCGAAGCTGTAGGCGTGGTGTTCTTCCAATGCTCTTCCTGGAAGTTAGGCGGGAGAAAGACCAGGAGGTGCCTGGTTCAACACCACACTGGTCAGTGGTCACGGGTTTCTGCACCAGGGGCTGAGAGGAGGCTTTGCTTGACTAAGGTGGCGCTCTGGGTCACCATACCAGGTGCAGGCAACATCTCTCCTCCCTCAGCACAGGAACTGACCAAAGTGTGACAGGGTGCTAGTGCAGATGTGTCCTCTCTCCAGGGCTCATGCATGGCACATGTGTGCTGGGTGATAGAGAGAAGAACCAGCCCCCTCTGGGAGAAGGACATGACTGTGTCCTGCACTATACTGTCCTAGAGAAGCTCATATGCCCAGGTGGAATTTAGTTCTTTGATTTCATTTTAAATATCTAAAATACTATTTATATAGTATTTTATATTATATAGTATAGTATTTAGTATTTATATAGTATTTATATACTATATATATAGTATATGTTGTTGCTGTTGTTGTGTGCCATTGAGTCGTGTCCAACTCATAGAGACCCTTATAGGGTTTTCAATTGGCTGATTGTTTTGGGATTGCCTTGGGAGTGGACTGCCAAGTCCTTTTTCCATTTTTGCGGTGCTGGGAATAGAACTCTGGACCTCAGAGACTTCAGAGAGGTGCTCTACCAACCGAGCTAAATCCCAGCCCATATAGTATATAGTATATAGTATATATAGTATTTATATAATATTTTATATTTATATAATATAGGTGGTAAATGTGAATTCCTGGGAGAAGTATGTGGCAATCCACTCCCAAGCAATCCCAAAAACCAACCAGCCATTGAAAACCCTATGAATAGCAGAACAGCACTGACACAGTGCTGGGAATGGCAGTGTCATGGAGTGTTTTGTTCTGTTGTACACAGGGTTGCTAAGAGTCACACCTGACTTGACAGCATCTAAAAACAACAGATGTGAATTCAATGGCAGGTTTTGAATTGAATGGCATTTGTACTAAACTAAGTAGGCTCTAAAGAACAGATATAAACAAAGCACTCTAATAAGTGAATGGAGAAATGGATGAATTCATGAAAAATGCCACTTCTGTCCTATGTAGGTGTTTCTATTATCAACTTTGACCTATCTACATTCTCTAGAGATACTAACTTTATAGCAGCTTTTTAATTACTTGGAAGAGTAATCACTCAATAACAAAGTAACATGTTCAAAAACATGCTTTGGCGGCTTGTACATATGCTCTCTACATGTCACCCATTTTCTCACACACACATCTCCTTATACATTTCTTTGACCTGGAGAAAACGTCATTTTAACCACTGGTGTCCTCGGATGAAAGGCAATGAAGCCTGCCAGGGACGGTGAGGAAGGCCCGGCTTCCCACTGCGGGGAACGCACCTCACTGTCGAGTTGCGGTGGGACAGAGGAAGGTGGAGGCAGGGTGGTGCTGCCTGTTCTCAGGCAGGGCGATGTAGACAGTGAGGGCATTAAGTGTGCTGAGGCTCATGGGAAAAAAATGGACGTTAGAAGCGAAAGAGCTGATGAGCTTCCTGTGGGCAGCTGTGAAGCCCAGACTGGCAGGGATGGGAGCGATGGAGAACCAGAATCTGGATGCCAAACACAGCTGAGCAGAACAAGCTTCCTCTCTGATTTCAACTGAGATAGGCTTGTATTTGCCCTCCATCAAGTCCACAAGGAGTCACTTGAGGGTAAGGCTCGGTGTTCGCTCACACGCAGGAGGAACCACAGGAGGGCTCTGCCCTGGGAGCAGCAGCAGCTCCTTTCTGAGGTCCTCCTTGGACCAGAGAAGCCTCCACACCTGGCAGTGTGGTTTTAGGAGCCAACTCCGCAGTGCCACCCTATCTAACAGATCTTGGGACAGGCCTAAGACAGCACAGCAGCAAAGGTTCTTACGCTGAGGGCCGAGAATGTCCTCTGAAAGTGGACACAAAACTCGTATGTGCTTTCTTTTTTTCTTTCTGTTTTTTTTTTTTCTTTTTTTTTTTTTTTTACTGGTACTTGGGTGTTGAACCCAGGGCTTTACACATACTTTGCCAATGCTCTACTACTGAGCTGCACCCCCAGCCCATTTTTTAGTTTCTATATTGAGACAGGGTCTTGCTAAATTGCACAGGCTGCCTCTGGCCTTGAATCTGCGACCTTCCTGCCTCCTTGAGTTGCTGGGATTACAGGTGTGCGCCACTGTGCTTGGCTTTTGCATTTTTTGAAAGAGAAATTTAATGACATGTCTAAGAGGACCCATGGGACCAAAACACGCTGTGAATCCAGTTCAAAGGGAGTGACCCTAAGTTAGATAGGAATTTATTTGGACGCCAGAAGTGGTTAGTTAGGGGAGCTTTAAAACTTCACGTTCCATTAGTGATAAAGAGATGATCACTAATCACTTACAGAGCGAAGGAGGTTCTTCTCTATAAGTTAAAGTAAGTTAAAAATCCTTTCATGTGTGATTTCAGATTCAAGGAGTATTTGAAAAAGACACATGAGCGACAGAACAAAGAGTCCCTTAAAACAGGACTGTGGACACACTGTTATTACTCGCACAGTCATTCTTGAATAAAAAGCAGTATGCTGATCTGGTTTCTGCAAGTGAGGAAGGGTACCACGCACGAAAGAGTGAAAGCTATGCTGAAATCACAGGAAAACACACGGCATGACAAACAACTGTGCCCCTGGGGCAGGTCATCACTTGGGGTCACAGACTAGAGTCCCCTCACTTATCAGGAACAGTGTATTTCAATGCTCTCTGACCTGGGGGAGGCCCAGGGTAACAGCCCACCCATGACACTGTCTCTCCACAGGATGACTCAGGTGAGAGGGCTTCCTTGGGAAATAATTACAGCAGTTTGCTACGAAGTTGTGCCGCAGATGCTGAGTGTTGTGGGCATGAACTGTTATCCGTTTCCATGGCATGACCCTCAGATTATCTTCCAACTTCAATTTTAATTCCGAAGGATCCGACAGTAATCCAACGCAGGCTCTCTAGTATTACTGCTACCACGCACTC
Source organism: Pedetes capensis (assembly GCA_007922755.1). Lineage (NCBI taxonomy): Eukaryota > Metazoa > Chordata > Mammalia > Rodentia > Pedetidae > Pedetes > Pedetes capensis. Next base: position 215,975 of record VMDO01000194.1, on the reverse strand, counting down.
CTTTCCTTGCAGAGCAGGCCAGGGACACCTCCAGGGTGTGAGATTACGGCGGTTCTGGTCAATGTGTGGCAAAGGGATCTAAATGGAGACTACGAGGAACTCGAGTTAGCAGTACCTGAGGTAGAAACTCTCGCGCCAGATCCAGGGCCTTCTGGTAGGCAGCATCTCCCTCCTGGTTCTGTTCTAGAACATGGCTGATCAGGCCTACGGCTTTGGCTTCCTGGCCATCGAGCACTCGCGCAGAGAAGATGAGCTCCTTGGCCAGGGACATCCCAATGGCACGTGGTAATCTCTGGGTACCCCCTGAGAAGTAGAAGGGAGAGGAGAGGTGGGCAATGATTTGAAACCTTGGAGTTCTAACACTTCCATGTTTCACAGGCTCATTTATAAAGATAAACCATGGCCAGAAGTTCATGTGTCAAGACTGGTCACTGGAACACTACTTCAAGAAAGGATCTGACTTCTTAGTTTGTTAATAACACCAGGAAAGCACTTGAGAATTTTATGTCATTATTGAGTGACTTTGGCACCTCCAACACAGAGGGTGCATTCCTCAGTCCGACCCACCCTGGCGCCATGTCAGCCACCAGCAGCTGAGTGGCGGTGGATAAGCCACACTGTCTGGGAGGGTCACGGCCTAGACACGCAAAGTTCCACCAAGCTTGGTGTTGTCGTTCAGTTTAGACAAAACTCACCACACTCTGACAAATTCAACTCGCAGACTTTTAGAGAATTCTTTGTAGTGAATGAATTGAAAAATAATTTTAAATTGGAAAAATAAAAGCAATTACTCATGAAAATTGGCCTTGCCCTGCACTGGGCATTTTCTTGGCACTGTGCAAGCCACACTTGCCACTCTGGCTTCTCTTATTTTGAAGATCCTCTCTCGTGTGAAAACACCTTTCTCCCAGCTGCTGGGAAAGTCCACTCAGTGGTGTCAGACCACGCACTTGGTTTTGACTTTGTCATTTACTACCTCAGGGATGTGGCAAGATGATGAACTCTGCAACCCACGGTGACACAGTGGCGTGGCAGCATGATTTTGGGTCCACTGAAGTCAGAGGAATTCTACAGTGGAAGAGGCCCGCTTTGTTGAAGACTAGCTAACTCATTCAGTCCCTCTTCTGGAGAAGAGGCTGCAATCTCATCAAACAGGTGGACAAAAGCAAGAAATGCAGGTCTAGCCTCTACTTCTACCAGTGGAAATAGGAGAGAGCTGCCATACTAAGATTCATCAACATCTTACCCTTTTTGTAAGTCAACAATGTATTTTGTTACACATCTCAGATCTATCCATTTCGTATATGCTGTTAAGGCTTCCATTAACAGTTCAATACAAAGCAGAAAACATATATGGATATGTATGCAGCAGTGGTGCTCAGGCTCAGAATTTAAGAGGAGGTTGGAGCATGTCTTCTTCCCTGGCACACAGTGGGTCACGTGAACCATGACAGTGCAACGTTTCTTTGGGACCTAGCTACCTTCTTGATTGAGTTTTATTACAGCAAACAGTTTTAGTAGGTATGCTATTGCTGACTGGAAACAATGAGATTTGAAACAAGTTTATAGCCTGTACTTTCTTGAAGTCTTTAAAACCTAAATTATTACTTTTCTCCTAATAGAGCTCCAAGATCATCCAATGAAAATAATAACGTCCACAAACTGTCTGGAACATCTGCCGAAGAACCACTGCCTACAGTTACTCAGTGTCCTCAGGCCTCACAGAATGAGGAGATGGTATCATAGATCTCCTCTTGGTGTCCCTGGAAAGGGCTTTCCTCATATTATAAGCATCCTCACAGGGCTCCCTGTTGTTGGCTGAATAATACTCCATGACTGTCCGCATACCCTATAGCCCAACAGCTTCTACATGTTGACTGCAACTTGGTTACTCTTACGAAGAGATCAACAACAACAAAAAAATCCACCTTTTCTTTCTGAAATCTTCTCTAGTAACTCTGTAAGTTTAGCAACCAAACCAAGGCATCAAAATTCAGGGACAACAGGCAGAGCTGTGACATGGCCATGCCATTCCTCCCTAGCTACTGAGCCTTCTGCTTTGCCCACAAGATGACCCATTAATTCTCTACCAGCTGCCTCTGACCCCAATGAAAACCTGTGGCCAGTGGGCAAGGTACTGTGAGTAAAAAGGAACCCCACAAGTTTCTGTAAGTGGATCTAAATTAATGTTGTTGGAGCAGAACAAGTCATCACAGGTGGAAGCCCGGAGCATGGTCATCGCGCGGCTGCCACCCTCTAAATCTGTTCACCGTGCCCTACGTCTCACCCTGAAGTGGCTGCTGAGGCACATGTGGCTGGGAGGCCGAGGGGGTAACTGGCTGCAAGATCCACAGGAAGAAAAGGGCCTGGATGACCCACTGTCTAAACAAGCTCACTGGGCTACATCTGGCCAACAAAAGCTTAAACTTTCTCCCCCCTGCCCTGGATGTATAAGTTGGGCACCATGGCGCATGCCTGTAATACCAGCGAACAGTGAGGCTGAGGCAGGAGGATCGCAGGCTTGAGGCCAGACGCAGCCTGTTCAACTTAGTGGGACCCTGTCTCAAAATAAAAAATGAAAAAGGGGCTTTGCATGCAGCTCAGTGGTAGAGTGCTTGCCTAGCATGTGAGGCACTGGGTTCAATCCTCCAGGATTGCAAAAACAAAAAATACATTAATTAAAAAACAACCTGATTTTATCCAAAAAACAATGTTCACTCAAAAACATGAATGTGCAAACATCTCTTCAAGGCACTGCTTTTTATTACTTTGGTATGTAAACAGAGGTGGACTACTGGATCATACAGTATTTCAATGTTTGATTTTTTGAGAATCTCTACTGTTTTCCGTCATGGCTGGACCATTTTATATACCACCTAAGAACAATGGTTACAATTTCTTCACATCCTCACCAACACTTGTTATTTTTTAATTTAGAATTTAAATTTACTAGCTATACATAAACACACAGAAATTGTACATATTTATGTGGTAACAACATACTTCTATACGTGTATACATCTTGTAGTCTTTAGATCAGGTTAAGCACATCTGGCTCTTCAAAGCCTGCAGCCACACCATTGTGACATCCAATCCCATCAGATCTAGGAAGCTAAGCAGGGTCAGGCCTGGTTAGAACTTGGAATGGAGACTGCCTGGGAACACCAGGTGCTATAGGCTTGGGAGAAGGACCCGGCAACCCACTCCCCCCAAAAAAACAATCAGTCATTGAAAACCCTATGAATAGCAAAGAAGCACTACCTACTGTTTTGCCTGTTGTACGTGGGGTTGCTATGAGTCGGACACTGTCTCGACAGCACCTAACAACAAGTCACCAACTATACAATAGCACACTAGAACTTCTTGCTCCTATCCAACCATAACTTAGTACCAGTGATGAACCTCTTCCTCACCCTTCTCCCCTACTCCCTAGCCTCTAGAAACTGCCACTCTTACTTTCTATGAGATTACTTGTGTGTGTGTGTGTGTGTGTGTGTGTGGTGCTGAGAGGCAAGTGTTCAACTAATGAACCACATCTCAGTCCCAAAATTGGCTTTTTTATATTCCACATGAGTGTGATCATGTGGTATCATGTGGTATCTATCTTTCTGGCTCACTTCACGTACTACAAGGATCTGTAGCTCCATTCTTATCACAAATGACAGGATTGTTTGTGGAGGCTGAACAATAGTATTTCATGGTGTATACGTACCATGTTTTCTTTATCAGCTGTTCATCAGCTGATGACTACCTAGATTGTTTCCATTTTTTTTGGCTACTGTGAATAATGTTAAAATAAACAAGAGAGTGTAGATATCTCTTTGACATTCTAATTTCATTTCCTTAACCTCTATGCTGTTTTATATAATCGGTGCAACTAATTTACATTCCCTCCAACAGGGTGCAAACCTTGCCTTTTCTCTGGACCCTCATTGGGTACTTTATGTTTTGTCTCTTGGAGAACAGTTATTCTTATTGGAGTGAGGGGATATCTCATTGTGATTTTGATTTACGTTGTCTTGCTAGTGATGCTGAACTTTAAAAAATAGATATCTGTTAGCTATATGTGTGTTTTCATTTGAAAAATGTCTACTTAAGTCTAATGCCCATTTTTAAACTGGGTTTTCTTACTATTTAGTTTACCAAGTTCCTTATACCACTCTGAATTTTGGCTTCTTGTTGGATGTAAGTTTGCAAAAACATGCTCTCATTCACTAGGATGTCTCTTCACTTTTTATGATTGTTTCCTTCGCTGAGCAGCAGCTTTTTAGTTTGATGTAGATCCATCTATTTTGCTTTTGTTTCTTGTGCTTTTGGGGTCTTGTTCAACAAATCCTTGGTGATTCCAATGTCCTGAATCATTTCCTTTATGTTTTCTTTTACTATTTAGTTTCAGGTCTCACATGTAAGTCTTTAATCTATTTTGAGATGATTTTTGTAATTGGTGATAGTTTCATTCTTATGCATGTGGATATCCAATTTCCCCACCAAGACTGTCCTTTCTCCAAAACGGGTCCTAAGCAGCTTTGTTGAAAATCAGTTGACTGTAAATGTGTGGGTTTACTTCTAGGCTATTCTATTCTGCTCCATCGGTCGACATGTCTGTTTTGAAACAAATACTATGTGCTTTGATGACTAAAGCTTTGTAGAATATTTTGACATTTTGACAGGTAGTAAAATGCCTCTTGTTTTTTTCTTTTTGATCAAGATGACTTTGGGCATCTTGGGTTTTTATGATTCTACACAAATTTTAGAATTGTTTTTTCTCATTCTGTGAAGACTGTCTTTTTTAAAATAGGGATTATACTGAAAGTATAGATGCCCTTAGGTAGTGTGGATATTTTTAACAATATTCCTCCTTCCAATTCATAAACACAGGCTACCTCTCCATGTTCTTTTGTCCTTTTTCTTCTGTGTTTTAAGGTTTTTCATTGTAGTGATCTTTCACCTCTTTGGTTAAAAGTATTCCTATTTATTATAAATGGGATTATTTTCCTAATTTCTATAACCACTTTGCTACTTTTTTCTAGGATTTTTTCCTCTTTCGTACTTCCTTTCTTTTTCTCATACACTCTTCCTTGTTGGTTAAGTGATATTTTCTAGTAGTATGTATTGATTCCTTGTTTATTATCTTTGGTGTGTCTCTTATAGGTTTTTGCTTTACAGTTATTACTCTCTCCATGTCTCTTTATCTCTCTTTTGTATTTTCCATCCTTTATTCTCTCTGTATTGTATTCTGGATTCTTTCAGACTTATCTTCAAATTCATCAATTATCCTTTTACCCTTGAGCAATCTAATTTGTGCATTAATTAACAATATTGCCATGTAGCTCGCTCGCTCTATCTATCTATCTATCTTTCTATCTATCTATCTTACCTATTTCTACATATTCTAACTGGTTCTTTTCCAAATGTGATGTCATTTCATAATGCTTCCTTTTCACACAGATAGTTTGTCTTTTAATTACATAAATATTGAAAGCATAGTTGTTTTACAATTGTTGACTAATAATTCCAGTACCTGGAATTTTTGTGGTTCTCTCTCTGTTGCTTGTTATTTCTGCTTGTTTTCATGCATTGTGTTTTTTTCTTATATGTATAAGCAGTTTAATACTAAACATCTTTGAAGTTCCATGTTCAGTTCTGGTACGAAAGGTGCATCCTCAAAACAAAATACACATTTGCTTAAACCAAATATAAAAGGACTGTTCTGGATCACTTCAGACTGAACTCAATGCTTGAAGGTTTGAGGTAAAATTAGTTTTTTGTAAGTAATATATACTTGGGTGTTGTTTTATCCATTTGACCACTCTGTATCTTTTAACTGAAGCATATAATCTATTTACACTTAAAGTAATTATCATAAGGTAAGGTCTTACTATAGCCATTTTGTAACTTGTTTTCTACTTTTATTGTAGTTGCTTTCTGAGGTTATCTCTCCCTTATAGTTTTCCTTACTTCTTACTCATTAACACTTCTTTGATTCTGAAGAATGCACATTAGCATTTCTTGTAGAACAGGTTTGGTGGAGATATGTCTTTTCAGCTTTTCTTTGGAAAATGTCTTGATCCCTCCTTCATTTCTAAAAGACAGCTTTGCTGGACACAGTATTCTTGAGTGGTAGTTTTCTTCTTCCAAGTACTGTAAAATGTCATGCTGCTCTCCTGTCCTGTAAGGTTTTTGCTAAGAAGTGTATTGTCAGACAAGCTAGGATATCCTTACATGTTTCTTTTCTCTTGCTGCCTTGAGAGTTTTCTTTTTATCTTCAATGTTCAAGAGCTTGGGTAAACTTGGTTGAATTAAATATTACTGAATCTGAATATTTATAACATTCTCCAGATTTGGGAAGTTTTGTTATGATCTCTTTGAGATAAGCTTTCTAGTCCTTTGGCATTCCCAAATCCCTCTTGAACCAAACAACCCAAATATTTGCTCATTTAACGCTGCCTCAAAGTTTCTATAAGCTTTCTTCATTTCTCTTCATTCTTTTTTCTTCCAACTATTTATTATAAAATACCCTGTCTAGAGCCCCACTAATTCTCTCTTCTGAGTTACTCTGTTATTGATGCCTTCTACTGTGCTTTTAATTTCACTCGGTATACTTTTTAGCTCAAGGAATTGTTTAATTAAGAAGAATACTTCCATCTCTGTTAACTTTCTCTTTTAAAAATGTTGAATAGTTCCTTTGTGTTCTCTTGAACCTTATTGAGTTTCCTAAAATAGATGTTTTAAATTCTCCATAGAGTTTGTCCGTACTGGATATCTCCTTGGTTTCTGGAACATTATTATGACCTGGTACCTTATGTGGACAGTTGTGAGAAGCCATAGTTCTCTGAAAGTTCTTTATGTTTGTAGGTGTGTGACATCACCTGGATATTTATTCCAGACTGCAATCTGGCTGGCCTATCTTTCCAGAAATTCAAGTACAATGCTTATTTCTTCTAAGCTTGTAGTTGCTTCCACTATTTCAGCACTACATGTTATCCTAGGTGCAGCTTCATTATGAATCTACTGTTGGTGTGTTGTCAGTGTTTCAGCCCTAAAGGGTGATCTAAGCAAAGGTTAGTATGTCCCTGCAAACCTCACCCTTGGGCTGGGGTAGCCCCAAATGCATCATCCACAGTCACTGGACTTGGTCAGTAAATGTGCATTTCCACCTGACTCTGGAAAGAATCACTGTGCAGGACCCAGCCTCAGGCTCCTATGCCACATGTATGGCCACAACCACCACAACGCTGTGTCACAACGTGCACATCCCCACAAGATTCCTATAGCCCTAGGTAGAACCAAGGGCCACACTATGAATTCCCTACTACTGAGGTGGACTAGACTCAAGGCTCCTACAATCAACTATAGGTTATGCTGGCTGGACTAGAAGTTTAGCTGACTAGGGCCATGTCTCCACCTGATACCAGGGCTATTCCAGAAGCCCTGGTGTTTGTGGGCACTAGCCTGGGAAAGGAGGCCATCAGGATTGGCTCAGTGTTAGGATTGACTATCCTAGCATGGAGTTCCAGGCAAAGTCTTATTGCTTACTACCCTGTCCCAGCCTGCAGCCATAGCCCTGTGGCATCTGACCCCATCAGATCTTGGAAGCTAAGCAGGGTCGGGCCTGGTTAGTACCTGGATGGGAGACCGCCTGGGAACACCAGAAGCTGTAGGCTTGGGAGAAGGACCTGGCAACCCCCTTCCAAAAATCAATCCGCCATTGAAAACCCTATGAACAGCAGAGAAGCACTGACAATAGTGTTTCCCCTGTTGTACAGAGGGTCGCTATGAGTAGGATACCGACTCGATGGCACCTAACAACCACAACAACAACAACCCTGTCCCACACCCATCGAGTGGAATCTTCCTCCATGCTGTGCTGCCCAACACTGGAGCAGTGTGGGTGAAGGCAGTCCCTTGGCTCCCAAGGCCGACATGAAGCTGGAGTCTCAAAGTTATCAGGACCTGCACAATCTTGGGTGCACACATGCCCACACCACAGCTGGTGATGAGGCCGGCCAAAACGAGCCCATTCCTTTAGGGAGCTGCTCTCTCCCTGCTTGGTGCAGGGCAGGTCTATAGCTCTATCTGCAAGAACTAACTGGTCTGGGCACAGCTATGCCTCCTGAGGTTGGAGGAGGGATAGAGGCATTCTCTTTGCCACCAAGGCTGATCCTAAGCTGGGTTCACAAGGGTTCTCGCAGCTGCAAGGATCTGTGAGGATGGGAAGTGCCTGAGGCTCACTCCAAGGCTGGCAATGAAGCGAGCCAATCCTGAGTTATGCCGCCAGTGCACAAGTCTCTGGCTGACGCTGGTGCAGGACTAGAGGCTCAGTCTTCAAGCTCTGCTTTGGGTCCAGAGGCCTTTGATTTCTGCCTGGTGCTGGTGTCACGACAGCAGGTGTGCCACTGAGTTCCAACGCAAAGTCCTGTCCTCTTGCTCACTGAGGTTAGGGCAAGGGAGTAGAGGCACTCAGCGACCTGGCTGATGCAGTTCTGGCAGCCCAGTTGACAGTTATACATCTGGGGTGGGGGTTGTGGGGCTCCCCCTCACACTGGGCTTCCCCACAGCAGCCCGGTACTGGAGTTCAAGTCCAGGGTCTTGGATTGAATTCCTTCTCCCTCCACCCAGTGAGAGGCATCTCCCTCCATACTGCTTGGAGTTGGGGGAGGGAGGATGAGGCAGTTCTCCTTCCTGCCTTTTTTTTTAATGCCTCTTTTCTTATTATTGTACGCAAAACAGGCACTGTGGTCTCTCATTGGACTTCCTTGGCTCGTGTGAAGGTGACCTGATGAGTAATCAAGTTGGGGTGTCTGCTGGGGGGGAAACTGCTGGAGGATCTTACTCAGCTGCCATCTGGCTCCACCTGTGTTTACTATTTTTTTGAAAGCAGGCATCATAATGGGAGTGAAGTTGAGAGGAGTTAGCAAATTTTGGGTGGGATTAGGGAAACAGGGCCTGGAGATAGGGAATCACTGATGCAGGGTAACTGGCTGGGTTACCTGAGTTTACACAAGACCGTGCATCCTTCAAAGTAAGTTGCCAGGTGCCAGCCAGACTTGCCACCTCACTGGACTGATTAAGATCTGTGGATGAGCCTCCCAACCTTTGCCTTAAGGGTTAACAATATCAAAGACCTTGGAGGATACCATTCCAGTGGCTACCCAGTTGGGACCCCTTTCCTCTCTCTTGGTGAAGACTTCTGTCTGTCTCTTTAATAAATTCTCCTTTGCTCTCACTTGCCTTTGCTACCTCTGCAATTATTCCTGGGTCTGTGGACCCAGGAGCTGGGCACCGGGCACCTGAGAAGAAACTTCGGTCTCAAAGTGGTATCTCAGTGTGGCTACTGAAGAACATAGGCCGTGGATAAGCGAGGCCATAACCTGATGGTGTGGAATCTATCATCTCTACAGAGGGGAAGGAGAAAGGAAAGACGCCAGCACGTGGAAGGGGAGCAGGAGACTGAGAAACGTCACAGGCGTGGCTTTTCGCAGGGCCAAGCTCTGAGACGATACACTGCACGGTGATTTGAGATGGGGCTCGGGGGTGAGGGAAGGCCTGTGTGAACAAGGCGAGGCCCGTGTCCAGGTGGCGGCCAGAAGCCACACGGAAGATCAAGAAGAACACCCAATGACGAGCTCACCTGGCAGGAAGGCCCAAAGGTGAGGCCACTGTGGCTCACAAGAAAGGATGATGGAATGGCAGGAAGTGTGCCTGGATAGGCAGGAGAGCTCTGAGCAATTGTTGTTGTTGTTAGGTGCCGTTGAGTTGATATCCGACTCATAGCGACCCTCATAGGGTTTTCAATGGCCGACTGTTTCGGGATTGCCTTGGGAGTGGATTGCCAGGCCCTTCTCCCATTTTTGCGGTGCTGGGAATTGAACTCGGGACCTCAGAGACCGCAGCACAGCGCTCTACCAATGGAGCTAAATCCCAGCCCATTGAGCAATTAAGTGACATTATTTAATTTTCAGATCGCAGCTAAGGGCCCAACAGCAGCAGTGCACCTAATGTACTGCTGACCTAGGCTGAGATAGGGCAGTGTGGGGAGGGAGAGGTGGAGGGATCTGTGCTTTGTGAAACTGCCAAGGAGTGGGTTCAGGGAGAAAGAAAATCAACCTAATGCCTAGATGTCTCCTGGACTGCGGGCCTATGGCACTGACACCGGGAAGAGTGGAGGAAAAAGGTGTGCACTGGACACATCTTCCACATGCATAAGGAAAGCAGCTGAGCATGTCACTGGATGTAGAGTCTAATGTTTACTAGTGATTACTGTCATACAGAAAGCATTCAAAGCAGGGGCCCTAGAGAAAATCACCAGGACTGTTTGGACAGAAAGACACAGAAGTCAGCAACGTCAGACCTGTCCACTGAGGAGGGAGGGAAGCAGGAGAAATACAAAGGACGGTGCTGCTCAGCTGTGGCCAACCACATCTCATAAGCCATCCTCCCTACCGCCATTCATCCCACCCTTCTTCCAATGAAGCTCAGTCTGCAGGGGTCGTCCAAGAAAGTTTCTCCACTAAAATGAAGACCACAGAGTAAACAGGTCTTCTAGGATGCTTGTGACACTTGGAGCTATGGGAGCCACTTTGTGGCTGTGATGGGAGCTGGCAAGGGCAAAGTGTCAAGATGAAGAAGACACAGCAGAAAGATGTCAGTATGCTGCTGAACTCGCCGATCCTGAGGGTGTCCTCTGTGACTCTTGTGACATGACAGGGTGTGTTCTTATTGTTGTAATCCAGCTGAAATAAGTAAGGTTTCCTACTACTTGTACCCAAGAACATCTGGAAGTCCAGATGGATTGAGGCGAGAGATCTGAGCACACATTTTGGGAAGTGGGAAAGTAAATACACTAGGATTGCTGGACGAAATCACAGATGAGTGAGCACCGTCATCTTTGCTTTTCCCTAGCAATTTCTAGCTTTCTGAGGTCAGGTACAGAGTAGGTAGTTGGCTAGAACTTTGCTAGACAAGTACAAAAGAGAGAAGGGACCCACTAATAGGAAAAGCTGACATTTATTGAGTAGGTGATGATGACGCTGTTAAGTGCTGTAGAGTCGGGTCTGAGTCATAGCAACCCTATGTACAACACAATGAAACAGGCACTACGTGTGACAGCACTTCTCTGCTATCCACGGGGTTTTCAATGGCTGATTGTTTCAGGATTGTTTTGGGGAGTGGGCTGCCACATCCTTCTCCCATTTTTGCAGTGCTGGGGATCGAACCCAGGGATTCAGAGAATGCAGAGCAGCACTCCACCAAGTGAGCTGAACCCCAACCCTACTGAGCAAATACTATGTAATAATGACACGTACACTGTCCTGAGTGCCTTTATCACTCCTTATAATTTCCCTGCGACACTGGTGGGGAGGTAGCTAAAGTTCTTTTTAAGGACGTGGTTAAACAACAACGAACCATGCGATCTAGTTGGATTTGGAGGAAGGAGGAAGGATGTAACCAAGTGGAGCGTCCATGGCCTGATGATCTAATGAGGTCTGGGCTCATGTGGGTGGGGAGGCCAGGGTCCTGGCCTGTGAGGTAAAGGGAGTGTAGACTCAGAAGGGAACAGCTGTGGGTGACATCAAGATCATGGGCAGTGGGCTGAAATAGGAAGGAGAGACACCCCTGTAAGTGGCATTCATCATGTATCTGTAGCATAGCTTCCTGGTCATTTTAATCACATTCCCTGTTCATTGCCATAGACTGCTGAAATCACAGATTGCTGAAATTCAGTTCTGTGAGCAGCATGAAATAACGAATTTTCTGTGTTTAAAAGTCCATTGATTAGCAAATATTTGGAGACTGAGAACTTATTATTCTAAATGGTAAAAACATTAAGGAATTTTGCCCATCCAAAAGCTCTTAATGAATTTCCCCAGGTATCAATAAAATAGTTGGGAAAACTCTATAAAATTGCTATGTATCAGTCTCTCATGAATCCTGCATAATACTCAGCATTATTTAATATTTGATACTTAAAGAATTCATTCCCCCACATGTCTGTCAGCTGGTTGAGCTGCGGAGGCCTGTATGTTGCTGTGATGCTGAAAGCTATGCCACTGGTATCTCAGATACCAGCAGGGCCACCCATGGTAGACAGGTTTCAGCTAAGCTTCCAGACTAAGACACACTAGGGAGATTGACCTGGCAGCCCACTCCTGAAACAATCAGCCATTGAAAACCCTATGAGTAGCAGAGCAGCACTGTCAGATATAGTGCCAACAAATGAGCCCCCCGGGCTAGCAGACATTTAAGAAAGGACTGGGGAAGAATTGTCTCCTCAAACTAGAGTCGACCTTAACATTGGGAATGGAATAAAGCCCCTAGGACCTCCTTTTGCCGATGTAGCCCAATTCAAAATGAGAAGAAACCTAGTGGCTGCAACAATGCCTCAAACAAAAAGATTGTGTGCATGGCACAGTGTTGGGTAGCGTTTCGCTCTGTTGTAAACCCAGAGGGTCACCATGAGTGTGATCCGATGTGACAGTACCTAACAACAACAACAACAACAACAACAGAATCCATCAGAGGTGTAAGTGTGTGTGGAGAAGACGAACCTTATCAGCTCTGACCTGTTTCCTTCTGTGTTGCACTGAACAGATATACCATGGACTGCCAAAAGAACCAACAAATCTGTCTTATCAGAAGTACAACCAGAGTGCTCCTTGGAAGCAAGAATGGCCAGACTGCGTCTTACATATTTTGGACATGTAGTCAGGAGAGATCAATCCCTGGAGAAGGACATCATGTTTGGGAGAGTGGCAGGTCAATGCAAAAGAGGAAAACCCTCCATCAGATGGATTGACACAGTGTCTGCAACAATGGGCTTAAACATAAACAAGATAGTTTGCCTGGCACAGAATCGGCAAGTGTTTTGATCTGCTGTGCATAGGGTCGCTATGGGTCGGACTCGACTCCACGGCACCTAACAACAACAACAACAACAGATAAATGAGGAATGCCAATAATGCTGAGCAAAAGCAAGAATTTAAAAACTTAAGTTATCAAATGAAAAAAGTCTGGTACTGGAGGAGGAAGGGAAGTCTGGGACCCTGCTGCTCCTCAGCAATGGGTTACAGTAAGTGGCTTCGTGCTGAGGTGGGGTGAGCAGAACTGCAGGTACCTGAAGCGTTCACGCTCAATGTGAATTTTCTCTGGTCCTAATAAAGTCCTTGAAGTGGAAGGCTCTGAACCAGAGTCTGAAGCGCCAGCCAAACAACAGGGTGAAAATACTCTAAGCAGGTATGTTCCTGGGCTTCCCTTGTTTGTGATCTGTCAACAATACAGAAATGAGCGTATTATTTATAGTTTTTAAAGGGTTGTTTTCCTTATCTCTCTCGTTTTCACAACCACTGTGTGGTTTCCTAGCACCCTCCACAGGTCACCAGTAACTTTTTAATCCCTGAACATCACCGTCATTTTACAGATTTTAACCCATTTGATGTGTGACAGTCCCAAGCCGTCATCTTTACTGAAGCTCAAACCGCCCCATCTTTGGCCAGTGGAACCTCAGATGGGCTCTGAAGACCTTCCAACAAGACTGTAAGAGCCTGGTAACTTCTCACTAGCTGGTGTCACAGAACATTCCAAGCTCAGCCGCCCTGTCTGCTCCCAGACCCTGGCTCCTTTTGGTGGCGCTGTGTCTGAAAATGCAATGCTGCTGCTCAGATGGTGGGCGCATCTACTCACAACCACATCATTCTGTATGCACATGCTGAGTATTCTGTTAATGACTTTGCATTGAGTTTCAAGGCTTAGCTTTTCCAACAACAGGCCTTGAGGATGCACATTAACCTGTGAGCAGAACGCAGGGAGTGAGTTCTCCGTAGTTAGTGCTAGTCGTTAGGACTGCACCATGTGGTCTCACTAAGTTGCCAGCCTTTTCACTGCCCACTTTTCTAAATCTAGCCTCTATAACAAGTTCTACAACTTTAATGCCTTGATTTACTCACTTTTTGAGAAAGTTAAAAACAAAATTTTGGACCAGTTTTTAAGGCTGTACAAAGATAACAAATAGGTATCCCATGAAGCCAGAAACCAGGTGCCCTCAATGTTTGTCCTTTGCTATTCTCACACTGCATCTCCTATCCTCCAGGGTATCTCATGGTCCAAAATGGCTGCTGGAGGCTTGCCATCATGTTTGTAAAGCAAGCAGGGGAAGGAGAAAGGGGGACCGGGAAGAGATTGCTCACTTTTGGAGACACTGATTAAGCACCGGCCAAAACCTTCTGCTTGCATCTCACCAGCTGGAACTTGGTCACATGTAGCTGTAGGAGGTTAAGAGATGTAGTCTCCTTGCTAAGTGTCTGCCATAGCACAGAGAATAAACTTGAGACTCTATTATTAAGGGAAAGTGGAAATGGGCAGGCAAGTAGCTATCACCACTACAAACAGCAAAGCTAATTTAATCATATAACAAATGTTTTCACATTTATATTTTATTTGAATAGAATGAAAATATACTTAAATAGACTTAAAATGTCATATTGTTGTTGTTGTTAGGTGCCATTGAGTCAGATCTGACTCATAGTGACCCTATGTACAACACTTCCCGACACTGTGCAATGCCTGGCACTATTATTAGTGCTTCTTTGCTATTCATAGGGTTTTTGATGGCTGATTATTTTGGGAGTGGGCTGCCAGGTCCTTCTTCCAGGCCTATAGCACTCAGTTTTCCATGCCTGATCCAAGGATTATGGCCACCGAGATCAGATGGGATCCAATGCCAGGGTGATACAGCTGTAGACTCAAAATGTCTATGACCTGTTCCTACTTTTTTCCATCATTTAAAACTTTGAGAAAGCATCAAAACAATTTTCCCTAGACAATAGTTTGCTGAGAATCCATGACATAAAGCAAACTCAACTTTAAGTAATGACATCCATCAGTAGAGGCTTCAGCACAGCAAGCTTTTGCCAGAGAAAGTCAGAAGTGCAGTTTTTAAAGCCCAGTGATGTCCCCACCATCTGTTCTCCCTGCTGCCTCTGGGACGGTGGACCTTTGGTGGCAGCGGAGATGTTGGCAGTAACCTGAGACCTCCAGCCCTTCGCCCAGAGCTTCTGAAAGCCCTCAGCCCACAGCATCAAACAATATCGAGTATAGACACCGCTCCACCTTGTCATGGTCACATGCACTAAATACAGGAGGCCCTATTTAACACCTCACACTCAGTTATGAATGGCTGAATGTAACTATGACTTTGGATTATAAGGTGTTGCGGTAAAGGAAAGGTGTAAAATGTCAAGTTTTGTTTGTTTAGCCTTCTTCTTTCCCTTCTCTTAGGACTTCATGGAAATGCAGCCACCTAACGAATGGGGACACCCATGAAAACGACCTCAAGTGGGCAGTTACACAGACCCTACATCAAGGACACTTACTGACAGGATTAGCAGTGAGTGACCTCTGCCTTGCAGAAGTAAACGTTCCTTCTGAATTACTTAGGAACCCCCTCAAACGGAAGGCACCGCCTAAGGTCATTTCCGTCTGCCTTACGGTGGCCTTTGCCAGCACTCCTGGGGAACTGTGCTTCAGGCAAAGCCTTCTGGGTAGATTGAGGCTCCATGCTTACAAAACTGACTCCCTCTCACTGTGCCAGTGAACGGACCAGGGTCAGAGGACTTGGAGCCACGGGTGCAAACAGGGCATGTTTACTGGCTTTTAGAAGATGCTGTGTCACAATCACACAAAGCCATAGAATTATCTGGCCTTCAGTTTGTGACCATTGTTTAGAGTGTTGTAATACGTGATGTTCCCTGAGGCTTTCAGCAGACTGGAAAACAGCCTCCTGCCCCCACCATGAAATAAACCAGACAGGAATACGTGAGGGCAAAACCCCAACTGGCTAAATCCCCACGGAACCACCCAGAAACAGACCAGTGTAGCTCCATTTGGCTTACGCTAAAGCAGCATTTAGCAAAAACTTTAAAACTTTTAAGAATTGGGGCAGGGGACAACAAGTTGGACATCAAAATTATTTTTACAGAACTAATCACGGAGCCGCCTGCAGCCCTACCACTGTTCAATCCCCTCAGATCTTGGAAGCTAAGCAGGGTCGGGCCTGGTTAGTACTTGGATGGGAGACCATCTAGGAACATTAGGTACTATAGGATTGGGAGAAGGACCCAGCAACCCACACCCCAAAAAACCCCAATCAGCCACTGAAAACTTTATGAATAGCAGAGAAGCACTAACAATAGCATTTCGTCTGTTGTATGTAGGGTCACTATGAGTCAACAATATTTAAGGAGCCTGACAGCAAACTTAAGCCTTTGCAATAAGTTTTTTTTTTTTTTTTTTTGGTGGTACTGGGGATTGAACCCAGGACCTCATGCTTGCATGCTCTGCAAGTGCTGGGCCACTGAGCTGCATCCCCAGCCCATTTTCCCATTTTTTTACTTATTGAGACAGGGTCTCGCTAAGTTATGCAGACTACCTCTGGTCTCGAATTTATGATCCTCCTGCCTCTGCCTCCCGAGTTGCTGGGATTACAGGTGGGCGCCACCACGCCTGGCTGCAATAGTTTTTGCAGTTTAAATATTTATTATCAAAAGCCTTTTCAACTACTACTCCATGTATGTTTAGAAAATGATACACCAAAGTTGTATTCATTACAAAGAAAATGATACTCAAATGTTTACATGTACTTTTTAAAACAAAAATATTTGATAAAGAATCATTATATTGTTTTTTTTTTTTTTTTTTTTTTTGGTCTGTTTGTTTGTTTGTTTTGCAGTGCTGGGAATGGAACCCAGGGCCTGCATGCCAGGCAAGTGCTCTCCCAGTGGGCGGACAGCCTCAGTGCTAACCCCAGCCTCATCTTTTCTTAACTTCTGAAAGACATATTATATACCCGGTGAACATAAAGTCTTACTTTTTAAAACTAATGTAAACATTGCTGTGGTGCCCACTGACCCATTTGTGGCCACTAGCATCCACTGAAAGCCCTGCCCCTCTGTGGCTATGCACCATGGGAAGTTGGGGATTCAAGTGCTTGTCCTGGCAGTTCCAAGTGGCCTCTGGAGGCTTGTCCTGTCTGTTCCTCTTCCCACTCCATACAGCCAAGGACAGGCAAATAAATGGCTAACACCAGACCAATCAGTTTTCCTTGCCCCTTGGGCCTTGAATGGAGCAATGGAAGGGGAGGCTGGGTTTACAAACTCAAGGGAAGGCTTCTAGAGAGCCAGCTCTGGGGCGTGGGGAAACGGCCCGTGTCTGCACATGTGGCTTCTGAGCCAGTGAAAAGCAGGGCATGCGACTCAAGTTTAAGTTTCAGTTCATTTCAGTGGTTTACATTTTAAATAACCACCTGTAGCTGATGGTGCAGGACCGGACAGCATAGATCTGGAGTCTCTTGACCCTGCGAGCACCTGTGCGGCCCTGTCAGGCTCCCTTGACCTTCCTGTTGGTTGCAATGCTGGTTTTTCCCGCTAAGCCAAAGCAGCTCTGACATGGCCTATGGTTCATTTCCACCCACCCAGTGTCTGGGCGACGCTGCAGCGTTGGTTAAAGGCTTACACACCACCCCATAATACTCCTGTCTGGGAAGGAGGATGTTGCTTGGCACCAAGTGGGAAAAGAGCCAGCAGACGCCTAATGACAGAAGGGTGTTCTATGATATAGGTAACTGTGTCACACAAGAATGACCTGAGGAAACCGGAGACATCCAGAGGCCAAATGATGACGTTACAAACGCAGCTGGCTCCCTATGAAAGAAGAGCGGAGTGGGCAAGCTCGACCCAAACCCAGGCTTTTCTAAGAGCCTTCTACCTAAACCTCGCCCAAGCCGGCCTGAAGGGAAGCCTGGTAGGAGCCCAGAGCAGTAGGACTAAGAGGAAGAAGGGAGCTAGTGGGGTCCTCTGCAGCCGTGTGCAAACAAAAGACAGCTTCCTACTGTTGTACCGGCAGGAACCCATGCTGGGTAAAGAAGCTGTGCCCTTCTGTGCCCCTGTGGCGGTGCGCTTCTCCTGGGTGGTGTTTCTCTACTTTAACCCCTAGTTACTCAGAGAATACGCTACATGTTATATAATACGTACATGACCGATTTAAAGTCATGTGTCTGTACCACAGAGATGATGACTAGGCTCAATATTTCTTCACGCAATGACTACCTTTTATGATATGTATGTAATAGGTATTCCGTATGTATATGTGCATACTTGTGGTGTTAAACGAATACATAAGCCAGTCTTAAAGAAACTCTCGGTTAAATTATTTTGATGCAGTGACTCTGCTGGAAGTATGGCACTTCCTACCTGTCTCCCTAGGTAAACCATCCAACTACTGCAATGAAGGGTCAAACTGAATACATCTTGATAGCGACACCCTTCGCTCCTTGAGGAGCGATATTTACCACTTTGTACTTAAAAAAAACTTTTAAATATTGAAAACTACTTGTGCAATGATATTTCCTAAGCCAACTCCGTGGTTGCTGTTGTTAGGTGCCATCAAGTCAGGTCTGACTCATAGCGAACCTCATAGTGTTTTCAATGGCTGACTGTCTTGGGACTGTTTTCAGGAGTGGGTTGCCATATCCTTCACCAGTTTTTGCAGTGCTGGGGATTGAACCTGGGTCCTCAGAAAGTAGGGAGCAGCACTCTTATCAAGTGAACTAAACCCCAGCCCAACTCCATGGTAAAGATGCTAAAACAAGCCATGTAGTCCTCACTAGGGCTGGGATTTAGCTCAGTTGGTACAGCACTGCACTGCAGTCTCTGAGGTCCAGAGTTCAATTCCCAGCACTGCAAAAATGGGAGAAGGACCTGACAACCCACTCCCAAGGCAATCCCAAAACAGTCAGCCATTGAAAACCCTATGAGGGTCACTGTAAGTTGGATACTGACTCGACGGCACCAAACAACAATAACAACAACAACAACAAGTCCTCACTAAGTTCTTCACCAAGAAATGGTTTCATCATCTCTAACGATCAAACAATAGGGACTGCACAACTCATTTATTGGAAATTCCAAATTACTCCAAAACTCAGTGGTTTAAAACAGTAAACATTTATTCTTTCATGGATTCTGCAGATCAGGAATCCAGGAAGAGATTAGCTGGCTCTTCTGGCTCAGAGCCTCTCAGGAGACCACAGCCCTCTGCTTCCAGGCTCCCTCCTTGCCACCCTCTTGGGCTCTCGCAGTGAGCCGGGTCGTAGGGCTGCTTGACACAGCATCCCAGGGTTGAGTGATTCCAGAGAGACAAGACACCAGGGAGGCCACAGTCTTCAACCATCTGAGAGGTGACATCCACAGCCCCTCCCTGCAGGAGCGGACTCCCACAGGGCAGTGAGCACCTGGCGGCCCCTGACGGCTGCCCCCACAGGATGAAGGCTGACCAGGTCACACACTCGGCAGGGGCCTCCCTTCTTCCACCACCGCTTTCACGAAAAGGCAGCTTTCCCCAGAGAACATGCAGAGAGTATTTTCCAGAAGTTCAAAATCACCTCTGTTCTCTCAGAATGAAGGAAGAGGTGAAAAGGCCATGTTCATCAGGCATCGTTAAAAAACAGCAAAGGAAAGGAAGTGGGGAAGAATAATATGGAAGACCTGTCTTTGGGAAAGCGCATCACGAGGAAAACACAGTACTTGACCACAGTGAGAAGGAAAGGAAGTGACAAGGACGCAGCAAGGGTTTTCTTGTCTTTCTAAAATATATTCACCATTTAATTGTAATGGGAAGAAGAACAGACACTGTGTTTCATGGAATGACGGTCTTAATGAAGTGCTTAAGATACAACTGGAAAATCTTTAGTGTCTGGACGTTTTCTCTCTGCTATAAACAGAAAACATCTATATAAGTACTTCTCAGTTTATCAGATGTTCTCCTACTGAAAGGAAAATATTAGTGATAAAAGAAAATACAGTGAGAAACATCTGGTATTAGCTAATAATGACTACCGGGACAGGGACTCGGCAACCCATTGCCAAAAATCAATCCACCATTGAAAACCCTATGAATAGCAGAGAAGCACTAATTATATGAAGGGCTGTTATGAGTTGGACACCGACTTGACGGGTACCTAACAACAACAACAACAACAATAATGAATACACCATGGCATAGAGATGAAGTCAGGGAAACTTAATTTTCCTTATCAACAGTTGGTCACATGGTGAAAATGTGACGATTCTAGCCCGTAGCAGCATTATGAATAAATAAATAAATAGCCACTATTCACTGAGAATTGATTATATACTATGTCATTTAACACATTGTTTCTTATAATGTTTACAAGAATATTGAGGCTACTACTATTATCATCCTCATTTGACAAATCGGAAAACCATGGCCCACAGAGGCTAAGTGAGCATCCCAGCCACACGCACTGTGAAAAGGCAGAGAACCAGCCAGGGGCGGCAAGCTCCCTCCTGGGGTGGGGGGCGGGCAGGGCTGGCACCACACAGCTGTTCACGCAGCTCTCCTCTGATGGGGCCAAAGCCTCAGGGAGAGCTCAGCAGCCTATGGATACAATAGGGTAAGGAGAACAAAAGGAAAAATGAACCATTACCCATCACAAATGGTAGGAGAGGCAGTGACAGTGGCAGCAAATTCAAAATGAAACCCAGTGAGCGGGGGCTGGTGTAGCACAATCAATGTGCGGAGAGGGTGGCCAGACAGAAGGGTCCGAAACACCTGCTCCTCTTCTCCAGGGCTCCACTCCTTCCTCTGCCACAGCCTGACCCTGCCTGTGGTTTTCAGGGCTGGCATTTGCCAGGTGCAGCGGTGCCCACCTGCAATCCCAGAGACTTGGGAGGTGGAGGGAGGAAGATCACAAGCTTGAGACTGGAGGCAGCCTGTGCAGCTTTGCGAGACTCTGACTCAAAATGAAAAAAAATGGAAAAGGGCTTGAGGTGGGGGTGAGCGGTGGAGCACCTGCCTGGCATGCGTGAGGCCTGGGTTTCAATGCACACATACACACAAACATAAGCACACATGCATACACAAACACATGCACACGTACACTTACACACAGATACAGGGCGCTGCAAAGAAGGCATGAGAGGTGGAGAGCTGATGGCAAGCTGGGAAGCCTGCAGCGGTGACTGGCCCACGTGCCACGCTCCCGCCATGCACCATGCTCTCGCCACGCACTGTGGTCTCCAGCTCGGGTCCGGCCCATGTGGAGCAGCCCCCCATTTTTATTTTTAATTTTAAGCAGAAAACAAATAGCAAAATGAGCAAATTAAAGCCAGCGTGGTATCTGACAGTGACTGAAACCATAAAGGTGAACTCGTTAGAATCGCTCCTCCCTGGGAACGTCACCAAGCATGTTGTAAAACGCCAGTGCGAGAACAGGCTGTCAGGAAAGTACGCAATAACTGTTTTGCATTAGGCGAGGGGCAAGCTGCTCTCCAGGGCACAGGCAAGCAAGATGAAGCAACTCTAACTTACTGAAAACAAATGGCTTTTGGAAAACATATCCAACAGCTTGTCAGTTTTTTGCCGATCGAAACCATATCTCAGGAAAAACAGAAAAACAAGATGAATAACCTTTCTCTCCACCCCAGACAAAAATAAAAACAAAACATACCACGGAACAACTAAAACCTTATTAAATAGGCAAGGAAAAACTATCTGCAACACCCAACAACAGAACTATGTCCACCCACACCAACAGCTTCGTCAGGTCCAGCAGGCTAACACAAAAATCACCCGATCAGCACCGGGACCGCGTTCACTCCATGGTACGGTGGCCGTCCCTCGTCCTCAGGTTCCCTTTTGAGGTTGGTTAGCTGTGACCAACTGCAGGCTGGAAATACTATTGGAAAATTTTAAAAATAAATATTTCATGAATTTAAAATTGTTGTTCTGAGCAGCTTGGTGAAATCTTAAGCCGTTGTGCACTGTCCTGCCCAGGATGCGAACCACCTCCAGGCCCGGTTTATCCAGGCTACCTGACCTGTCCCGGGGCAGGAGAGACAGAGATCACATTCACATCCCTGCCTTCTATTATAGCTCACTGTTGTCACTGTGCTATTTATTATTGCTTACTGTTGATAATCTCTTACTGTGCCTAATTTATAAATTAGACTTCATCACAGGCAGGTACGAGATGTGAGTAAAAAAAAAAAAAAAAAAAAAATCATGTTGTTGTTGTTGTTGTTAGGTACCGTTGAGTTGGTATCTGACTCATAGCGACCCTCATAGAGTTTTTAATAGCTGACTGTTTTGGGATTGTCTTGGGAGTGGATTGCCGGGTCCTTCTCCCATTTTTGCACTGCTGGGAATTGAACTCGGGACCTCAGAGACTGCAGTGCAGCGCTCTACCAACTGAGCTAAATCCCAGCCCTTAAAAAAAACATGGTGAATGTTTAAATTTAAAAAATTATTACCCATGAGAGAGAACTTCCAGAATGGCTTCAGAGAGTGGCAAGAACAATGGGATAAGTGTGTTTGAAGGCAGGGAGTCTTTTATTGTAATGATTTTTTTTTTCCTGTAAACATTCACCATATATTTTGTTAGAAACAGCACAGGGTTTAGTATTATCTGTGGTTTCAGGCATTCGCTAGGGGTCTTGGACCATATCGCCCTCAGTTAAGAGGGGATGACTGTATTAACAGAGCATCAGTTAAAATAACAGTGGTCACAACCGTCACGATAAAATGTTGGAGGGAACCCTACAACTCTGGCAACCTATAGACCTCCTAAGCATTGACACTGCTCATAAATAAACAGAACCTTAAGCTGCAGGTTCAATAAACATGTTTTGATGTCGTCTTCACACTTTGATATATCAAACTATTTTAAGGCACAGCTGGAGGCAAAATATATTTGAAATTGCCCTGTCTAAATGCTGACACATTTTCCTTCCCACTCACAGCTCACAACTGGCTTCCTGTAGATACTGCTGAGCACTCGGGGAAGGCACGGCATGACAGGTTGGCCCCTTCCCTTCACCCGGCTTGGGGTCCTCTTGGTTCTACACTTGCTCGTGTAAGGCTTTATGGGGAGTGACCTCTGTTTTCATGATATGAATAAAAACTGTCCCCCAAAGGTCCTGTGCTTTCCCATTTGGTCCCCAGCGGGTGGGGCTGTTTGTGGAAGCTATGGAAGCTGTGGGAGGCAGGGTCGAGTCAGTGGGGGCAGGCCTTGGGAGGTTTGTTTACCCAGTTCAGGGCCCCAGCCTCTCTCTGCCTCCTGCCCCATGATGCTGTGAGGACACTTGTCACAGGCTGGGCCTCTGCTGCCGCCATGCCTGTCCTGCCAGCTCTATGGACTGATCCTCTAACGGTGCGCTTCCAATAAACCTTTCCCTCCATAAGTTTGTCTTGGTTGGGTTTTTCTGCTACAGCGGTGACAGCTAATACTCATGTCCTTCCTGTTCCAGGACAATTGCTTCCTAGAAAAAGCAGTGAAGGCCTGTCAATCATCACTACATAAAACGTGGCTTAGGTCAGCAAGAGACTTCCTACACTGTTTCTGTAAAAAAACCTTTAAGATGCAGAAATGAAAAGTAACGATATTGTCAGTACTTTAAGTGGAAAATTCTTTACTGAAACTGGAATATGTGTTGATTATAAATTTAAGATGAATGCTGTAGACTTTCCTAGGGTACCGGGCTCATAGTTAATTTTTATACTCTCTTTAAACCCATGACAAAATTAGTTGAACCACAGGGGGAGGTGAAGGAGTTGGGGACAGAAGGCCCAACTGGAGGACATGGCGGTGTTATAGCACGCCTGCTGCAGAGCAGGGTCAGGGAGTGCACGCGACAGACATTAGGCCTGGGTACAGTGTGCTGAGTCTCAGACCTACATCCCCAGGAACCTTGAGGGCAGAGGGTGTGAGCAGGCAAAACCTTGATAAGTGCCAACATCACCAAGAAAAAGGCAAGTGAAGGCAGCCCAGTGGACAACTTAAAAATCAAAACTTCTTGAGAACAGGAGCCTTCTCCTCATGGGGTTGCTCCAGAGACAGGAGAGTTCACCATTTTGGATTCTATGTGACAAGAAAGCTAGAGGAAGAAGAGAGAAACGGTCACAGTCACCTAATCACTAATAGCCCCTCATGATCAAGCCAAGATCTGTACTAAAGCAGGTGAACGCAGAAGCTGGGGGCCCAGGAAGAGTGTGTGAGAGAGAGGCCTGCCGAAGACCAGTCCTGGAGCAGACCCAGCACTGTTGAGGAGAAACCCTGAGACCATGTGGCTCTCAGGTGGCATCTCGCTATGTCCTTATCCTCCACCTGCCCAGGCCACAGGCTGTCACTGTGCCCCTGGCAGCCAGGAAGGCAAAGGCCTGCACATGCGACTTGCAGGGCCCAGCCAGGCTGCTCTGGCTCTGTCCTCCCATCTGGCACGATGGGACAGAGGGGTTCCCCCAGGAGGCCACGGCCCCCAAACACGTGTGCACACGCGTTGCCAGCCCCAAGCTTCGATCTAAGGCTGTGAGCATGGGGTGGCAGGCAAAGGCCATGAACGCCAGACACGCTGTCCCAATGGTCTAGGCCCCGTCCCAAGAAGGAACGGTGCACAGCCCAGGGCCTGGGAGGCAGAGGGGGGCCTGGGAAGGACTTCTATGACCCTGTGACCCTGTGTTAACAGTGGCCTCCAGCCCCCCTCAGCCACTCCCACCCCCTCTCCTCCCTCCGAATACAAGCTCATTGCCTGACAGCAAAGCAGTCAGACTCGGGACGGAACACACAGCAGATACAGAAGCTGAGGCCAGGTAACTGCACGGACTCTCTGGCTTCCCCGCTCCACAGAGCAAACAAAGCAAAGGGGCCACCTAGGAGGGCGAGGCCCACGCCGGCTGGACACGGGCCTGTGTTTACAGAGGCTGATGCTGCAAGCCCCTGGGAGCTCCCTGAAGTGCTTTTGAGAGGAGACAACTTGGAGAAGACATGAAGCTAACACACGTGACCCATGGAGCTGATAACAAACCAGAGGCTGGAATGAAGAAAGCAAACTGAAGAACTCTGAAGAGCAGTGTGGACCAAGTGACATGACTGCAGCACGAATAAGTGAATCCGAAATGGCACCAAAACAGGCACACGGTTAAAGGCACTCACCATGCTAAAAGCACAGCGTTTGCAACCAAAGGTAACACATACATGCGAAGAACTCCGCAGCAAAGCGGATCCACGAGGAAGAACGGACAGGAAGGACAAGCAGCTACTCAAGGAACAGTGCGGCTCTGCCCCTGCAGCACCGACTCCTGCAGGTCTTAGAAACGGAGACAAGCAGCCCATGCAAGCCAGGGGCCTCCTGAGGCCGGGGGCAGAGCAGGCTGGCAGGGCAGGTGCTCCCATGGCATCTTGGACACCTGGCCACACCACACTCCCGCCTGCAAAGATGCCCAGCCCCTCGTGGAAGCCTCAGTGGGCTGAGCCCTGGGGCCGCAGCTGCCTCCCCTTCCACCTGGCCGGTGACTGCGGCTGGCCCTTTCTCACCAGCGCCGTTGGCCTCCCGCTGCCTTCGCTTCACCTTCCCCCGCACACAGCTGGGCTGGCTGCTGCAGGCCCCGTTACCTTCTCTCACGCTGCATCTACACGGCACTGAGGTCAGGAGGAGGCTGTCGCCTGGACCCCTGGCACCTGCCCGCCTCAGCGCCACATTCCACGCAGCAGCCTCCACACCCTGCCCTGCCGCCTGGCCAGCTCTCACAAGCACAGGGCTCCACCCGCTCAGACTCAGCCCAGCCCCTTCACCTCTGGCACCAAGAGGCTCAGAGGCAGGGAGTGCCTTCTCCAGGGTAAACCGATCCTTAGTCCCCAAGCACTGTGCTGTTCCTTCCTTAGTGCCTGGCTCTCTCTCATCAGCCCCGTCTGCTGCTTGGCTGGCTCTTGGCTAATAACGCCCCTTTCCTCGCCAGCTAAGAGTTATAATGACACTGTTCCCCTGGGTTCCACCAAAAACCAATGATCAGGAATGCAATGGTTTCTACAAATGCACACTTCAAGAATGATTTTTGCTGGCCTACTGGGCGGCATTATCACACGTTCCCCTCCAAATGAAGTGATTTCATAAAAAGCAAACGTATCTACCTTATGATTTGACTTTGGTAAGTGATTTGTCATGTTAAGACAAATGAGAAACATGAGGCTAGAAAAGGCATTTGTGTGGGGACATTGGAAAGACTGGATAGAAGATTACTATTTTCTGTTCTTTTTTTTTTTAATTTTTAACATATTTCCCAACCAATTATGAAGAGTATTCCCTCCAAATACATAATTATAAAAACAGGCAATTTTGTATAAAACCAAGAACGGTGTAGAAGGGAATTCTGGACAAGGTATATCTGGGCAAAACAAGCTAGTGGCTTGCTGCCCTGGCTGGCCCTGTGCTTCTCCAACCACTCCAGTTCCAGTGGCCCTGAGGACGTGGCCTCCCCGGCCTGTTCTGGCCAGGCTTCCCGGGGCAGCCACATCTCTTCAGTCAAGATACACAAGAGAGTTGTCATGGACAGTGCTAACTTTGAGCTACCCTTACCATTTTCTTTTATTGGAGTTTATAAACAGATGCAAACTATACTTTTAGGAAGACTTGAATCTTGGAAGTACCTTGGTAGTGTATTAGTTTTGTGAAGTATTAGATAGTAATGAAGAAGAAAGAACAAACAGGCACAAAGACAAGAAAATAAAAATAAAAGCAACAGTAAACTGGGAACATTTACTTCTGAGGTCCAAGGAAGGGAATATACAAATATACATAAGGAGAAAGCTATCATTTAAAAAAAAGAAGCCCTGCATGGTGACACACACCTATAGTCCTAGCACTTAAGAGGCTGAGGCAAGAGGATCCCAAGTTTGAAAGCAGGCTGGGCTACATAGAGAATCTGAGGCAGCTTGGGCTAGATAGCAAGCCCCTGTCTCAAAAATAAATAACAACAACAACAACAAAATAAATCCTACACAAAGTGCCATCACAGTGGAGTGGGCTGACAGCACCAATAGCCTCTGACCTTCTCTAGACACAGGTACAGAGGTGGGAAGCAGGGCACAAGCCTGCACCAGCCTTCGGGTGGGCCAGGAAGAGTCACCTGGCTGCCCCACGGGTCCACCTCATACCAGCCAAGAAGGCCAGGCACCAGCCATTGTGTGGGTCCAGCATGGCCAAACCTGCCAGAAGGTTGGTCTAACCATCACCCATAGGTAATGAAAGGGAGTGACACGGTTTCCCATGTTAAAAACCTCTTGTAAATCAAAAGAAAACAAAAGAAAGGTAAGAGCAAAAGCTTAAGCAAAGTTAAGACAGTGGCAAAGAGGGAGAAAAATATCTGCAGCTGGGAAAAAAATTACAGATAAAGAACAAATTCTTTCTATGTAACCAAGCTCCTAAAAATTTAGACTAGATCCCTAAGAAAGGAAAGAGTGGAAAATGCTATGAACAGACAAATGAAAATACAAACCACCCTTAAACATGAAAGCTACCAGATTTTTTTTTTTTTTTTTTTAAGTAGTAAAGAGAAATGTAAACTATGCTGCTGGACATGTCCCTGCTCATCTGTCACAGTTGCAAATATCCCGACGTTTGATGGTAGAGGCTCATGGGACGATGAAACGTCACCTCCCCAGAAGGGGAGGTTTGGCAGTACACCACAACACCCACCCTTTAAAGACTCAGCTACTACACTCCTGGGAAACCACTCAAAGACAACCTGGTAAAAATGTGAAAGGACACAGGAAAGAGGGTTTTCACTGTGACATTATTTTATAACAGAAGAAAAACAAGGCAAATGTCTACCAATAGGAAACAGGTGGAATGGATGATTGCTCATCTACACAACAGAGAAGGAGAAATGAGGACATCTATATAGCTGTAAAGATAAAGGTGTCAGAAATACGCAAAGTGCTATCATATCTTACCATATGCTTACCACACGGCTCGTATGGTAGGTGTATGTTCAGCTTTTTAAGAAATGCCAACCTGTTTCCTAAATTGTTGATACCATTTCACATTTTCTGTGCAGTATATGGAGGTTGCAAATGCACAGAGTCAATGCCGAGAGTACTACAGCCTTTTTCACATGAGCCATTCTAGCATGTGTTGCAAAGTATCTCACTGTGGTTTAAAGCTGTATTTGTCTGGTGACCAATGATGCTGAGGATCTTTTCATGTGCTTATGTTCTGTCCTTATGTCTTCTTTAGAGAAATCTCTTGACTATTTTTCAACTAGGTAGTTTACTTTTCTTACTATTGAGTTTTGAGGGTTCTTTACATATGTAGACACAAGTCCTCTATCAGATATATGATTTGCATACATTTTCTTCCAGTCTGGGGCCTATCATTCCATTTTTGTAACAGTGTCTTTTGACAAGAGACATGCTTCATTCAGATGAAGTCTAATACAGTCATCCCTCGTGACCCATGGACTCCAGGGACCATGAATTCTGGTACCCACAGATGCCTGAGTCCCTAATGTAAAGTGGTGTGGTGTTTGCATAAAGCCTACACACATCCTTCTGCATACTTACAAATTGCCTCTAGATTACTTATAACTAACACAATATAAACACTATGTAAATTTAGCTGTTACACTATAATACCCATAGAATAATGACAAGAAAAAAAGTCAACACATGTTCAGAACATAATCCATTTCTTTCAAATATTTTCGACCTGAGATTGGCTGAATGTATAAATGTGGAACCCTTTCATACCGACGGCCAATTGTATTTCCTTTTTTATTTTTAATGGATTGCTCTTTTGGTCTCTTATATATAAGAAATTATTACTTTCTGACTCAAGAACAGCAGGATTTTTTTCCTTTCAATTTTGTTTTAGGTGCTTCTATTTTTAGATTTTATATTGAGGTCTTTAATCCACTTTTGTTTATTTTTACCCATGGTGAGAGGAATGTACTGAAGTTCGTTCTGTTCAATATTGACAACCAACAGCTGGACAGGTTATACCTTTCCCAATGAGCTACCTTTGTAATAGATTTTACTTTCTAACGTTTAAGTTTGTATTACTGTATTTATCTTTAAAGTACAAAATAAAATATGAGTTTCTCTTCCTAAAAATGCCTATATTATTAGAAATAGAAAAGTGTAATTTTCTAACACTGCTGGGCCAAAGGCCGGCACAGCCTACATGGTATCACAGTGAAGGAGGCTGTGGAAAATGGGCGTGGGGCCAGGGGTGGTAGAAACGTGGCCTAGACTGTATATACGGGCTCTGGGTTGGGATGCAGAAATGTAAATGGATGGCAGGCTGGTAAGCCTTATGCTCAGACTGCCTCTGACTTACACAATACTAGTTTCTGCCCCATTATTTCCCTTTAAAATACAGTTATAGACACCTTCACATTACCAGCAGGCTAGCATTATTGAATTTTTTGCTCATGGTCCACAGTGTGACAAAGCTTCTGTTGGTAGTGGGGTGCTCCATATAAATAATGAAAAAGAGAAAAAGAAGTAAAGAATATACCATTTCTGGGGGCGGCCAGGTGGGGTAAAAATAAAAACAAAATAAAAGGATATACAGTTCCTGAATATTGACCCAGAGTTCAGGAAGAGCCACAGTAGCCCTGTGACCCAACTAAAGAAGAGTACCTTAAGAATTATTTCACCAAGGCCCTTCTCCTGGGACCTCTCCCCTGTGGCTGTCTTTTCAGCTGACTATGCAAACGTTGTTTGTTCAGATTTTTTCTTGTAGCTGTGTCGGAAGATCCGTAATATAAGAGAGACACTAAGAGCATACTTAATGCTCAAATTTTCTCTACACCTTTGCTCATGATTATTACTGTTACGCACAGAAGTATAAAATCATGTTTAAACTGTGTCTATTGATTACTATTTGTTTTCATTCTAAATGATCTTTTTTGCAAGTTGAGGGTTGATCCCAGGAACTCGCACATGCTAGACAAGTGTTCTCCACTGAACTCCACCCCCAGCCCATTTTAAATTTTTATTTTGAGACAGGCTCTCACTAAATTGCACAGGCTGCCTCTGGCCTTGAACTCTGGCCTTAAACAGAGTTGCTGGGATCACAGCTGTGCAGCCCATACCCAGCTTTAAACAGATTTTAAAAGAATTTTCAATTCACAAGAGAAAAACAAGGGTACCTTAAAAGTGAAAGTTTCCCCTCAACTCATCTTTGGGGAAGAGGAAAAAAAAACAAAAATCAAGAAAAGCCCCTGGGCCACATGTGCGAGGGCACAGAGGCTGCCGAGGACCGGCTTCCCCGTGCGATGACAGCTCCCGGGCTGCGCAGGCCACCCTGGCTCGCAGGGACCTGGCCCTGGCCCATGCTCATCTCGCCCCCTCCTCAGGGGCCACCCTAGCTTGCCCGTGTGCACATTTTCCTCACTCCTCTGAAAGTTTCAATACCACACCACACTGAACCGTTCTGCAAAGAGCCCCACCAGCCACGGCACCACGCAGCGAACACTTGTGCTTACGGTTTCATTCTGTGCAGGACCTCAGCGAGGCCTCAGGCAGGCCAGGAGAACCTGCCACTCTCAGCTTCTGCCCACCTGCAGCCGAGTCTCCCAGATCCCCAGAGCCGCCTGTTGCCTGACTGAGAAGCTTCAGGTGGATGTTTTGCTACTGCTGGATTCTGAGTCACTATGGAGTATTCTTGTCACTGGTACAAATCTGGAGCAACTTGGTTATCTGATACCCTTCCTCTTCTGCTAGAACAACTAATTAAAAACTTCTTTAAAACGTGGGGATATAAGTAAGTTTTGTTCTGAGAGACAGCACCCATGTTTGAAAATTCATTAAAAACAGAAAGCAATTTTAAGATTCCAACATAAATGACTCCCTGGTTCCTCCATCTATGCTGCTGTAGTTTTGGAGATGGGACCTCATTACATTGCCCAGGCTGGTTTCATACTCCAGGCTCAAGTGAACCTCCTGCCTCAGCCTCTGAACAGCTGGGACTACAGGTGGCCACCATTGCCCCTTGCTTATGCCCTTCATCTTTTGAGAGCAGAGGGACAGTGACCGCCAAGACTGTGTATGACCACAGGTGCTGGCCCAATACCAAGGAGCTCTTTGCTTCCCCCATTGCAGAAGGGGACGCAGCTCTCTGTGCCAGAGGACACCGCACACGCACTGGCTGCTGGGAAGGCAAGGACGTGCCACAGGGAGAAGAAATCACCCCTGAGCACACTGGCAACTGCCTCAGTACGGGGCGAGGCTGTGAGCCCACCAACACATCTGCCACGGCAGAACAGAGGGCCCTGTTCTGGGGGCGCAGACCTCAGGCTGCCGGTGACCACGGAGATGACACTGCCCTTCGTCTTTGTTTCACCCTCTCTGAGGAAGACAGAACCATGGGACCATGGTGGATCTCTGTGAGAAGACCCTGCCCTCTCCTTGCCTGTCCCCCAGGAGCAGCCACAGTGCTCTGAGCCCCACGGCAAGGGCAAAGACTTCCCAGCACTTGAGGTCCAGCAACACAGTCCAATTGCAGGGCTCTCGGTGAAAGCCCAAAGCCAGTTCTTCTCCAGGACGGAAGCACTGCCTCCTCTCCTGGCTCCTTCTGCCAGGCAGAGGACAGCTGGAGGAAATGTAGGCCTCTGCTGCGTGCTCTTGGAGGGTGAGTGCTCACGGGGAGACTCGCTCGTGGGGGTCTGTACTACTTACAAAGGAGCTGGGTTTCTGGGAGGAGCCACTGGAGAATGGATAATACAAGTCAATCGTGGCTGATCAAGTATTCATTATAAAAGCCAGAAGCTGTGGATTCCACTGATAAAAGCTCCCAAAGAGCCTGTAAGAGAAGGAGAAGGGAGCCAAATGTGGAGACACGCCAGGACAGAGGGCCCTTCCCTCTATGCCTGCGGCTGCTCAATGCTCTCTTTCATTCCCTGAGAATCCTTTGGCCCCTGTATGTTCCATTCAGCAACTCTTTGGATAATTTTTACCCTAATCAAGAAAAGAGTAATTCACATTGCCCCTCGAAGGCCTGCGATCACAGACAAGTCAGCCCTCCACACCCACGGGTTCCACATCCACAGGTGTCACATCCACGGATTCAGCCAACTGCAGACAAAAAACCCTGCATCTCTGCTAAACATCTACGGATGTTTTTCTTTGCCATTATTCTCTAAGCAATACAGTATAACAATGATTTGCATAGCATTTACATTTGTTGTTGTTAGGTGCCGTCAAGTCGGTATCCGACTCATGGCGACCCTCATAGGGTTTTCAATGGGTGACCGTTTTGGGATTGCCTTGGGAGTGGATTGCCAGGTCCTTCTCCCATTTTTGCAGTGCTGGGAATTGAACTCGGGACCTCAGAGACTGCAGCACAGCGCTCTACCCACTGACCTAAATCCCAGCCCTAGCATTTACATAGTCTTAGGTATTATATGTAATCTGGAGATGATTTGAAGTATAGGAGGATGTTTGTAGGTTATATGCAAATACGCCATTTTCTATGGGGGATGTGAGCCTCCTGGGAATTAGGAACCCCCAGGGGGAAGAGGACCCCAGAACCAATCTCTTGCAGATACTGAGGGACAACTGCAATTAGAACGTGGCAAGGGAAGAAATATCTTCCCTATTCCAATTCCTTTAACACCTTTTCTGTTGTTAAATGGTTCTTTTACACCTAGTGGAGCTACAAAGGCTGTTGAGGCAATCTAACAATGCACCAAATCAACCTTTCTTTTCTACTTTGTCTGTTTTTTATTTATTGGAGGAAGAGGCTAAAGTCATTTTTAGAAGCTTTTACTTATGACCAAGGAACAGCTACATGGAAATAATACTGTCTTAGGAAAAAGCCTAAATTAGCAAGCAGAGGGCGCATGTCTCAGGGTTATCATGTGACAGGCCCTGGAATAAGAACTTGTAAACTCACTTAATCCCATCAAGTCTCTGGAGTGGGGCTGTGACCCCCACTGCACAGATGGGGACTTGGGGCCCAACAGCAGGCAGGGCAGGCTGAGGTTCACATATCACTACACCCTTTTCTGTCTCTATGAGGATGGCAGAGCCTGCTGGGTAGGCTGTCCTTTCCCAGCACAACAGCAAACTTTCTGTTTCTATAGTAGTTCTTGTTATTGTGAGGGGCCATCCAGTCATGTCTAACCCACAGCAACCCTCCTAAGGTTTTCAATGGCTAATTGGTTCAGGATTGCCTCAGGAGTGGATTGCCATATCCCTCTCCCATTTTTATGGTGCTGGGAATCGAACTCAGGACCTCAGAGACTGCAGAGTGGCACTCTATCAACTGAGCTAAATCCCAGTCACTTTATAGGAGTAGTTATTCTTTTCTGGCATTTTTTCCCCCTTTAAATCTAATGCATTATTTTTATTTTTAAAAAAGTACATGAAAAGCCCATTACTCTTTAGAGAATAATCCACCATATCATTCCCTAAACAAGGTCCTTTTGTTGCTTAACATCACTAAGTTTAACAAGATTCTACAAGTCTGTATCTAATAAACACTTCAACCTCAGAATCTGTATGCTAAATGACTTCTTACTCAAAGGAAAGTGAGCACAATTAATTGGGCAGTTACCATTCTGGTGTCTGACAGGATGCACAGATGAGGGCTTTCTACATGGTGTAATATGAAATAAGGAAACAACTAGAACTCTGGAAATCTGTCAGATATCCTGATTTCAGACAGTCATATTTATGAGCAATTCTTGACCTGAATCCTAAAAACTGCCTATAAACAATATCCCCTTACGTATTAAGTTCACAAATACCTTCTTCAAAACCTTCAAATACCTTCAAAAACCTCTGTGAAAGCAGAAAATAAATTATGGGGGGGGGCCATCTCATCAGATCTCGGAAGCTAAGCAGGGTGGGGCCTCTTCAGTCCTTGGATGGGAGACCGCCTGGGAATACAAGGTGCTGTGGGCTTGGGAGAAGGACCTGGCAACCCACTCCCAAAACAATCTGCCACTGAAAGCCCTATGACTAGCAGAGAAGCACTGACAATAGTGCTGGGCATGGCACAGTATTGAGGAGTGTTTTGTTCTGTTGTACAGAGGATCTCTATGAGTGGGACCCAACTCGATGGCACCTAACAACAACAATCAAAACCTGAAGAAGATAACCTGACCATATTATTTTGTGGGACCAAGCCCGCACCATGTGCCCATTACAGTGAGCCTCCTCCCTCAGAACCAGCGCCTCTCTGGTTACACTGAACCAACCTTTCTCCGTATTGTGAAAAGCTACCCTTCGTGGCTGTGTGGTCCTCCCCAGATTCCAAGTCCTGCAGAAGACTGAGCCAGTAGAGGCTCTGCAAGCTGCTCACCCCTTCCTGTGGAAGCTTGTGAATGAACCCTCAGAACTTCCTTTCCGCGTAGTCCCTGGAGGTTACCTAAACCTATTACTATGTAGTGAATAACTTCTGTACACCTCCGAGGAAAGCATTAAGAAAATGGATTCGCCTCCACACAAAGCCTACTTTAATGGGATGAAATATAGCATGACTGAGGGACTCAAACCATACATGTGCTGGAAGCAGTGTTTCTAACCTGCAAAAAACTGGGTTCAGATTTGGTTTGGGTTCAGGTTTAAATCTTATGTGTAGATACTGGGGCTTCAAATCTGAACCTTGAACCTGTCTAGGTTCAACCCTTTAAAAAATATTTTTTTTTGAACTGGAGTTTGAACCTGAACCCAGTGAAAAACTGGATTTGGGTTCAGCTTTTGATGTTTTCTTGTTTTTGTTTTTTTATCAGTAGCTACTTAAAAATTGAAAAAAAAAAACATTGAAAAAGTTTATTTGTTTATCTAAATATAGGACTAAAATTTTAGACACAAACCTGAACTCAACCCACACTGGAGTTTGAACCCAATTTTTCACACGTTTGAAGCCCTGCCTGGAAGAAATGAACATAATAAGAAAGCAAGCTAAGTAAAAGGGGGAAATAATTATATCTCTAACTTATTAAAATGGGAATAAAACAATGTCCTTTCTGGCATAAAGATACATCCTTAAACTAATTAGCAGACAGAATGTTAACAAGGTCAGTGTGGACTGCATTGGGCATGCGGGGTTATTCCAGAAGTCAGGCCAGGAGAGGCTGGGAATGTGTGAGGAAGGTCCCCTCTGGATGGTCTGTGCCAACTTGTGCTGAGTCCCTCCATGTTATGATTTGAAGCTAAACGATTAGGTACTGTAAGAGAGGGAGAAGGGAAGGGTTATGGGAGGGGGCCAGGGAAAGTCTTCCCTGAGGAGGGGGCATCTGGACAGGCAGGGCCCTTCTAACAGCAGCTGGGTCCTCCGCTGGGACAGAGAGGGCGGTCACAGGGTGGGCTAGGCAAAGCCAGGGAGGGAAAGGAGATCGCCCATGCTAGGATGTGTTCATGCTTTCTTGGGTAAGCAATGCAAATCACTGAAGGTTTTGGAGTAAAATTAATTTGTTAATCACATATAAATGTACTGAGGAGAGGACAGAGTCCCAGAGCCTAATTAGAAGATGCCAACATTAGTCTGGGGGGCAGGTACTATAAATCCAAATTAAGAGGATGGCAGTAGAAACAGAAGTGAATTATAAACATAACAAACCGGTAATGTGAAATGGCAAACTGTCCAGTCTCCCCTCAGTTAATGTAAGATGACAAGACCTGCCTGCAGTGGCGACCATTTATGTGCCAGCAAAGCATATTTACACTGGGAAAACCAGTTCCTAATATCTGCATTTCTCTCCACTAACTAAACTCTTAAAGGGTAGAATGGTGCAATCAAACGTCCTTAATTACCTAGGTGACTTTGGAAAAGGTTCTAAGACTATTTCCACGTCTTTGCTGTGGGCATAAGCTACCTTTTAGGCTTGATGGAGAAGTACAGACACGAGAATAATTTCTACCCCAGGACCTGCCACATAGCAAATGCAGAAGTCAACTGGAATAGAAAGTGTATCAAACTGTAAACCAAAAGTTAGAATGAGGGTTAAAGTTAGGTTTGTACAAAGGTTATATATTCCAAAAGTTCCCAACTAGGAAACAGGTTTGGAATAATAGACAAATTCACAATTATGTTTACATTTCTCATCATCAGAGTAGACTAATTAAATGTTGGCATATTAACCCCTAGATCAATAAATATCGTTGTTGTTAGGTGCCGATGAATTGGGTCCGACTCATAGCGACCCTATGTACAGCAGATTGAAACGCTCCCCGATTCTATGCCAGGCATATGATTTTATTTATGTTTAAGCCCACTGTTGGAGACACTCTGTCAATCCATCTAGTGGAGGGTTTTCCTTTTTTTCACTGACCTGCCACTCTCCCAAACATGATGGCTTTCTCCAGGGATTGGTCCCTCCTGACTACATGTTCAAAATATGTAAGATTAATAAATACAGGTGTAGTTAAATCCACTATCAGAAGAGGCATTTCATGTTCAAAATACCTAGGAGTGATAAGCCATACTCCCAACTCTATCTTTTGTTATGCTTTTTAAAATTTTAACACCTCCAATTCAAACTGTCCATAAAGAGCGACCCTCCTTTGACAGCATCATGAAGTATCGTCAAGAATTTCATCTAGCTCTACTCTTCACTGGCTTTTAACTTGCTGTCCACAGGTGTGATCTCCAAGCACTACAAAAGAACAGTCTTTTTTTTTTTTTTTGGTAAAGAAAAAGCTATGCACAGATGGTTGTAATAAAACAACCAAATCTCATAGCAAGGGCTGATTAAGACAAAGATAAATATAGTAACAAATGCATGAGTCTGACATATATCTGAGAAAAACTGTTACAGGGGACATTTCCATGACTGTCCTGCCAAGCCATTTTTAATGATTAAATATGCCTGTGCATGTATAGGTACACACTCTTAACATAAAAGTGATTTATAATCTTCCCATGCAACCTAATAGTCACAAAATAAAATTTTAATTTTAAACTATCAAATGCTAACTTGGTACACAGTAAAGTTATCACTGAGAAATAAACCCAGTATAATGGGAATTAACATAGAAAATTCCATTTTTTCACTTTCAAAAACAAGCTAACTGTTCATGAATCAGGGCAATAAACGTTATTCAACTGTTTTAAAAACAGATAATTAAAGGGTGAGCTCTAACGTCTAGCATTTCATCTCCACTTTCTAGGAATTAAATATAATTAAATTTCAATAATGTCATATGAACATTTTCAGTTTCATTGTATTTTAGAAAGAACAATGATTGATCACTTGTAATATAGGGAAGTGACTGTAATTGCTTTTGGCTAGTCTATTAGATCAGTTAGTGGGGCTTAAACTGTAAACAAATACACATCTACCCAGACTGCAGCAATTAAGCCTATGTTTATTTAGTGATATAAAATATTGCTTTATGAAATTTATCCTAAAATAACATTTGTTCACAAAACCATAACCCAGATGATTCTGAAATCCTTCCTCCTCCTGTTGTCAGGTGCTGTCGAGTTGTGTCCAACTCATAGTTATCCTCCTAGGGTTTTCAACGGCTGTTTTGGGATTGCCTTGGGAGTGGATTGCCACATCCTTCTCCCATGTTTGCCGTGCTGGGAATTGAACCTGGGCCCTCAGAGATTACAGAGCAGTGCTCTACCAACTGAGCTCAATCCCAGCCCTCCTTCCTCCTATAATGAGATAACAAGTGGGACTGTGCTGCTGCCCCAACCTAGAGACGGACCCAACAAAAGCGCACCCTTCTCTCCTCCCATGAAGATTCCAGTCTATATACTTTTTTCTTTACAGTATCTTTCTTTGCTTTGGTAAGAAGGTAAAGCTGACCAAGCACTAGAAAGTATTCTTTCCACTATTTTCTGAAAGAGTTTAAGTAGAACTGGTGACAATTCTTTTTTAACTCTTTCAACAGTTTCAAATCAAAATATACGACATTAAGTATTTCCAGAAACTCTTCATTACAATGAACAAGAACATGATTAGCAAAATAATTGGAATACATGAGTGTGTAACATACATTTTCCACAACTTTCTGGATTTTCAGTCAAATTCATACACACTCACTTCTTGATACGTGTAGTCATAGGTTAAGGGTCTGATAAAATGTACCAGCCTAGCCATTTCGGGTCAGAGTTTTCTTTCTGGGGAAACTCTTAATTACAAATCCAATTTGTTAAAAAAAGTGTAGAATATTCAGATTTTCTATTTCTTATCTTATCAGTGTTGGTAACCCTGTGCCCTGTAAATTGATAAATTTGCTGGCATAAAGTTGTCTCTAGCATTTTCTTATTATCCCTTAGGGGTTGCAGGACATGTAATGACAATCTTTTGGCCTTGACATTGGCAATTTATGTTCTCACTCTCCTCAAGCCTGTTAGCTAGCAGGGTCTCACGTTTTCTTTCATTTTTCCTTTTCCTTTCTTCAAAGAACCAGCTTTGGCTTCACTCTACCATTTGTGCATGGTTTACTTCACTTATTACCATTCTTAAGGTATAAGTAATTTAGAACCTTTCTTTTTCTCTGCCACGAGCTTTTAAAGTTATAATTTCCCTTCAAGCATCACTTTGGCTATATCCAAAGCCTTTTATTATGTTTTCATTTTCATTAAATTCAAATTATTTTCTAATTTCTCTTACGATTTCTTCTTTGATTCATGGGCTACTTAAAAATGTTTTCTTTTAATTTCCAAGTATCTGGAGTTTTTCACATTTTTTTTTTCAGTTATTGATTTCTAATTTAATTCCACTGGGTCAGAAAATATACTCTGTATTACTTCAATCTTTTAAGATTTGAGCTTATCTCATGGCCCATCATCCTATTTTGATGAATATTCCATGTGCAACTTGAAAAGGATGTTAATACTTGTCTTGTCCTACACAGTACTACAAAAGTATCAATCAGTCCAAGACAAAGGGAGCTAAACTTTTCTACATTTGCACTAATTTCCTTGCTCTATCAATATGTAACCTTCCATCAAAATAGTGGACTTCATTTTTTTAGCTCTGAAAATTTTCACTTCATGTATCCTGAAGTTCTGTTATCACAGATGCATGCACACATAGGATTGTTGTGTCTTCTTGTCAAATCCTCTGTTGTGATGAAATGTCCCTTTATCCCTGGTAATATTCTTTGTCCTGAAATCTAGTATGTTGTTGCTGTTGTTAGGTGCTGTCAAGTAGTGTCCGATTCATACTGACCCTCATAGGGTTTTCAATGGTTGATTTTTTCGGGATTGTCTTGGGAGTGGATTGCCACATCCTTCTCCCACTTTTGTGGTGCTGGGAATTGAATTTGGGACCTCAGGGACTGCAGAGCAGTGCTCTACCAACTGAGCTAAATCCCAGCCTGAAATCTAGTATATCTGCTATTAAAATAGCCACTCCAGTATTCTTTTTAATTGTTAGCATCACATATCTTCTTTAATCCTTCTAGATTTAGCCTATATTGTGTCTTTATCATTAAAACATCTCTTATAAACAGAATAAAATTGAGTTTTGTCTGATGATCAATTCCTTTTAATTGCATTGCATAGAAATTGTACATTTAATATAACTATCAATATGGTTTCATTTAAACTTACTATCTTACTATTGTTTTCTCATTTTTATCATCTGTCTTTTGTTACTTGTTCTTTTTGTCTGTTTTGGTTTGAACATTTAGTATTCCCTATGCCTTTACTACATGCTTATTAGCTATGGTACTTTAACTCTTTAAGTGGTTGATCTGAAATTGCCTGTCTGAACTGGGGTTTTGTGAGAGAATCAAGCTGAAAAGAAATGATGTAAATTACTATTTTTAAATTTCTCAATGATAGTACATGGACTATGTTCCAGGTAAGTCTTAAAGAATTAAGACTTTACCTTTCACCAATTTGGGGGGGGGGGACTGCCATTGTTTCTCAAATACTCTTTCCTTTTCTACCTTCACTGTTAACCTTGTGACTCTAATTACAGATGTCAGGCCACCTAACACTTAGATCCCCCAGTCACTGAGGTGCTGTTCACTATTTTTTAAGGTTGTTCCTTATGTGCTTCAGTGTTGTTGTTGTTGGGTGCCTTCAAGTCAGTGTCCAACTCATTGCAACTCTACGTACAACAGGTGAAACACTATTGTGTTGCTGGGTCCTTCTCCCAAGCCTACAGGATCTGGTGTTCCCAGGTGGTCTTCCATCGAAATACTCTGTAGGCCTGACCCTGCTTAGCTTCCGAGATCTGATGGGATCAGACGCCACAGTGGTACAGCTACAGGCTGTGCTTTGGTGTAGATAGCTTTTATTTCTGTGTTTTGAAGCTCACTCAGCTTTTCTTTTGCAGGATCTAGTTTGCTGTTAATTCTATCCAGCAAACCTGTCATTTCAGAGACTGTACATTTTAATCTGAGACATTCCACATAGTTCTGTTATTTTCCATTTCTTTTAAATCATTGAGGATAAATATAACTGTTATTTTGAGGCTCTTTTCTCAAATTCCATATTCTCTTTCTATTCATTACTTTTTCTCTTGAGTCACAATCCTCTGGCTTCATCATCATAAGTCTACTAATTTTTTATCAGTTGCTAGATATTTTGAGATTTTTTTGTTGTATGCTGGATTATGCTATATTCCTTTAAGCATACTTAGTGCTATAACATGGGCAGTTAAATTCTTTGTTGAGCAGACGGATCCTCTTGAGGCTCGTTTTTAAGCTTTGTTAAGACAGATCTAGAGACCTCTTTAAGGATTGTTTGGGTCTAGTAAAGCATAATCCTGGGTTTCTGCTTCATTCATTATATGCTACAAAGGCTCCTTTATTCTGCTGTTTAGAATCTGAAACTTTTCCAGTTCACTCTTGTGTGAACTCTAGAATTAGTTGTACAGTTTCCTGACTGTTCTTTGCCTGGTCTTGGGAGAAAAGACCATGTATAAGCACATCAGTATTCAGCAGCAAATTCAAGGACACCTGGGTTAAAGTTTCTGGAGCTGTTGTGTGTAGCTACTTCGTCTCTGCACTGTGCCTCACTTATTTAATCCACTTCAGCCTTCCCTGAGGTATTTCCACAGCCTGCTGCGGCTCCTCTTGCAGTGTAATCCGGGAAGCGACCGTATGCAGAGAGGTGGAGGGAGTTTAGGACTTCCCATCTGATTCTTCTTCCTCAAGATCACAGACCTGTACTGCCTGAATCCAATGTCTGAAAACAGCTGTTTGATATACTTGCCCGATTTCCTAGGTCCTTATGGCAGACCGGCAAATCTGGTCTCTGTTAATCCAACATGTTGTTAGCTAGAAATAAAACTAGGGTACACTCCTGAATTGCACATGAGACTAAAGTTTTAAACTGGGGTGAGAGGTATTTTTCTCTGTTGAATAATCAAAAGTAACTGGAAAGTTACTGCCTCACTCAGTAACTTGTGAATGGATGTTAAAAAAAAAAAGATATAAAAAGCTCAGCTGAAGCAGTAACTGGAGAGAATATAAACATTCCGTGTTTACAGTTTACTTAGTTCATGCTGTTCAACAAGTACCTAGTTCTCTAAATATGATCTTTGCAAATGTCACCATGATATATGAGAGTTACCGGATTATCTTTAAAGAGTCATTTATATATTCATTATTTACCAACCACAAAGTTGCCTTAGTTATATTTCCATAATACTCACTGCAACCTGAGAAACTATGAAGCCAAATCTCCCAGGGGTGCCAAAAATGTGTACACATTTTAAGAGATGTTATGGGTGTATTACCTTTCAAAGTTGCATTGGATTACAGTAGCAATGTGTAGTATGACGTTCATGTGCAAGGGACACAAGTGTTAACAGAACAAGCATATGACACATATTCTTAAAACAGAAAAATGGAAAATTTTCGTCCCAAGATGGCACACATTTTTTTTTTTTTTTTTTT
This sequence comes from Pedetes capensis, assembly GCA_007922755.1. Taxonomy (NCBI): domain Eukaryota; kingdom Metazoa; phylum Chordata; class Mammalia; order Rodentia; family Pedetidae; genus Pedetes; species Pedetes capensis. The sequence continues at coordinate 174,310 of VMDO01000194.1, read as the reverse complement.
GGTAACTTCTGTATTTATAACTAGTAGAAGTTTTTCAAATTGGGAAGGGCAGCTGAAAATTACTGTGTGTTAAATTCAAAAGCGGAAATTTAAGAGAATCAAACATATGTAAAGTTATTAAATTTAGAAGGTTACATATAAGTTTATTATTTAAGGGTACAGTGATAACTACCAGAAGGATGCAAAACAATAGTCAGAAATTTTATTCTGAGAAACTGGGGCATGGTGTCAGGAGGAAGTGTGGTAACACAAATTCTCACATTATTAGATTTACTCTATGCACATATGCTTTGAGAAAACAAAACTCTTAAAATATTTCCTAATCTAGTGCCTCCCTAATTCACACCCATATTAAAGTTTCACCAAAGAGAATGAATCTCACTGAATAATATGATAATGCCTTCCGGAATAAACTAAGATGGAAACCTGCTCCACTCTTGGCTTTTAAATTGAGTTATCATTTTGGACAACATAAAGTAGCATGAGCAACTTTCTGTACCATTATTGAACTTAAACACTTTTTTCTGAAAACACCTATGGTTTTATACTGCCAGTTGAATGGATGTAACGTAGACTACAGGGGAACCCAGCTCAGTTTTATTTTAATAGTTTTGAGATCTGGTCCTGAGTCTGGCTGACGTGTACGTTGCAGACACAAGTGATCTCCTCCGTGGTAAACCTGGTATAAGTATGAAGTCAGGGCGTCAGAGTCCTCAACAAGATATTCCAGGCACTAAGGAGACATTATTGTTCCTCTGGAGCTGACTGAAAAGCAGACCTCTATTTGCAGTCTTGGTGCTATTCTCATCCCATTGTGAAGATAAACTCATAGTAGTGAGCTAGGAAGAACAAAGGAGGACCTCAAAACACAGCACCACTGCAGTAACTCCAGCACTACACAAATGTCTCCCATACTCAAGCAAGGTACTTGTTGACATGGCCATTTATGACTTTTGTTCCATTTAAGTGAGACTGATGATGCCTATGTCTCCCTCCCCAAGTAAAACGTCTATCTGACTATACATAAAAGCTCTATCCTCCTTTCCTGGCAGAAACTTATCTCATATGAAAACAGCTGGTTCAGGGGCCAACCGGCACCTCCTGATATAGCTGTTAAGCACACAGAGTCTGAAACAAGTTGGTGCCCCACTAATTGTGGGACCTGGTATCTTAATCTTTAGTATGAAGAGTTTGGTGAGGTTCAATGAGGTAGAGCAGGGATGGTGCCTGGCTCATAGAAATCACTCTGTAAGTTTTAGCTGTTACTGAAATGGGGTATAAGTGGCTGCTCAATTTTCTTTCCTGTGCTGACTCAACCTGGCCAGGGTGTTTGGAACCATGTTCAAGTTCATGGAAATAACGCTGTCTGATCAGTATGTGTGAGGGGAGGAAGGAGGCCACAGGAGCTGAGCCAGGTCTTTGCCACCTCTTCCAAATGATCCTGGATCCTCAGGTAACCTCTTTGTCATTAGGAAGGTAACACTACATTAAAGTATTTCTATTAGAAAATACAGAGGGTGCTGAATTCCTCTGCTAGCTCCCGTCTCGTGCATTGGTTGGTCGACTTTGTTCCAACACCACAGCAGAAGTACTGGGACTTGTTGCTATGAGAGGCCTCTTAGATCTTCTCTAGTGCACATTACACACAGTGCCATGCATCTCAAATTTATTATGAAGGCACGCAGTCATTAGGTGTGTTGGAGGTCCTGGGGCATGCTCACATCTCCACTGTCATTGTACTTCCACAATGTTCTTGAATTTCAAATACCACTTCAGGACCAGATTCCCATGCTCCTCAAATGACAACCATGCTCCTATCATTTTCTTTGTCCTGTCCGTCACATGGTAGCACTAGCACCCATCTGATTAATGCCCTCTTTTGAGCGAACATTATATTACACATTGCTGCTGCTGTTACTGTTAGGTGTCCTTTAGTTGGGTCTGATTCATAGTGATTCTATATACAACAGAACGAAACAACATCTTTTTAAAATGTTTAAGCCCAGTGGTGCAGCCACTGTGTCAATCCATCTAGTTGAGGATCTTCCTCTTTTTTTGTTGACCCACTACTCTCCCAAACATCCTTCTCCAAGGACTGGTCCTTCTTGACAACATGTCCAAATATGTAAGACACGGTCTAGCCATCCTTGCTTCCAAGGAGCACTCTGGTTGCTTTTCTTCTAGGACAGATGTTAAGTCTTATGGCAGTCTATAGTGTATTCAATATTCATCATCAGCACCACAATTCAAAAGCATCAATTCTTCTCCTATCTCCCTTACTTAACGTCCAGCTTTCACAAGTACATGATATGACTGAAAATACCATGGCATGGATCAAGTACACCTTCATCTTCAATGTGACATCTTTAGTCTTGGTTGCTGTTTATTTCAAGGTATAGATGGTTGCAGTCTAAATGTGAAAGGAGATGTGTAGCCAGCCCAAGGTGGGTTAAGGAACCTCAGAGAAGTGTGTTGTGGCTTGACCTTCAGTGGGGAACTGACATGCATGGTCAGCTCAGTGGAAATAGGAATTTAATTATATTCTAGTGGGGGCGCATACACACACACACACACACACACACACACACACACACACACTGATATACACACACACAGAAAATGTACACAAAATTTAGGAGATGTCTATGCATTATTTTTTGAAGTTGAATTACAGTAGCAATGTGTTCAACATTTTAAGTAGTTAAGTCAAGACTGGATTCTTGTGAAAGACTTCTCTTGACTATAAATCCAATCCACATCCAATTACAATCCACATTTGATTTTGTAGCCCTCTAAAACTGTTGAAACGGTGAAGATTAGATTTGAGAATTAACAGTAGGCATTACTTAATACCAGGTCAAGAAATTCCACTTCATTCTTTACAAATCTAATGTCATGATCTCTTGAGAGTTCCAGGAAATTTAAAAATTCTAGTTATAGGATTAAATGGACCATCTAGGTTCAATGACCCACACCGGTAATCCCAGAGACTCAAGAGGCAGAGGCAGGAGGATCACAGGTTCAAGGCCAGGGGTAGCCTGTATTAATTTAGCAACAGCTTGTCTGAAGATAAAAAATGAAAAGGGATAGGGGTGCAGCTCAGTGGCAGAGCACTTACAAAGTATGCATGAGGCCCTGCAATCGCCCAGCAAAAACAAAACAAAACCAAAAAAGACCCACTTTCTTACTGATCTCTTCACAGCACAGCATTCCCCGAGAAACAAAGCCACAGTGGAGGTTCTGCTGGAGTTTCTACTTGATTTTCCCTTGTGGACACAGGGCTCTGGGGAGAGAGGCTATGCTCAGGCTGTCCATCCTTGCCTTGCTTCAGAAGTCTTCTGTGCGCCTGGTCCCATGCAGAATGGCTGTTGTCTGGACTTAATTATTCCACAGCCCATTATTCCTGCAAAGATTTGCTTTGACTGCCCAACTAGGTTGGTTGCTCCACTTCCTTGAGGCCAAGTCTCTTTTTCTTTTGTTTTACTGGGGCACATGCTCAATTATCTTTCTAGTAAGGGTACTTGGGAGGCTAATTTTTCTAGGCCTTGCATATTTAAAAATGTCTTCATTCTGATGCTACACCTGAATCACACTCTGTCAGGTACAGAACTCCAGATAAAAAGAGATGCTTCCCGTCGGGGTTTTTTAGGCAATACTTCTAGTATCTGCAGTCTCTGAGGCCCTAAGTTCAATTCCCAGCACCGCAAAAATGGGACAAGGGCCCATTCTTGGGAGTGGCAATCCACTCCCAAGGCAATCCGAAAGCACTCGGCCACTGAAAACCCTATGAGGGTCGCTATGAGTCGGATCCCGACTCGACGGCACCTAACAACAATAACAACATCTAGTATCCAGTGTTGCTGATGAAACAATACATCTACCAGGCCAAATCCATGAGTGACTCTTTTTCATTAACTGTATTGGCTCTCAAGGGGGTCTTTAATAGAAAGAGGTACCTTTTCCACCTCTGGGAATTACCTTCTCTCATTGCTTTGTTAACTTCCTGTCCTCTTTCCTTTTTTCTGACTTCTGTAAGTCAAATACATGTGGAAGGACGTGTGTTAATTTGCCGCATATCTGTTCTTGCAGTTTCTGGTCTTCATTTTAATTTTATTTTACCGTTTGCTTTTCTTGCTCTATTTTCCTTGTTTCGTTTAATTTTATTTTACTGTTTCCCTTTCCTGTTTTATTGAGATACAGTGTTGCTATGTAGCTGAGGCTGGCCTCAGATTTGTGATCCTCCTGCCTCAGCCTCCTGAGGGCTGGATTTATAGGAGTGCATCACCAAACCCAGCCTCTTCATTTTAGAAGGCTCCTTCAATTATGTTTTATAATGCTTCTATTTAAACTTTAAAAATTTCATTTCAGCTATTGTTTTTATTTTTTCTTAAATGAACCTAACAGGTATTTTCTGTAGCATCACCATTTTGTAGCATTACCAAGACTCAGCTGCTTTTCTCTCATGTCGTCAACCTTCCTTATACACCTAGTGGTGCCAAGAGCCGTGTCCTCTTTAAAGACAGAAGCACAGGATAGTGAGAGCGACACTCCCCCACTGGGGGGCCTGCCTTCCTCAGGCGGGAATTCTCAATTCTGTATTTACCTGGGACAGGCCGGCTTTTCTTAATATGAACAGAATAGAGCTGTTATGTCGGGGAAGGCTTTACTCTGAAACGCCAAATTCCACATCAGAAATTTTAGTTTCCTGAATTTGGTTCCATGTCTACATCAGTTTTTGCATGTTTCGGTGAGAACACACAGAAGTGGCCACTGCTGTGGAACAGAGGGGCGGGGCAGGACACTGCGCACTGGGAGGGTGGGGGAGGAGGGCCTGATCTGCACTGCAGTTTTATGAACAGTCCCCGCTTCTGGAAATCCCATTTCTAAGCTGCACCCTCTGACACGGCTGCTGACCCAGAGCCCTCCAGGGGTCCCTGGAATGACTAACTTGTGCTTCATCAGTGGCCAGTGACACGGCACCCAGGCTGGAGCTTTCTAATGTAGCTCATCTGTCAAATCAACCCTACATTCCAAAACAGTTATTTTATCCTTTTTGTTGGTGACCTCTGTTCCTCTTTTCGCATATTTATTGGTCTATGATTATGTCTTCTTTTTCTTTTACAGTCCACGCTTTCATTTTGGTGAAATCTCAAGATGGACAGGAGGCAAATGACAATGTCCAGTGCTTAATCTGCCTTCTTACCCAGAAGGCTTAACAGCTTTTAAGTTGATGATAAACAGCTACAGCCACACAAAAGTCAAGCGAAAACCCTAGTGAAATGTAAGCAAACAGAACAAGTTAATTTGTGGTACCCACAGCAATAAACTGAGCAAAGCCGTCTGTGCGGGGCTTGTGTGGACAAGGACTACACAAAATGTGAAATGCATAAAAATCAGTACATCACTTATTTTGTAACCAGACCAAGATGCCTTGCAATTTGTCACAAAGGATTTCACAGACCTGCCCCACAGAGGACACTAGGCCTCACAGAGGGCAGTCCTCTTCTAAAAACCTGAGATGAGCCCAAAAGGTTGAGTGCATGTTCCCCCAAGGGATCATGAGTTCAAGGCTAGAGGCAGCCTCTGAAACTTACTGAGATTCTCAGAATAAAGATTAAAAACCAGGGCTGGGAGTGTTGCTCTGTGGTGGAGCACCTGCCCATCGCACGGCCCTGGGTTAAATCCCCAGTACTTGGGGTGGGGGGGGCGGAGGTAGGTAGGTTGGTACAGCTTAATTAAAAATACACAGACTTAATTGCAAAGTGGGGCTGGCATTTAGCTCAGTGGGTAGAGCACTGCAGTCTCTGAGGTCCCGAGTTCAATTCCCGGCACCACAAAAATGGGAGAAGGGCCTGGCAATCCACTCCCAAGGCAATCCTGAAACAGTCAGCCATTGAAAACCCTATGAAGGTCACTATGAGTTGGATACCGACTCGACGGCACCAAACAACAACAACAATTGCAAAGTATGTAAAACTAAAAAATGAATTTTTAGAGAAACTATGAGCATGCAGCCGGCCGCCTGCACTGTGTGTGTGTGTGTGTGTGTGTGTGTGTGTGTGTGTGTGTGTGTGTGTATTTGTGGGTTTCACTTTAGGTGGGCTTTGTTGGGAAGTCAGAGAGCACACGAAGCTACTAAGGAGAAAACCTAGATCTCCAGCACCATAATCCAGGTCCCGTGACTTTCGGTATAGATGGCCGAAAAGGGAGTGCCAGCTGAACCAACTGACATATGGCTCACGGAGAATTGGCACTGCGCACACTAGAAAGGTGCTCCAGCCACAAATGCAAAGCTCTATGGCACAATTAGCATGCACACGGTGTTTACAGATTACAGAGCAGTCTTTAAAAGGCAGCAAGTGCAGACCTTAAAATAACTTTCTACTGCAGATAACTATCCTCTCTCTGGTTTTATAGAGAAAGAAAAGCTCACAGAACTAAGTAACCTGCCATAATTAGTAACCTGACACATAATTAATACCTGGCTTAAACCTGGTCTCCTTAACCGCAAGCCTTTAATGTAGGCTGAGTCCCCTCCTTCACTGACTGTCCACTTGCTCCCTTCCCATGGTGTCCTATTCTTGCTGAATGACCGGATTAATCTGAGGTTTTCAAATCTATGCTTTCAGCTATCTCCATTTTCTGATGCCACTGGGCCCCATCTCCTCCCCACAAGGAAGGGGACATGAGGCTACTACAGAGTGTGCCTGTGTTCCCTTGGTAGTGGATGCAACCAAGGAGGCACAAGCATCCCATCCCACTGCCATGCCACCCTTGCTGGCCGTGGTTTTAGGAGCCTAGCTCTAGCACATGGGTGCACTGCCCGCCTGTTCAATGGCGCCCTGGGTACCCAGGCAGGCAGTGCAGAGAGGTGATGAAAGGCCTTCACTTGCCCTGCCTATTCTCTTTTCCCTACTCTGAACTCTCCTCTGCTCTAGGCTCCTACCATTTTCTGTGCATGAGCTTTTGGAAGAAAGACAACAGTGTGGATTTTCTAGCTGCAGCCCGCCTACCCCATCCTGTCCAGAAGGCCTACTCTGGGAGTTACCCATGTCGTACTAACTTCCAGCTTCAGCTACCAACTGCTCTGGTCTTCAGACATCACTCCAGAAAATCATAAGGGCACCAGGAGAAGGGTAAAATGAAGACCAGGCTGGACGTCCGCGGTGCCAATATCCTCTCAAGGATCAACAATCATCAGACACTCACACACATATACACACGTGCCATTAAAAGAGTCTTCACACAGAGACACTGTTTTCTTTTTTACTTGAAAGCAAAAAGTACTTAATCTACACTTGAGTTACAATAGGCTTCAGCATCACCCCCCGGGCATCTCAACATATGAAACACTTATCTAATGGGAAGATACTCCAAGACAGAACAAACTCATTCTAATGTAACACATTTCTAAGTTGAGAGGGCACAAAACCTCAGGTGTCTGCAAACCCTGTGAGTGTACAAAGAACACACACACATACACAGAGAAAAAAGAAACATAATAAGACATTTCTTAAAATTCTCAAACATGTTTAGTTTTAACAGTAATATATCAGTTGCAACTATTTCAATGTCTTCTTTTTAAGTAAATTCATACATATTCAATTGTGATCCATTTAAATATATTCAGGGATATAATGCATAAAACAACATCTAAAGATATCTTTAACAGACAAGAATGAAAAATAAGCTGCTGTGACTTTTCTGTTATCATGGTTTATCCTACTGAGGTGTTATGATTTCGATAATTAACATTTCCTAAATATCTGAGGGGGCTGGGGTTTAGCTCAGTTGGCGGGGTGCTGCTCTGCACTTTCTGGGGACCCAGGTTTGATCCTCGGCACGGGAGAAGGATGTGGCAGCCCACTCCCCAGATAATCAGCCATTGAAAACCCTATTGTTAGGTGGCGCGGGGCCTCACCTCTCCTCTGAGAGAACCACCATGCCCTGCAGAGCCCTAGGTGCGCACCAGGCTGGAGTCTCTGGTGGCCCCCAGAGCGCAGCTCTGGGCATGCACCCCATGGCGGGGCTCTGCTCTCCCGGAGGGTGGGTACCAAATCCTGGTTACCATGGGGACCAGGACCCTCATTCTCCTGCCACTAGTGCAGGACCTGTCAAAGATGGCTCCTCCCTGTAAGGTGGTACCTCCTCCTACTCACTATTCCCCAGTCCTAAAAAGTCCACCAAAATTCTGACTGGACAATCTGCCCTGTCTAGCAACTATTCCAGCCTATCAGAACCCTCCACACACCGGCTTCCTTCCTACCCGATGTGATATGTCAACTACTTCCCACTTCCCATCTAGAGCCCATAAAAGCCTCATCCCTCCCTCCCCGCCCCCGGACCCCGCAGCTGCTCTCCCTTTGCTAGAGGCAGCCCTGGGAGCTTCTCCCAATAAAGGTCTGCTAAGTTTACATTTTTTTCGGCTCCTTACCTAACACATATGAGGGTTACTACGGGTCAAATACAATGTGAGGGCACAACAACAACAATCTGAGGAGGCTGAGGTTTAACTCAGTTGGCACAGTGTTGGGATTCCCAGGGGGACAGAGAGTATCCCAAACATGGCCAGTCCCAGGAGCTCATCTAGCCCACTTGGAATCCTATGGGGCAAGATAGCAACGGGTCACCTTTGCTATACATACAGGTATCTCACTCTTCCCCCCTCCCATGGAGTGGGCCCAGATGGCACCCAAGGTATGGTAGCATCTAAAGCCCCCCTGGTGCCCAATTGGTCACTTCTGATCCAACCCTGTTCCCCTGATTGGCTGGCTATCAGGCCATATAAAGTCTGGAGCTCAGAGTTCAGCAGCCATTCTGAACACCATCCAGAATAAGCTCACTGGGTCCTTGAGGTTCCTTAGGAGCCCAAGGCCCATTTACTCATCTGCCTAGACTAGCTTTCAGCCTTCCTCCGACCTGCCTTCATCAGACTGCAACCAGCCTGCCACTTCTATCCGACCCCAACCTCTACAACACCGGGTATCCTACACAGACCGACAGCTTTGGGAGGCAAGACTCTGGGAGTTAAGCTCAGGGCCCCTGAAGTGGTGAAAGCTGCATGTTGGAAGAGCAACGACACCCAGGAGCCTCTGCCCCAGCAGCAGAGACAGCAGCTGAGCACTTCCCTTCTCCAACTCCCTTTTTCCCCTCCCTAGTCCTCCATTCCTTTCCACTCCTTTGTGAATAAAGCCGTCCTTCTATCCTGTGCATGATGCTCTGTTCTCCAGCCACAGCCTTGCCACCGGGTACAACCTTGGGGCACCCACCTCTTGCTTCCACCCACAGTACAGAGAGAGAAACCCCAGGAAGAACCCGACAGTAGAGTGCTTGGCTCTGTCTGCTCTGAGGCCCTGGGTTTGATCCCCAGCATGCAAAAATGTAAGAAGGACCTGGAAACCTACTCCTGAAATAATCCCTAAACAACCAGCCACTGAAAACCCTATGAATAGCAGAGAAGAAGCCCTGTCATAGTGACGGACATGGCACAGTGTCAGGGAGTGTTTTGTTCTGTTGTACACAGAGTTGCCATGAGTCGGACTCAACTCAATGGCACCTAACAACAGCAACAACAACAACAAATTTCTGAGAAACTGTTTTTCATAATCTCTCTCATAAAAGACAGATTTACTGAAACGCTGTCTAGGAGGCCCAAGGTGAAAAGATGTGATAGAGACAGAAAGTGATCAAAACAAACACTGAGAAGTGACAGATCTAAATATAAATGATCACATTTTCCATTTCATTAATTTATATTCAGGCTGAAAGAAAAATGTTTATTTTTTTTCAAGACATAATTCCCCCAGCAATATTTTTATTTCAATAGAAAACAAATGCCTTCAATGATACCAATATATTTTATTATGAATGAAAGAGCTTCAAAATGTAACACTTTAATCATCTTATACTTCTAACCCTGTCACTATAAAATTACAAAAGGGAAAGGGAAGTACTTTATTTTAATAAACTTATATTACATAAAAATTTAGTGCAAGAAATGCTTTCCTTCTGCTACCCCTTTATAAAAGACACAGAGCATCCAGTGACCAATCATGGGTTTCAATACTGGGGCACTGGGAAGCAGGTCTGTACAAGCACATCTTTCAAACCAAACTACAAAGAGAAGCAAAGTGACCATATGGCTAGATCCACCTGCCTAGTGGAAGAATCATCACCTGTGACACAGTTGAAACTGGCTTCAGAGTGTATCACATGAGCCAGCAGGACATTTACTGAAATTGAAATTTTATTATAGACTGTAACTGGATATGCTCCTTAAGCCAATGAATGTTGTACGCAACAAAAACTGACTAAAGGCAGATTTTTGGAAAACTCTCAGAGAGAATCAAAAAGAAGTACAAAGAGATCACAGGTCCAGTGGAGGAGGACCAAGTGCGAGCGCCCAGGGAAAGGGCCAGAGTACCCTCACGGAGACCCCATGCCCACTAGAACCCCGTGGAAAAGCCAGGACAGAGGAGTACAGGAGTCCATGGCCAAGGGAGAGGTGCCTGAGGGGGCTCTGGTCCCCATCCCTAGTGGGGACAGGCCCTATGCTTACCTCATGGGAATGGGCACGTCTTCAGGAAAGGAGACAGATGCGGGGCTGCCAAAAAGCAAGAAATGTCTCCTACAGATCCTCAGTAGTCTAGCAATACAGAAATATTTCTCAGTGTAAGTATTTAGATAAACTTAAACCATATCACCACTTTTCTGGCTCCCTTAGAATTCAAAACAGATGTTCCCTCTAGGACAATAAAGGAATAAACACCCGCTGTTGGCCTCCCCCTCGATTCTTGGTTCAATTCGCATTGCGCTCACTACAAGTAAGAACTCTATGACAAGACTGTGCCATATGCAGTATGTACCAGATCAAACACTATAGTGACCTACCTACCAAAAAACATTCACACACAGTCCAAATAAACTCACAAACCAGGATTCTTCACTTTGACACAGAAGGTAACAGGTGTGTCTCAGTGCTTTTCAAAATACCTTCCTCTTGTGAAGATTAGATATTCCCATATAATCAAATGACCTTAATAAAAATATGAACATACAAACTATAGTTTGTGTATCTAGGAGTTAAATATTAATACTCCAAAAAGGAAGCTATAAAAGTCTTTAAGAGAAACATATTTCAAAATGTTTCTTTAAAATAGTAATATAACCTCCCCTCCAACAAATGCTCAGTATTACAAAATTAGGAAATACATTTTTTAACAGCGGTACTTAGGACTTAGTTAAAAGGACCGCTGTGTGCTGAAAATGATGGGAAAGACAAATCTGAACTTACAGCTCATTCACCCAAACTCAATCATAAAATACTTTACAACAAATTAAACAGAAAAGAGTGTGCTTCCAAATGGTTACCGCGGTACGTGCATTTGCTTGCAGAGACAATGAATGTGTGCAGCTGGTGCCAACCTTCAGTAAGTTTCAATCAAAGCTTGACAGCTACCAGTTATATTTCACACAGGGTAATTATAGCAAATGGCGTTCAGACTTAATGTTCTGCCACTTCTTCCCCCACCCCGGAATGTAATCAACAAGATATTAAGACTGCTTCTGCTTAGCTTTTCTTTAAATTCACATTGACAAAAATATTCAGCCATCAGATATTTAGCAAAACTTATAGGTGCGGAGAGAAGACCCAATCGGTTGGACTTGCCCAATGACAATTACTTTGATAAACTGTGCATGCACGTGCGTGCGCACGTGTGTGTGTACTTTCTGCATAATAAAATATTCTCTAAGTCCTTCCATAATGAAATACAAAATCTTCAAGACGCTTCTGATTTTCCCCAATTCCTGGGCTTTGTGACATATATATAGCTGCAGCATTAGTATGTATCAGGTGTCAAATGCTTTCGTGTGTTAAATAAGGAAACACAACAGCAGCTCCCCTGGAGACAGCGTTGCTCTAAAACCTGGTGCTGCTACACAGGCTTTGCATGTGGTGCAACAACTAAAATAGACATTAGGATCACTAGCATATGGTCTAGATTTAATAGACCATGTGCTTAAGTTTTTATAGTACAGTATTTACAATGTTAATTCTCGTATCCTAACTTACATTTAAAACTCCATTCTACAGCAATTGCATGTTGAACCTCATTATACCAATACTCGCTGAAGTAAACCTAGGCTACTCCATGTTCCTCTGGCTAGCTGCTGCTTTAAAATGCTGCTTTCTGCATGTCTACCCAGGCTCCTGCACCAGGGACTTCCAGGGTCAATGAGAGAGGAGCCTGAGCTAAGAGGGATCTGGGTCAGTCTTGATCCTTCCTGGGCCTCTAGCCTGTCCCAGCAGAAATGGAAGCATGCCATCTCAAGACCACCAGGATCCCACCAGAGCACCTCCATTCTAGTGACACTGTGGGTCACACTTCACACTCCCCTCCCCTCCCCTGCATAACTCTCCAGCACAGTTCTCACCACCCAATACGCTACCTATTCTATTTACCTCTCTGCCTCCTCAAATGCAAGCTCTATGAAGACAGGGGGGCTGGGATTTAGCTCAGTGGGCAGAGCACTGCGCCGCAGTCTCTGAGGTCCCGAGTTCAATTCCCAGCACCACAAAAATGGGAGAAGGTCCTGGCAATCCACTCCCAAAGCAATCCCGAAAACAGCCATTGAAAACCCTATGAGGGTCCCTATGAGTCGGATACCGACTTGACGGCACCTAACAACAACAACAACAACAACATGAAGACAGGAGCTTTGGCCTCCTCTGTTGACTGTTAAATTCCTAGCCACTATATGGGTCTGGTTCATAATGTGACCACATGCTAGACTCTATATTCAACAGATACGGATCACCCAGACCTATAAAGACCACTTCCCTGGAAAATCCGCTAAGACCTACTAAGCACAGAACATACTCTGAAAAGAAGAGCGAAGTTCTGAAGTAATGCTTGCACTTTAGTGTCAACATACTGATTTGGATTGAGGAAGGCAGAACGGTAGACAGTTCTCAGTCCAAAGCCTCCTAGCTAATACCAGTGCTAGCAAGAAGAACCAACTCTGAGATTTACGCAGGAAAGGCATTTACTGAAAGGTTTTTGCGTGGCTCCAAGAAATTACCAGGAATGCTAAAGAATAACATTATGAAAAATAGGCAGGAACCAAGGGACACCATGAACCAGGACTGCAGCCACAAACGACGCTGGAGAGGCCCACCTCTAGTAACTTGTTGCAGACAGATAATGTACAGAGAGAGCCGCTGTCCTGCACAGGGACAAAGCCACGGGACTCTATGGGTAGCTAATCAAAACTGTACAGAGGGGACCCAGAAACTTCGAAAGTGAGGGTCTGATGTTGGCCAGGCCAAAAACATGAAGGAATGGTTCACCACACCCTCATGTGAGAGCAACACCAAAGATAGTACATACTGGAACAATAATTTAAATTTCTGCAATATCAACCGGCATTAGAAATATTACATGTATTTAAGGTTGCACAAAATAAAGGCTGTAACTGAAATGGAGTTTTTAAGGCATCAAAATCAATGTGCATGTGTACACTCATGAGGCAAATCAGCAAAAATTTATTACAGAGACCCAAATAAGGGATATTGAGAGGGGGGTGGTTCTGTCCTTGGCTCACAAAAACTCAGGTTTGCATTTAAAAAGGGTCTTCTGAGCTCTTGACTAATGCTTTTTACCCAATTAAATTTAGGAAGCCACAAATCACAAGTAATTCCTGAATATTCATCTGTTTTCTCTTCTCTCTCCTCAGAGATATAAAAGAGCTGGGCAGGTATACTTGAACTTAAAGAAGACAATCTGCCTTTTTCTTCTGCCAGAAACAAAGGAGGCAAAAACAGAAAGGGCTCTCTCAAGGTCTATGTTACTTAGAGCAGGCGACAGGTGCTAATGTTCTCCAGCATCTGAATCACTTGTCCCTAAAGGGCGCTGAAACCATGCTTACTTTATACAAACAGGAATCTAAAGGAAAACAACTAAAACCAGAGCACAAATGTGCAAAACATACTTATTATCAGAAGAAACAAATCCAAAGAGCCTGTGAAGGTAATTTCTGGGTGTGCCTCTTAAAACTCCTAGGAAATACAAAACTTAGAGGAAAATCATATTTCCTTCAACAACCATTTACTAAGTACTTATCATTTAACAAGCATTAAGATACTGCTGATGCTGTTGTTAGGTGCCATTGAGTCGATAAAAGGACCAAGTCCTTCCCTCATGGAACTCTGAGTGCCAGGACACAGGCAGGATACCATCAGCCCAGCAGAGATGTATCTGCAAACTGCAGGAGGACAGGATGTTTTGAGCTTCCTATGTCAACACTAAAAGACACATTCTTACAACACTTGAATAAAAAAGCCCAAACCCTTCTAGATTTTACAATACTTATTTCCCACAAGTTCCCAGTAATTGTTATGAAGTTTACGAATAATTATTGGCAAAAGTTTTGTAACTAAACAATCAAGTTTATGAAGATTAAGAGACACTGAAGTAAAAATGTGACTGGTAGTCAACTCATATTTCTAAACATAAGACTTAATCCACATTAAATAAATCATCATGTAAGTTAATAATACGATGAAAATGAACTTCAAATAACTTGAAGAAAAGCATCTACTAAAAACACAAGCAGAGGACAAGCAAGCACAGAAAAGGCCCAAGTCTGTACACATGCCTTGCTAAGCTTCTCTTTTTAGTGCTGGTTTGGAAAACTTCCTATTAATTACAATAAGGTGGACTATACGGCCAATCCTAGGAGAATCAGACTTGCTGATTCAAAATGATGCTATTCCTAACAGTGACCCTCTCAGGACAATTACTGGTAATAAGAACTAGGAGTGCTAACTGACAAGTTTATTAGGAAAGGAAGAGAAAACGGGACACCCACAAAACGCACTAAGCAACAGCAACAATGACTTCCACCTCTTGTAATGGCTGAAGACTGTCCACCAGAACCCTCTCTGGCCTTGTGCATGCATCCATACACCTCATCCTCACAATGCCCTTTAGAAAAGCACATGACAACTCATGGATTAGGGGACAGGCAGAGTCAAGTCACTCTCCCAAAGCCACAGCCTAAGGAGTCAGACCCAAGCAGCCTCCTCCAGTGCCCCAAATCATCAAACACCAATGGAGGTCTGTAATCCATATTTTTCCCACCTCTGTTTGAAACACTGAACTGATACATGACTGATCTCAAAGTAGCTCATTTTAGGAATTATTACATGGCCCACAGATAATTAATTTTGGAGGGGCCTGGTTGATTATTTGGCATTTTGGAGGCACTTGCTTCTGGCTGGTTGAATGGAACAGGGAATTTCCCTAAGCATATTTAAATTTGAGCATAGGAAAGAATTGAGCATAGGAAAGAATGTAGTAAAAAAAAAAAAAAAAAACTGAGCTTATTAGATAAGAGTTCTCAATCACTTAGGCAACAAGAAGTCAGGTAGAAGTTTGTTCCATGGTTTTCACGGTGTCAACCACTTCAACAGGCCAAACCTTCGCACTTAACAGTATCCCTGTAACTCATCACCTAAGGCTGTGACTGCCGCCATTTTCAGAGGCTTCCTTCCTTTGCCTCTGAACTTCTAGTGACTAAGTAATTATTAGGAGGTTGAAAAATAAACTAATTCCAATGCACTGAAAATTATGTTCAAAAGTGCAAGTGGCCATGCCGACAATGCATCACTATTTCTAGACAGCACCCTCAAATGTTAAATAAATCTCACATCACGGAGATGTGCCAAAAACCAGTGCCTTACTTTCATTATGGTGGGTAAGGAACAGCAATGTATCCTTTGAGAGTAGCAGTAAAATACTCTGTAAAGCACAGGGCCATGCACTAAAAGTTTTAAACAATTTCTCTATGAGAGAACAAAAATAATCGGTGTCACTATCAAATATGAAATTCCTCTTTGTACCCCACAATGCTAGCTCTCATAAGATTATAGTTTCAAAACTAGAAAAAAATGAGTTATTTGTGAATGAGTAAATCAGTTATTTATTATTACTTTGTTTTTCAGGACTGTGGCCTCACTCATGCTAGGCAAGTGCTCTACCACTGAGCTGCCCCTCCAGCCCCTTTTTAAATTTTGAGCCAGTATATCACTAGTTGTGCAGGCTGACTCTGGCCTTGAACTCCCTATACTCCTGCCTCAGCCTCCTTGGTAGCTGAGATTACAGGTACCCACCACAGTGTCCAGTAGATAAAAAGATTTAAGTAAGAAAATATTATCAACATCTTTTGCCTCATATGGTATCAAAAATACTTATTACTGAATGAAAATGGTAATATATATAAATTGCTATCAATCTGAGTTCTAAAAATGTGGCTGATCCACATTTATACAGTAATGTAACTTCAGTAAAACTGTTTTATACTTCTTTCAAACAATAAAAAAAAGGAAAGAAAGAAAAACATCTCAATAGTAGGTCATCATTATTTTTGAAAAACTCAACAAAGATTATTGGCTGACTCTGGCAGCACATCTAAAGAAAAATACAAATAACAAAACACACAATATAAAGAAAAATAATGCATCTTTATTTTACACGCACATAAAAATATAAAGAAATATTGGACTTGCATGTAGTGGCATATAAATAAAATCAAATACAATATATACTGCAAGACTCCAAAACAATAACTTTTAGAAGACATCGGATAAGAAACAAGTGCAAAAGACACTGGATAAATAAACATACTTACCACATGGGTTTTTTCCTGAAGGAAGTGTGAAAACAGGGTAAAACTACCTCCTAGAAGAAATGCACTGTTAACCATTTACAAACACATACATAATGTCTGTAAGACACACACCTTTGTAACTCAAAGGCAGAAAATAAAAGGCTGGCTAGTTGGGCATGGTGGCCTGTGATCCCAGGCCTATACAGAGGAACACTCTCCAAAACCAAGCAGCTAGATAAAGATGTATCAGAAAAGATGGTCAAATGCATCAGAGTTCATGGTATCACAATGAGAAGACAGAATTGAAGGTAAAAAACATTTAACAGGGAACCAAGGGTACATTGCAATGATGAAGAGTATAAACCATAAGGATGTTATGACTCCTTAAGGCATCCAAAAAAGGACTCAAGATGTACACAAGAAAATGTAATAGAAAAATAGGAAATCAACAGAAATACAATAGCAATGAATACTTCAACAGACCTCTCTCAATGGGACAGATGACAGAGACAAAAACTATAAGGCATATGACGTAAACTATGTCTCTAAAACCTGTCAACAAAAAGGCTCCTAGAATATGATATGTGATTAAAAAAATATAGTGAAGGTTTAAATTTTAAAAAGTTATTACAGTAAATGACTCATTGCCACTAGTCCCTCTCAAAAGACTCCTTTGGCTTCAAACACACTTATCTCATTGTTCCTGCAGTTCTGGCGGTTCTTGTTTCTGAATTTCATCCCCCATCATCGCAAGGCTCTATGTCACACATCACTTCTGGTATGGCATTCCTCCAAATAAAAACACCAGTGTGTCCTCATCAACCTTATTCGCCAGATCTGACATAGTGGGATGTCTGGCTCTTCCCTGAAGTCCAAAGGACCACAAAGGATAAACATTTTGAATGGATTCAGGACATCGAGGCAGCCACAACTGCGCAACTAAAGACACTCACGAAAGAGGATTTGCAGAACTGCTTCAGAAAGTGGCAAGAATGGTGTGTGTTCAAAGCCAGAGGGAGTTTTTCCAGGGAGCTTAATGGCAATGTGTCTTTTACTGTAATAATTTTTAATTTAAATGTACATCATGTATTTTGATCCCACCTCATGCATTTACAAAAAAACTGGCCAAAGCAATTATTATATAAAAATACATCTTCAATGTTCTAAAAGTAGTAATACAGAAAGCATTATCTGAGCACGCTAAAGATTTTTAATAGGAAATACCAAAAGTGACTTGAAAACTTAAAAAAAAAACTATTTTAAACAGGGATTACAAAAATAATAAAAATGTGAATCAAGAAAATAAAAATAAAAGTGATACATGAAATTGAATGACAATCATGAAAGGATAATGGGGGAGATGAACATGTATAATACACAATGACATGCATGTACGGAAATGTCATAACGAAACCCATTAAGCTATACACTAACTGAAAAAAAAAAGGAAAAAAAGAAAAAAAATGAATGGCTGGGTGTGGTGGTGCATGCCTGTAATCACAGCAACTCAGGAGGCTGAGGTAGGAGGATCCTGAGTTTGAGGCCAGAGGCAGCCTGTGCAATTTAGTGAGATCCTGACTCAAAATGAAAAATAAAAAAATGGGCTAGGGGTACAGCAGCGTAGTGGCAGAACATTTACAAAGGATGTGTTAGGCCCCGGGTTCAATCTTCAAGTACTACCAAAAGAAAGGAAGGAAGGGAGGGAGGAATGGAGGGTACGGAGGGAAAGGGGAAAGAGAAAGAGAAAGAGAAAGAGAGAAAGAAAGAAAGAAAGAAAGAAAGAAAGAAAGAAAGAAAGAAAGAGAGAGAGAGAGAAAGAGGGAGAGAAGGATAGTGGGGGAGAAGGACAGAGAGGGAGAGGTTGGAGAGAGAAAGAAAGAAAAAGAGGAAGAAAGATAAGAATGACTAACAGGTAAAGTTAGCTTAAAATACCAATGCCTTCATCACTAAAAAGGAATATGACTAGTTAAATATTTGAGTTGTTAAAGAGAATATTCGTGGATCAAATAGTCAAAAAGCAGTGAAGAGACTAAGAGTACAGTAAGGGAGAAATAAATCTAAGAGCTGGTTTTGTGAAAATGCAAATCGGGAAAAAGGGAGGAAAACCAAAACATAAATTAGGGGATTAAAAGGAGAGAAAGCCAAATATGAGAAGAAATCTAAAGAGTGCCAAGCAACACTATACACAAGTCAATACACTGGAAAATCGGGGTCAACTATATTTTCCAAGAAATACCAACTGCTCAAGGGAACTTTAAAATATCAAAGTGTATCAAGATATACAAATAAATTTTATATAAAACCCCAAGGAAGTGGTAATTCCAGCATTATTTCAAGTATTTTAGAGATCGGATCATAAGTCTTTGAAATACTTTTTCAGATGCTGGTATTTAAGGATTACCAAGATAGCATACATATAAAACTTCAATTTTATCTACAGAACTGGACGCATAAAATACCATTCCAGGATAGACATAAATAATCCAGAATTACAATCTAATGTGAAAGAATAACAAGATAAGCACTCACAGTTCATTCCAGGAAAGCGAGATTTCTTTTTTTTTTTTTTTTTTTTGCGCTACTGGGAGTTGAACCCCAGGGCACACATGGTAGGCAAGTGCTCCACATGGACCTGCACCTTTAGGCCCTTTTTCACTTTTATTTTGAAACAGGATCTCACTAAATTGTGCAAGCTGTATCTGTCCTTGAACTTAAGATCCTTCTGCCTCAGCTTCCCAAGTAGCTGGGATAAAAGGTCTGTACCATGGAGCTTGGTTAGAATCTCTCAATAAGAGAAAACTGACCTAAGTAATTCAAGAGTCAAAAAATTTTAACTATCAATATGTCATGATATTTCCTTAACATAAGGAAATTGAAAAGAGGAAGAACAATTTATGGTAACACACCAGAAGTCTTTTTCCATTGGAGTTAGAAATAAGACAAGAAGGAAGGTAAACAGAGCAGGGTGGTACACACCTGTAAGCGTAGCACTCAGGAGGCTAAGGCAGGAGAATACTGAGCTCAAGTTCAAGGCCAGTCTGACAATACGGTGAGACCCTGGCTCAAAAAACCAACTCTAACCAGACAAAAACACCAACAAGGCAAATGCAGAACAAAATCATAATATGACTATATTTTTAATGGAAAACACCTATGTACATATATTAATAAATTAGTAATTGTTGCTATTAGGTGTCATTGAGTTGGTGTCCAACTCATAGCAACCCTATGTAAAACAGGTGAAACACTATTGTCAGTGCTTCTCTGCTATTCATAAGGTTTTCAACGGCTGATTGTTTTTTGGGAGTGGGCTGCGTGATCATTCTCCCAAGCCTACAGCACCTGGTGTCCCCAGGCGGTCTCCCATCCAAGTACTAACCAGATCTGACTCTGCTTAGCTTCCAAGATCTAACGGGATCAATTTAAAATTTTGAAATGCAAGTATCAAACCATTAACAAATATTATTTATTGGAACTAATATTTCCCTACTGTTTTAATCAAATCAAGTGACATGAGGCAACCTAAGCAATTCATTACTTCATTACTTCATTACTTCATTAATGAATTAGAGGGTTTTAAGAAACCCTCTAATTCAAAATGATTAACTGAATTTTGAAATTCCCCAAAGTTATCTTCCATTATGATTTTGTATGTCTAATCATATTATTATTAGTGTTTATATAGTTATCCTTTTTTTTTTAAAAAAAACAGTGTCCTCAAATGCTCTGGGAATCAAATTTTACAGTGACACTGTTACTGTTGTATTAGCTGAGGTGAGAACAGCTGTGTGCCCAAGGGCTCCTGCACTCTCCAAGTGAGTGCTCAAGGTGTCCCCACCGCAGGAGGCATGGCTGAGGGAGCAAATGATTTTTTAATGGTGTGGTGCCAGGAAAGTGACAGGAGAAGGCAAAAGACAAGGGGCAGAAGTGGAGGAAAAGAGAACCAACTGCTGGCACAGGCTGCAGCCAACAGAATCACAAAGCAGACTTGCCACAGAATGTCACCATGCCTAGCAACCACATGGTCCAGGAACATATTCACCTAATGCCACTTTCCCATGAAGAAAGGAGGGGAAGGTAAGACACATGAATATAAAAGCACACTCCAGTTTCACAGAGTAATCTTATACACAGCAAAAAGCTTGTTTTATAAGAGCCAACTTACACACACAGTGCAGACAACAGATCCGAACATTAAGGATTCTTTTACATCTCTTCCGCAATTTTGGCAGATGGTGCTCACTTCTGAGTGACAACTGTAAAAACTGGCAAGACTGTCTCAAAGGAAAAGTGGTCCTTTACTAATGCTGGATCGCTTTTGAGATAATCACTCTTTAGTTTGACTGTACCTCTGCAGGTAATCAATTTTGAAAGGAGTCTGGTGAGGTCTCAATGAATGGAAAGCCAGAAACAGCCTGAATGTCCATTAAAACAGTCAGTCTGATGAAGCAGTCAGTCATTTGAAAAAAATAATGCAACTTGCCAGGCGCAGTGGCTCATGCCTTTAATTTCAGGACTAGGGAGGTGGAGGCAGGAGGATCCTGGGTTCGAGGCAAGAGGCAGCCCTTGTGACCTCGCCAAACCCTGTCTCGAAATAAATAGTAGAAAATGGGCTGGGGGTGTGGCTCAGTGGTAGAGGACAAGCAAAGCATGTGTGAGGCCCCAGGCTGAACCCCGTAAACCGCAAAATAATAGTAATAATAATAATAATAATAATAATAATAATACAGTTGTAGGGCAGTATGTTTATTCACTTTAGAAATCATAGCACTTGCTTCTCCAGCCAAGGTAGGGTATCAAAGAATAGATTCACCTTTCTGTCTGAAAAACCAGCTGCCAAGACACTGGATATGAGGCAAGAGAGTCCCTCAGTGGCTATAAAGTGGAAGCTCGGTGAGGTGAGCCCTGAGACTGCTGACCTCCCAGAGCTGAATGAGTTTCCAGGACATGGCAGAGAGGGGCGAAGTGAAGGCTGAGGATGGTGGACACTCTCATGTTAAGAGACAGGGCTAGAGTCCCAGATGTCAGGTGACTGCAGTGTGCCAACAGCGGTAAAACCACAAGAACCCTGAGTGTTTGGCAAAGCACTCGCTGGTCACATGGGTGACCCACGTGCGGAAATCAGGGAAGGAACCACCTGAAGAAGTGGAGATTCAGAAAGCTCAGTCAACACCAAGCTAGAAGAACACAAAGAAAACCACACCAAAGCATATGGTAACCCAAACTGCTCAGAACCAGGAAGAAAGAGAAAGGCTGAGATGCAGCTCCAGACGATGCAAGTTACATACAGAGAACAAAGAAGAGAATGACACCAGACCACCGTGAGGACAGAAAATGCAACTGAGACAGGAGAACGACATTCCTAAACTGCTAGCAGAAAAGCAAGTGCCAACCTGCAATTCCATACACAGCAAAAACATCTTCAAATACAGAGGTAAATAAAGACTTTCAGGCATTTAAGAGCCCAAAGAGTTTATCACCAACAAACCTCACTACAGAAAAGGAAGAAATAATAGAGGGTAATGTGGATCTATACAGAGAAACAAGAAACTGGAAATAACTATTCAGGTAAATATACAAGACCTTTCCTAATTACTTAAATCTCTCTTAAGAATAATTAACTATTTAAACAAAATAACAACAGTGCTGTGTGGGAGGAGACATATGTAAAAGTCAAATGCATAACAATAATAGCACAAAGGCCAGAGAAATATGGAAGTACCTACTATAATAATCTCATATGAGAAATGGCTTATTACTTGATGATAGACTGCTATAATTACAGATGTACAATATATACCCTAAAACAATTTTAAAAAATAAATGAGTAAGAGTAATACAAACCAGTAAAGACAACACAGAATCAAAAAACAATCCATCCATCTAAATGATGACAAAACAGAAGACAAGAACCAAAACAAACAGAAACCAAATAAGAAAATAGAAGACTTTAACAATATCAATAATCACTTTAAACTTAAATGATGTGAATATCCTAATTAAAAGGCAGTGCTTGTGAGAGAGGATAAAAAAATAAGACCCAACAGTATTTCTGCCTAAGAGATACAAACAGGTTAGGGACAAAAGGGAAAAGCTCATACTGTGAACCAGAAAAAGAGGCATGGGGGACCAGTATCCAAAGAAAGCTGAGTGACTATATGAATATCAGCTGTAGCAGATTTCAAAGCATATTACTAGGAATACAAATGACTGGGCTGGGGTTTTGCTCAGTTGGTAGAGCTCTGATCTGCACTCTCTGAGGCCCTGGGTTTAATCCTCAGCACCACAAAAATGGGAGAAGGATGTGGAAGCCCACTCCCCAAACATCCCAATCAATCAACCACTGAAAACCCTATGAATAGGAGAGAAGCACTGACATAGGTGCCCAACATGGCAGTGTCAGAGAATGTTTCATTCTGTTATACATAGGGTTGCTATGGGTCAGACCCAACTCGATGGCACCTAACAACACCACCACAATTATTTAAAATTGACACAAAGTGAAATCTCTAGAGGCTTCCGATTTAAGATGGTGGACTAGAGGCAGCCTCTGTGTGGTGTGGTAAAACAAAGGAAATAGAATAGAAAGGAATGGACTCTTTTCCAAAGAAAGAAGGTATAGACAAGCACAGAAACCACAGAGGAGATTGTGAGATGGTTCCAGATTGCAGAACAGAGCTGAACAGTGAGAGGGAATGAGCAGGGATATATATCTAGCAGCAGCTTCCCATGGGAGAGGGGAAACAGAGACCTCACCCAAAGAGATGCACAAATCACAAATCAGAAACACAAGAAACATGAAAAAGGAAGGCAACACATCTCCAAAAGATCATGATTCTTTAACCACTGAATCCGAAGATACCGAATCATATGAAATGTCAGATAAAGAATTTAAGTCTACTTATAAAAATGATCAATGACTTCAAAGAGGACACAAAAAAGCAAATGAACAAAGTAATCAATACAAGGTCAGAAAGTCAGAAATAGGTCAGAAAGTCATCAATGCAGAAGACAAAGTCAGCAAAATGGATGAGAAATTCAGCAAGGAAATTGAGATTTTGTAAAAACAAACAAACAAACAAACACAAGAAATGAAGAAGTGAATAAACCAAATAGAAAATCCAGTGGAAAGCATCACCAGTAGACTAGATGAAGCAGAAGACAGAACATCTGGTATACAAGGTTGAGGAAATACTACATTCAGACATCAACAAAGGAAAAAAAATAAAAGAACATTACCACAATTTTCAAGAACTTTGGGGCATGATCAAGAGACAAAATCTAAGGATGGGGTAGAAAAAGGAGCTGAGATAAAAACTGAAGGCACAGAAAACCTATTCAGTAAAATTACAGCAGAAAATCTGCTAAATCTGGGGAAAGATATCCAACCGCAAAAGGCATATAGGACACCAAACAGACATGACAGGAAAGAATCTCCCCAAAACACAGTAATTAAAATGCCAAGATTACAGAACAAAGAAATATTAAAAACTACAAAAGAAAAACATAACTCACATGGAAAAACCCATCAGAATTACATCAAATCTCTCAGCACATACTCTACAATCTAGCGCTGAAAGTAAATAATTGCCAACCAAGATTACTATATCCATCAAAGTTATCGTTTAAAACTGATGGAGAAACAAAGACACTACAAGACAAACACACACTAAAGCAATATATGACCACCAAGGTAGCACTGCATAAGACACATAAAAGAATCCTATACATCCACATGAGGAAGAAATACAATCTTCACCACAAGAGCACAGGAAAGAATATCATGGGAGGAATGAACTAAAGGAAACTAGAAAAGAATCAGTCATATTTAACTAAAAAAAATCTCAGCAAATCCTGAATATAAATAAGGGAGAAAGAAGAGAACAAACAGTATATAAACCAACCACGAAAGAAACAACAACACAATTACAAGAACCAGCAAATCTCTCTCAATAATAACCCTAAATATAAATGGATTTAACTCTCCAATTAAGACATAGATTAGCAGACTGTTTTAAAAAAACAAGACCCAACAACTTGTTGTCTGCAAGAAACACATCTCAATAGCAAGGACACCCACAGACCTAAATGAAAGCATGAAAATTGATACAAGCAAGTGTAAGCCAAAAAACAAAAGAAAACAAAAACACCAACAAAACAAAAAGGAGTAGTCATCCTTATATCAAAGTAGACTTCAAGTCAGAACTAGTCTGAAGAGACAAAGGTCACTATATATTAGTAAAGGGAACAACTGACCAAAAAGCCATAATAATTGCAAATATATATGTACTGGACATTGGTGCACCCAACACTACTGGACTTAAAAACACTACTGGACTTAAAGGGACAGAGAGGTCCAGATACAATAATAATTGTTGTTGTTGTTGTTAGGTGCCGTCGAGTCGGTATCCGACTCATAGTGACTCTCCTAGAGTTTTCAATGGCTGACTGTTTCGGGATTGCCTTGGGAGTGGATTGCCAGGCCCTTCTCCCATTTTTGTGGTGCTGAGAATCAAACTTGGGACCTCAGAGACTGCAGTGCAGCACTCAACCAACTGAGCTAACTCCCAGCCCACAATAATAATAGGTGATTTCAATATCCCACTCTCATCAATAGATGGAACTTTCAGATAAAAAAAATCAATAGAGAAACTTCAGGATTACACACTACAATAGATTAAATGACTTAATATACACAGAATATACACAGAATATACAAAGATATACACAGAATATCCAGCTCAAAAGCTACAAAATACATTCTTTTCTGAAGACCATGGAACTTTCTCTAAAACAGACCACATTTTACACCATAAATCAATTCTTAACAAATACAGAAAAATCAAAATAATTTCATGTATCTTATCAGACCATAATGGAATAAAAGCAAGAAAAAAAAAAACAAGAAAAATTACAGGAACTATACAAATATATGGAGAATGAACGATATACTCTTAAATGATCAAGGAGTAGTGGAAGTACCAGAATCTTTGGGATACAGCAGAGGCAGTTCTAATAGGGAAGTTGATAGTGGTAAGTGCCTACATTAAAAAATCAGAGTGGGTTCAAAAGAATAAGGATATACCTCAAGGTCTTAGAAACAGAAGAACAAATAAAACCCAAAACCAGGAGATGGAACGAAATAATGAAGATCAGAACCAAAATTAATGAAATGGAGACAATACATACATACATACATACATACATACATACATACATACATAGAATTGATAGAACAAAGAGCTGGTTCTTTGG
This sequence comes from Pedetes capensis, assembly GCA_007922755.1. NCBI lineage: Eukaryota > Metazoa > Chordata > Mammalia > Rodentia > Pedetidae > Pedetes > Pedetes capensis. The sequence goes on along the minus strand of VMDO01000194.1, from coordinate 148,384 downwards.
AAAGATAAACAAGATCAACAAACCCTTAGCCAAACTAACCAAAGGAAATAGAAAACTCAAATTAAGAAAATTAGAGATGAAAAAGGGAACATTACAACAGATAACAATAAAAATCCAGAGAATCATTAGGGAATACTTTGAAAACTTATATTCCAAAAAAACTGAAAAATGTACATGAAATAGACAAATTCCTAGATACCTATGACCTGCCAAAATTAAGTAAAAAGCATATAAACAACTTAAACAGACCTATAATTGAGCAGCAAGATAATAAGGAATCTCCCAACAAGAAAAGACCAGGACTGGATGGATTCACTGCTGAATTCTGTAAGACCTTTAAAGAAGAATTAACACCAATGCTTCTCAAACTATTCTATAAAATACAAGTGCAAGGAACAATACTATACTTATTCTATGAAGCCAGTATTACCCTGAGATCAAAACCAGATAAGAATACATCACAAAAGGGAAAACTACAGACCAATTTCCCTGATGAACCCAGATACAAAAATCCTTAATAAAATACTTACAAATTGATTTCAACAACAACAAAAAATCATACACTATGATCAAGTTGGTTTCATTCCAGAGATATAAGTGTGGTTCAACATACACAAGACAATAAAATGAATACAGGGTATAAATAGACTCAGAAACAGAACTTACATGATCCTATCAATAGATGCAGAAAAGGTACTCAATAAAATTCAACATCCTTGTATAATAACCCTGAAGAAGCTAGGAACTGAAGGAACATACCTCAACTTAATAAAAGCAATATATGAAAAACCTACTTACCAATATCATACTAACTAAATGGGAGAAAACTGAAAGCATCTCCCCTAAAATTAGGAATAAGACAAGAGTGTCCTCTATCTCCATTGCTATTTAATGTAGTAACTGAACGATTAGCTACAGTAACAAGAGAAAGAAATAAAAGAGATCCCAACAGGTAAGGAAGAAGTCAAATTATCCCTATTTGAAGATGACATGATCCTATACTTAAAAGACCCTAAAGACAATCAGCCATTGAAAACCTTAAGAGGGTCACTGTGAGTCAGATATGACTGGAGAGCAACTAACAACAAAGACTCCATCAGAAAACTCTTAGAGATGATAAACATTTTCGGCAAAGTAGCAGGATACAAAATTAACATACAAAAAGCAGTAGCTTTTCTTTATACCAATTACAACCAGGTGGAAAAAGAAACCAGGAAAACAATGCCCTTCACAATAGCTTCAAAATAAATAAGACACCTGGGAATAAACCTAACCAAGGAGGTGAAAAACCTCTACAATGAAAACTTCAAAATACTAAAGAAAGAGACTGAAGAGGACACCAGCAGGTGGAAAGATCTCCCATACTCATGGTTTGCAAGAATTAATATTGTGAAAATGTCTGTATTACCAAAAGCAATCTACAGATATAATACAAACCTCATCAAAATCCCAATGACATTCTTCACAGAAATAGAACAAACAATCCTAAAATTCACATGGAAGTACAAAAGACCCCGAATCACTAAAATGATCCTGAGCAGAAACAAGAATGCAGGAGGCATGACAATTCCTGATTTCAAACTACTGTACAAAGTTGCAGTAACAAAAACTGCAAAGTCCTAGCACAAAAAGCAGACATGTTGACCAATGGAATAGAATAGAGGATTCAGAAATAAACCCACGCAGCTACAGCCACCTGATATTTGACAAAAGTGCCAAAAGTGTAAGTTGGAGAAAAGGCACCCTCTTCAAAAAATGGTGCTGGGAGAACTGGGTATCCTCATGTAGAAGACTGAAAGTAGATATCTCTCTCTCTCTCTCTCTCTCTCTCTCTCTCTCTCTCTCTCCTTGTACAAAATTCAGTTCAAAAAGGATCAAAGACCTTAATGTAAAACCTGAAACCACTAGAAGAAAACACAGGGAAACACTTCAAGACATAGGCATAGGCAAGGACTTTCTGAATAGGACCCCAAAGGCACAGAAAACAATAGCAAGAACTGACAAATGGGACTACATTAGATTAAAAAGCTTTTGCACAGCAAAGGACACAATTATCAAGTGAAGAGACAGTCTACAGAATGGGAAAAAAATCTTTGCCAGCTATACATCAGACAAGGATTACTACTTAGAATATATAAAGAGCTAAAAAAAATTTATTTGCAGGATCATGAGCTAAAAAATTAAACAAAAAGCAAAGTATCCAATCAAACAATGGATAAAAGAACTGAACAGAGACTTCTCAAAAGAAACAGAAATGGACAATAATCACAGGAAAAAAAATTCAATATCCTTAGCTGTCAGGGAAATGTAAATCAAAACTACACTGAGATACCATCTTACTCCAGTCACACTGGTGATCATCAATGAAACAACAATAAATGCTGGCGACGACTCAGGGAGAAAGGAACTCTGCAATACTGCTGGTGGGAATGTAGATTGGTGGAGCCACTATGGAAATCAGTATAGAAGTTCCTCAATAAAAATAGAACTATAGAACTATAGAACAATAAAAATAGAACTACCATGTGACTTGACTATCCCACTCCTGGGTGTATATCCAAAGGAATATGTCAATATACCCAAGAGATATCTGTTCTTCTATGTTTACTGTGGCATTATTCACAATAGCCAAGATATGGAATCAAACTAGGTGTCCATCAACAGATAAGTGGATAAGGAAATTGTGGTATATATACACCATGGACAAAATTATGGCATTTGTTGGAAAATGGGTGGAACTAGAGATCATTTTAAGCAAAATAAGCCAGACCCAGAACGATAAACATTGCGTGTTGTCTTTCAAATGTGGATAATAGACTTCGATATATATTCATTGTTAAAACATACAGGTTATGAAAGTAGAAGGGGCCTATGTAGGGAAAGATAACCGACTAAAGAAGGAGGAGACAAGAAAAAAGGGTAATGGCAGAAAAGAAAGGAACTATCACATAGGTGGCCTTTATGGCAAAATCAAGAAGTACATATATAGAGAGTAATACAAAAAAGACATGCAAGTAGCAGGGGGACCAAGGTTGGGGAGGGAAGAGATGGGGGAGGGTGTCACGGGAGGGTAAGGATGAAGTGAACTTGAGCAATGTACAATGAAATGCATGTATGGAAATGTCATGGGACCCATTAAGCTGTACATTAAAAATCACCAATAAAATAACTGGAAAACTTTTTAAATACTACATAGTAAAAGACAGAGAAGACCTGGGTGGGAAACTTAGATGGGAAGGGGGGAGGGGGGAAACATAGAGGAGGGTAAGGGATAACCTATATGAATAATGTTTATCAAATTGCATATATGAAAATTGTCACAATGAAAAGCATGTCAAGTGAATCACATTATGATGTACATTAAAAATTTAAAAAAAAAATTAAAAAAATAATTTCCCCTGGTGCATGTGTGTACATGCGGGTGCGCGCGCGCGCACACACACACACACGACACAAAGGTCAATTCATCAAGAGCACATGACCAAACTTAACATTTATTCACTGAATAACCCAACTTCAAAATACAATTACAAAGGGAAATAGACAATTTCATAATTATATAGTTGGAAGTTCAAATTGCTGTCTCACAATAATTGATAGAACAAATAGAAGGAAAACCAGCAAAGGTACAGATAAACTGAACACTACTGACCAGCTTACTCTGTGTATCAGAACACTCTGTCCAACAACAGCAGAACATAAAAATTGCTGAGAGAAATTAAGACCTCACAAAATAAAGAGAAACACCATGAGTGTAAAAAGCCCATAACATAAGATGTTGAGTCTCCACAAATTAAGCGGAGACTGACAGCAATCTCAGGAATGGCGACGTACGCAGCTCAGTGGTAGAGCACCTGAGTAGCATGTATTGGGCCCTGGGTTTGATCCTCAGCACTGCCAATAAATGAATGAATGAATGAATGAATGAAGCTGCTGAATGCAATCTCTTATCAAAACTCAATCCCAATGATATTCTTCACAGAAATACCGCAAAAAATCCATAAAGGATTTTGTAGAAACTGACAAGCTGATTTAAAATACGTATGAAAATGCAAAAGACCTAGATTTGACAAATCAACTTGGACTAAGAAGTAGAAGAACTAACACTACCTGATTTCAAGATGTATTATAATGTACGACAATCATGTACAGCTCTAGAAAATGAAAACTAATCTATAGTGACAGAAGTAATTTTGTGATTCTATGAACAAACTTTTGAGGGTGATGGCTGTGTTCCTTAACTGTGCTTATGATTTCATGGATGTATATACCAGGGGTGCCAAAAATATATATTCACTTTAAGAGATGTTACCTATGTTTTACTTTTCAAGGTTGAACTGAATTACGGTAACAATGTGTACTATGACATTCACTCACAAGATGGCATTAATCAAATCAGTGCTAATGCCAACATATGACAGGCAGGACAATCAAAGAAAATGGCAGAAGCACAGTTGTCATTTGAGGAACGCAAGACCATGATGAAGTGGTATTTGAAATCTGAGAACACTGTGCAAGTACGACGACGATGGAGACGCAAGGGTGCGGCAGAACCTCCAACATGCCTCACTGCACATATTCATAGGAAGTTTGAGATGCACGTGATGTGCCCAAGGCAAGATCCAAAAGGCCTCACACAACAAGTTTTACTTCGGGCACCTAACCACTCTGAGCACCTCTTCCAATCGGAGATGTCAAACATCACTTATATTCATCTTTTGTTACCAGTATACATTGAGTATGACAACATTAATACAGTTTTTTCCTTTCTTAAAATGTGTACATCTTCTGGCACCCTCTATATAATAAAACTTACCAAGTTGCATGCTAAAATATGTGCAGTTTATTGTACCTTGACTATAATTTAGTAAAGTTGCTCATGATATTTAAAAAAAAAAACAAAGGCAAGCAATAATTGGCAGCAATAACAATAATAAGAGAGTTAGTCTTTACAACGTGCCAGGTAATGTTACAGGCACTTGACATGTATTATGCTAGTCAGTTTTCCTAACAACCCTATCGTCTGGTCATCACTAGCCTCAGTTTATAAAAACAGCAACTGAAAGAGAAAGTGAAGAAATAAACTTCTTTAAAGACATACCATTTAGGATGTAGCCCACGCAGTCTTCCTCTGGAGCTCACACTGTGAGCTACTACTGTGCTCCATGGGGACCCATGGCTAGTTACTGGATCTTTAGACATGCTACTGCCCAGCAGGCACGTGGGGTTAGTTCTTCTAAGTGAAAGGACTATATTCTTGGTTCTCCTATTCCAAATGTAACTTCCTGTCATCATGAGTCTAGAGTAAGTTTTCAGATGAAATGCCCACAGGCACACCGAAACATCCCTCTGGGCTGAGTGTGAGCAGTTCACACAATTTTTCACAGCACAGACACTAGAGTTAGAAGGTCAGTTCCCAAGGGCTGGGGGTGTAACTCAGTGGTAGAGCCCTTGCCTAGCATGTGGCATGTATGAGGCCCTGGGTTCCATCCCCAGTGCCACAGAAAAAACAAAACAAACAAAAACCAGTTACAGACAGAGCTAACTTGCTTTCTGTCATTAACTTTCTACACATTTTATTTAATTACTCCTAGAAAGGGTCAAGACACAACATCTGCCGTGACTCAGGTTGGCTGACATGTCCGGTACGGACTTTTTGAGGCTTCTCTTCTTTGGGTTCATTCAGGTTCTTAAGTCCCTCATGCTTATGCCTTTTGCCAAATTTGGAAGTCTGGCGATTACTTCTTTAATTTTCCTTTCCTTAAACACAGGCTTTCTCCTCTCCTGAACTCCTAGAAACACACGTTAAACCTTTCAGTATTATGCCCTAGGTTCCAGGGGTTCAGTTCATTCAGTCAGTCTTTTTCATCACTTTTCTCCACTGTTCAGACTGAATGAATTTCTACTGATCTGCCTCTGGGTTCGCTCACTCTTTCTGCTGTCATCTCTGTTCTGCAATTCGGCAGGGTCGGAAGCCCGCGCTGCCGCCCCAGCACTGGGGAAGGGTTTGCTATCACACAAGCCTCGGAAGAAACGCAGCCTGATTTTTGTTGTTATGCTTTTCTCCTTCCTGAAACAGGACGACTTTATTCATCACATTTGGCACCGAAAAGAGCTTTTGGTATTTCTGAAAATCAAATTCACCCTCACAGGATAAAGATGAGTCACTGCTGAGGCTATTCAAAGGATAAGCTCAGATTCTGATGTAAACTCTGAGGGAATTTCAACAAAGGTTATAAACAAACTTTCCGAAAGTGTGCTTGGTATTCAGGACGACACATGCTCCCGGGATTTAAAAATCAGTCATTACTTCATAAACATACCTTAAGATATTGAGTTCCTGGAAAAAATACCAAGAAATGGCAGTATTGCTAAACACAGCTGACAATGATGTTCAGTGACGTCCCCAACCCACGCTCTGGAGAGCAAAAAAAGAGACTAAAGTGGGGGCGGCTCCTTTTCTAGTCCCAGGGAACCTGGGTATGCTAACATATTCTCACTCTCTAATCCTCATTTTGGGCTGGGATTTAGCTCAGTGGGTAGAGCGCTGCGCTGCAGTCTCTGAGGCCCCGAGTTCAATTCCCAGCACCGCAAAAATGGGAGAAGGGCCTGGCAGTCCACTCCCAAGGCAATCCCGAAGCACTCAGCCATTGAAAACCCTATGCGGGTCGCTATGAGTCAGATACTGACTCAACAGCACCTCACTACACACTAATCCTCATTTCCACCAGAGTTAGGCTTATAAGAGAATGCCAAAGGTATCACGCAGATTTAGTCACTGCTTTTAGCCAAGTGACCAAAATAATCACCAAAAGTGGGACAACCTACCAGTAAGTGCCACGTAATAAAATACCAAATGCAACATGTAACCTCACCCCTTTTGTATTCTTGGGGACATTTTTCACCCTATACCTAACCAGAAGGGAATACTAAGTGAAATCCAAAATGTGCAGACCTCAGTATGGTAAGGGCCCTAAACTATTAAAAGTGTTTAAGTGGGGACTGGGGAGATGGTGGTCAAAGGACACAAAAGTTCAGTTAGGAAGGATAGATTCAAGAGATCTATTGCACCCAGTGGTGACTACAGTTAGTAAAGTTATAGGCTAGCACTCTTCAAAACTATCATGGTTATTAAGACAAATACATACTGATGGACTCTCTCGTTTCACGATAGACTTAGGAGACACTGCAACTAAATACAATGCAGAGTTCTGGATCAGATCTTGGACCAGAAAAAACATGTTTGTGATAATAATGACAGTATCTGAAAAAGGCCTACAGATTAGTTAGTAATAATGCATCAGCATTAATTGATTTTGGTAATTATGGTATACCTTTGTAAGATGTTCCTATGTGGAGACACTGGACATAGGGTAGATGGAAATACTTTATACTATTTTTGCAACTATTTTGTGAGCCTGGAATTATTTCAAAATGTGAAGTTAAAAAAATAAAGTAAGGGTATTAACAAAAAAATCGGTGTTATAATAAACAAAAAGACAAGGAATACTCTTCTAGGTTTGGAAAAAACCATTGATCTAACCAAATACAGAACCTGGATTGGAAAAGCAAAGCAAAACAAACTAAAAGCAGCTGCAAAGTGAAGACACCTGAATATGGACAGTATATTAAATGATACTACTTACTAATTCAATATTAACATTCTTATATATAACAATGCTATGATTATATACAAGAGGAAATGCATCCTGAGATATTTAAGGTTCCCCTTGTTATGACAATGCAATTTACTTTGAAATGCTTCAGTGAGACCGAAGTAATTAGGGAGTGGAAGGAGAAAGAGAGTGGGAGAGACAGATCTTAGTGAGGGTATAAAGACATACATTTTGCTGCCTTTCAAATTTCCTAGTGTCGAGAATTTGGTTTTAAGTTCAGTTATGTTCTAACTTTTAATGACATCAGATACAACTGCTATTTAATGAAGTCCAATTTCATGTTAATATTGGAAGAAGGGCCTGGCAATCCACTCCCAAGGCAATCCCAAAACAGCCATTAAAAACCCGATGAGGGTCGCTATGAGTCGGATACTGACTCGACAGCACCTAACAACAACAACAACAACCACAGCACCTAGCTAAACTACATACTCTTAATAGTAATTTGATACTAAACATTATCCTTTCTAATAAAAATAAAATAGAGATTTCTAATTTAAATTGTATGAGAGCAATGGCCCATTAATACTCTCACTGATTAAGATTATTACATCTTTAAAACAATATACCTTATAACTGAACATTTTATTAACTTAGAAAACATACCTAAAAAACCATCATATTGCTATTCAGGCTTGAGCTCAAGCACAAGTAAATAAAAGAAAACAAAATATTAGCTTTTGAGAAGCTGCTTCCCTATAAACTGCTATGACAAAAGGGCAAATGTGACAAAATGACAACCAGGAGCATAAGGCTAATTCTTTTGCTTCCATCAAATATCCAGTGCATTCAAAAGGGGAGGTCCAGTTTCATTTGGATTAACTTTCAAATGTTGCCAAGGATGGAATCATGGGCCTGTAAGAACTTACAGGAGTGCTATTTGTCAGATGTAAAACATACACATTCTCTAGACAGGATATGTAATTCGTGAATTTTACCCAAAGATATTTACTTCCTCCCTAACATTGAAAAGAAAATGAAGCATTTACTTTTCCCACAAACCTTCCCTCATCTACTTATCTTCCACCCATCTTCTGACTGTCAACTGCTGCTCTCATCTGAAAAGGCTGAAGCGCAAAGGCAGTGGACCCTGCCACACAGCTAGGCACAGCAGCCAAGCCCAGGCCTCCCCACCTCCCTGGCTGCTCATACAGCATCTGTAGAGGGAAGCAAATGAAGTGTCTTCTTGTAGCCAAAAGAGATCCATCAAGAAGGGAGAAAAAAGGAATCATCAGCTACTGTCTCTGGTTTATCACAGTTAACAGAAATATTCACAGTCAAAAGAATGGCCTCTCAGAGCTCATTTCAGGCATACAAAAATCCACCAATTTAGAAGGAGAATTAAAAAAAAGAAAGCAAAGCAGTCTTTTCATATGATGATCATCTAGGAGACAGGAAAAGGGAAGAGGAGAAACAGGAATGTTAAAAAAAATCTTTGGATAAGAAAAATCTGCGTAGAGAAAGCAGAAGAGGATTTTTCTCCATGAACACTGCAAAGTAGCTCCTTTAGGCAACACCTAAAACGACCTTTAAAAGGCTACTTTTGGAACCATAACACTAACGTGGAAGCACTATATGAGCAGCTGGGCGTGGTGGTGCACGCCTGTGATCTCAGGGACTCAGGAGGCTGAGGGAGGAGGCAGCCTGAGCAATTCAGCAAGACCCTGTCTCAAGATAAAAAACAAATTAAAAAGAGGTTGGGAGTTTCAGCTCAGCAGAAAGGTACTCGGAAAGTAAGTGTGAGGCGTGGGGTTCAGGCCCCCAGTACTAGGTGGGGACAGGGGTGAGCCCTTTAAGTAGTGCCACACATTGGAACAGAAAGCGTATGTCAGATTCATCTGACAGCAACACCTCACCAGGTTCTTGAGGATAACACAGTACAAAGGTGGGAAGCAGTCACTGGTCCTGGATAAAACCAAGGTCTTCACACCTGATCATGTCAATACAAGAACTCACCAAGAAAATCACAAGGCACCTCCACTCAGAGTCAACAAGCCTTCCTCCTGGTGAATGGAGACAGGACAGCGAGGGCATGGGAAGGCTGAAGTCACACTGCTCCGTGTGGAGTGTGCTTCCCAGGAGACAAGCCCAATGAAATTGTTCGTGTACAGCCAGAACCATATGGCTGAACCCTCACCAGGGAGACCAAAGAGTACATTCCCAGTTGAGACTGAACAGTTCACCTCATCACGGATCATCAGAGCGGCAGTGTTCCCAACTACAAGTTTTAAGAAGTTGTTTTTGTATTTCAAGCAGAAAAAATGAGCTCCAAATGAACACCTTCCACTTTGGGAAACTGGGCTATTTAACCTAAGCTATTTTGTTTTCTAAGTCTGTAGCCATAGCACCCTGCCATCCAATCCCACATGATCTCGGAAGCTAAGCAGGGTCGGCCCTGGTAAGTCCTTGGACAAGAGACCACCTGGGAATACCAGGTGCTGCAGGCTAGGGAAAAGGACCCGGCAACCCACTCCCAAAAAGCAATCTGCCATTGAAAACCCTATGAATAGCAGAGAAGCAGTAACAATACTGTTTCGCTTATAGTATTGAAAACCCTCTGAGGGTCGCTATGAGTCGGACATGACTCGATGGCACCTAACAACAACAAATCTTGTTTTCTGCCTGCAGCTGTACCACTGTGGCATCAGATCCCATCAGATCTTGGAAGCTAAGCAGGGTTAGGCTTGGTTAATACTTGGATGAGAGACCGCCTGGGAACACCAGGTGCTGTAGGCTTGGGAGAAGGATCTGGTAACTGGCTCCCCCACCAAAACAATCAGCTATTGAAAATCCTATGAATAACAGAAACAGTAACAATACCATTTTGCCTATTGTACGTAGAGTCTCTCTGAGTTGGATACTGACTAGAGGGCACCTAACAACAATCTTGTTTCCAAATCTTAGAAATTTAAAAATAAAGTAATTTGCATGCTAAGTTGCCAATAAAATAGATCTTCAAGTTATTTTAATGTTCTTTCTCCCTTAATTGGCCCTTGCAACCTATGCAGCGATGTGAAGGCATCTTCAGAGGAACTGATTCTCTCCTCTGGGTTCACAGAACCTGCCACCCTTTTATAAAAGGGTTCCTTCTCAACTGGAGAAATCTCCCAGGGGGTTCTCCAAGGCCAAGTTGTCAGGCATAGCACCCCGCCCCAGTGTCCCTGGCTTTGCCTGAAGCAGGGTAGGGGGTATGCAGCAGGGCTCAGCAGCTCTCCTTCCGTGTGGGCCCTGGAGGGTTCCCCATAGAAAGCACGGCTGCTCAGAAGGAAACAGGAACCTCAATAATGTGTACTCGTGGTCTAGTTTCTTAAAAAGCCCCAGAGTAGAGGTGTATGTCTTCTAGTTTAGGTTTTCTCTGGTCTGCTTTGGTGAGCTTTGGTGACCAAGCAAACGTGCTGTCCTTCAGGATGTGGAGGAAAGGGCAGAAGGTGAGACCAGATGCGCACCCTCTGCCAGCTGGCTAAAAGCTACAGAGGATGCACTTTTTTCACGTTAGTGTACCACTAAAATGTCACTAGAAGGTGCTCACGCCTGTGAGGATAATTCCCGTCGGGCAGCTGTCAGGGTTCTCCAGCTCTGCATGCATGGCATGTCCACTGAAGAGAACATCAAAGGAGATAGACATCCATGCCCAGAGTCAAATACCCTGCCAGTCCAACTAGAATAAGCCACCACACCTCCTGCGACTGGCATGGGATACATTACCGACTCTCTTCTTGGGAGTGCCACAGAAGATTCCCACCACCCCACCTCAGACTATACATGCAGCAGGTCACAGCTGCCCTTGTGTTTGCGTGTCCATGTGGTAACTGGGTGTGCGCCGTCTACTGTCATGGGGAGGAAGCAATGTGGGCACTTCAGGGCCTCAGCCCCTCACCATAATTCCCCTACTCGCTCTCCCGCCGCAGGAGCCTGTCCTCATGGTTAATTTTAGTACGTATATTTTTACATTATGTAAATTCTCAATCAGCCTGTCTTGTTTAAATTGTATATGTCATTAGATCTGAGATTCTTGCAACTAATGTGTCCTCAATAAGATTCCTGTAACAGTGCTTTTTAAAAAAATAAACACCACGCTGAAGGAGGTGACCTTTAAAACAAGTACATTTTTAATGTACTAAAGTAAATAAAGGCGTAACTAAAACTGCCAAGGAAAATCTATATACATCTCTTTTTATCTAGATATGAATATGTGGCCTCATCAGGAATTAAATTTGTTTTTAATCCAAAAATTCAATGCTGTCTAACATGCAATGAGCTATAAATCTGAAAGCTTCATAGGACTAAAGGAGCAACTGAAATATGTTTCTTGGACTCAGTTAAAAAAAAAGAAAAGACAGAGAACCATCTTTTATAAGTAGATGAGAAAAATGTTAATGCATTCTGATTTTACCATGAATTTATTTAATAAAAATTAGAAAAGACTATTCATGAGAAAAACATTGTCCAAATTCAATCAATTCTGTCGAAAGCAGAGCCTAATGAATGGATCCACCATTGAAGAGGATCCTAAAGAGTGTAAGTATACTGCGGAGCAAGTTCTAATTCCTAGACCCCATGGCTTAAGAGTAGTGAGCGTGTGAGAGAGAGCCAGAGTTAAAGCTGTCGCCTGATTTCTGCACAATCATTTTCATCTAGTCAAACCAAACAGTGCTCTCATACAGCTATTCTGCTCTCCAGTGGTTTTTAACACAAAATTTCATGCTTAAGGCATAGTTAATGTCCAAATTACCAAGTCCATCTTCCTGACACCTCCAGTCTCTGCGACCTAATATCCCCCTGTCCACAATATTATGTAAACATCATTGAAAAGTCATTATCAATTTCCTGGGCTGGGGTTTAGCTCAGTTCATACAGCACTGCTCTGCACTCTCTGAGGACCTAGGTTCGAACCCCAGCACCTCAAAAACAGGAGCAGGCTGGGGCAATCCACTCCCAAAGCAATCCCAAAACAGCCACTGAAAACCCTACGAGGGTCGCTATGAGCTGGACTGACTCAAGAGCACCTAACAACAACAAATTAATTTCCTGAGGATACTCTTAAGAAGTGCTACAAACTCAACAACATTGAACAATAAGAATTTATTCTCTCACAGTTCTGGAAGCAGAAACCCAAACTGTGGTGTCTGCAAGGCTGGCCTCTTCTGAGGCCTGAGGTGGTGTCTGTTCCAGGCCTCTTCTCAGCTGCCCCTGGCACCTCTGGTTCAGAGATGCATCACTCTCTGTCTTCATGGGATTTTCCTTCTGCGTCTCTTTCTTAAAAGGGCACCATGTCACTGGATTTAAGCCTCACTCTGATAATCCAGGATGATTTCATCTCAAGACTATTTAATTACATTTGTAATTACCCTTTCTCCAAATAAAGTCACACTGATAGGTTCCAGGTTGACATGGCTTAAGGATAGGAAGAGAGAATGCACCATTCAACCTAGGATAGCTACTACCTTTCTAGGGTTAGTTATGTCCTAATGACCAATGAATGCTAACTTCGTATAAGAATTTCAAGGCTGGGGTGTACCTCAGTCACAGAGTGCTTCCTACCATGCATAAAGCCCAAGATTCTCTCCCCAGCACCATGGGCGCGCGCGCGCGTGCGCGCGCGCACACACACACACACACACACACACACACACACACACACACAAAATCAGAGGCATGTCATACCATACTTTTCTCAATTTAGTTTTATTTCACATATTAGTTACCTGATAATTCTTTTCAAGTAGATCAATTCTCTTATAAATCCTTCTAATGTTTTCATTAGTCACTGTGAACAAGGTAGACATCATTGAACAGGTTTATACTAAATGTTTTTGGCATACAAGAACATTTTCACGGATTACTGAAAAAGAAGTGTCTTGCACACTGATCTGGAGAGTCTTCAATTTCACTATAACGTATGTTTTAATTTCTACCTACATACCCTAATCAGGAAAAATATTCCTATAATAAAGCTAAGCATACAACTTTAACCTGTTCATGTGTAAACATGTGTCTGCCCTATTCAACACTATCTTTGATTTTTACAGTGTTATTTCATTCACACACTAATAAGTTGTCATTGCTATGTAAAAATTACCAAGAAAGGCTACAATCATGTGTGCATCCTTAAAAGCAGCCTCCTTTTTAAAAGAATGACTTCACAAAATGGGACTATCTCCAAATTCTTATACTCAAAATAGCAAAAATTTCAGATTTATTGGGTGTACTATTTCATTATCAGTTTTGGAAGGGTGCTTTCTTAAATGCCTCTTCCAAAAGCAGAAGCTCCCCTCTCTCATGGTAACAGAAGAAACACCACCTCGTAAGCCAAATTCAGGCTACCCACCAACTCCAACCTTTGCCCTGCCATACAGAAAAAAGAGAGGCAGCTCGAAGCCTGGGAAGCTGCTACCATTTGGATCTGAAAGGTCCCCTAAATGTCCCCCAAAGGTCCACAGAAGCTTGGTCCCCAGCCCATGTTGGTATTGGGAGGCAGCGAGGCCTACAGGAGATGGGGGTCTAGTGGGAAGAAGTCAGGTCACTGGGGCCTGCACCTGAAGGGACATGGGAACCCTGGCCGCTACTCTCTCTTTGGCGCCTGCTGCCGTAAGGTGAGCAGCTTCCTCTGTCACAGCTCCCCTCCACGATGTTCTGCTTCACCACAAGCCTAAAAGCAAGAAAGCCAACCAACATGACCCAAAACCCCTGAAATTATGAACCAAAATAAACCTTTCCTCCTCACAAGTTGTTTCTCTCGGACACTGTAACACTGACACACAGCAACCTAACAGAAGCCCTCTCTCCTCCACTCAGGGTTTGACCATGAGCATGAAGCCCTCAGGAGAGGGTGTACACATGTACAACCACACATAAAAGTTTCCAAGTACCTGTGTCATCCTTTCAGAGAATACATCCAAGCATGCTACCCAGTGTGGACTGCAGATAATTTAAAACTTGAGAAAAAGACAGAAAAGCACAATAGACACAAAAGGAAAACAAGAGAAAAAAGAAAAAAAGAAAACAAGAGAATCCATCATCCTCACCATCTACATAAACTAAGAGTAGATTCTGAATAGAGACTTTGCTAGAGGAACAGATAATATAGCATTAGACTCTTTACCCAAAAGGTTGCCTTTCCCTTTAACATGTATTTGCCTTATATCTAGGAACACATCAAGGATATTGAAAGATGGGTGTGAACTACTCATACCTCCACCAGGAATAATTGCCAACTTTGTTTCAACCAGGCCCATCTTTGCAGAGGAAGCTAAAAAGAAATAAAGAAAATTAAGTAACATCCATAGCATCACATTCAAATATGACCACTTGAAAAGGTTAGTAAAGTAAGATACACTAAAAATATTGTTTAATAATTAAATCGGGGTCACAAATGTTTTAAAAATCACTTCAAAAGATATTTAGTTATGAAATAAGTAAGCACTGTAAATGACATCTATAAGGAGAGCATATAACCTATTCTAGTAAAATTGCTTAGCAGTGTATTAGATTTTGATGGTGAAAGACTAAAGCTGTAACTATATCATCAGAACTGATACTGCGAACTATTTGGAGGCTTAGATTCATGAATTATTCTGCCTCAGGAGAGAGACTGTGTCTGACAAGTTTGAATTCTTTAGGTGCCTGACTGGTCCCCCAGCTCAAACAGCACAATGTATCCTGTCAGACAGGGTAACTTCTCAAGACCAAGCCTCTGGTTACTTCCTCACCAAGGCACCTACTGCAACTGTGCGTTTGTTTTCATGGATACTTGATAACATCTTACTGATTTCTTTCTTTGTATATCCAACTCTACTTCAACTACTTCTCACATCCTCATTCCCTGAACCTGCTTTCTTTCAAAATGAATCACAAGTACCTTAGCTTTTCAAAAGAAAACCCGATGGATTCCCAACACCAGAAAAAAAAAAACAACTAAAACAACTTAATGATTTCATCCCAAGAAAATAGGAGGCAAAATAAAGTAGAAAGGAAGAGAAAGTGCATGTGGACAAGCAACTACCAATCCCAGAACACAATCACATAAAATTGTGAAAATGTAATTATGTTGCTTCTACTTCTAACCTCAGGCCTGAGGGGAGTAACCGTGGGAACCAGGGGAGGAACAGTAACAACGCTCTGATGTTGGCTTCACCCAGTTCTCAGTGCCAGAGCCTGAGGACCAGGCAACCCTGAGTCTCCATGTAATGCAGTGTCCAGGACAATAAGCATGACAGATGGACACACGCACTGGCTCAGTCATTGCTTTTAGCTTTCCTCTTCCCTTCCCCAGCTTCCTCTTGCACCCCAAAGTACTGTGTTCACAAGGCTGCTAAGCCTCCTGAGTTAGGGGACATGTGGCGAGTGTCCAGGGGCTCCTAGGCAGCACGCAGAAACTGGTCAGTACTAATAGCTCTCATTACTTTCATAACCACCTCATACATACGCAGAACACCATTCAGGAAGAGAATGAAGTTCAAAGGGATTAAGTTGTTATTATTGGACTCAGTCATTAAGTGCTTGGCCTAAGCAGGTCCACGGACTGACTCCACAGGTTAACATCACACAGCAACGGTCATTTCCCACGTTTCATAAAAAGAAAAGGAAAATGGTCTAAAAGGGCAGGACCTAAAGTTCAAACTCAGCTGTTCAAACTCCTGGTATCTTTTCCTTCTGCTAAGACTGAGAAAGAAACAAAAGACTGTTTTCTTAAGTAAGAATTTCAAACACACCATTAAGCCCAACAGGTCGCTCTTCAAATAGAATCAAAACAATTTTTTTGGAATTATCCCAAAAGTAAACGCCTCCCCTGTTTGGTCCTGGAGACTGAACCCAGGGCCATGCACAAGCCAGGCAAGTGCTCCAACACAGCTATACTCCCGGCCCCTGCTGTTAAAACTTTTGTTCTTAATAGGAGTAATTCTCACCTGCTACTCGTATATCACACGCTAAAGCCAGCTCAAGACCACCACCTAAAGCAAGGCCGTCTATTGCTGCGATCGTTGGCACTGGAAGATTAGCTGAAATAGAAAGATGTTAGACTTCTTCACTGAGATCATTACTTCACTAAATAATTCACTTTAGATCTTTTTCTATGAACGTATTTTCAAATGGGATATGATATACAGATTTCCATATCCCTTTTACCTGTAACAAAATAAAAGCATTTCTATCATTCTTCAGAAACTTTATGTAATGGTTATATAGTGTTCTACCACATGAACATACAACAATGTCTTTAAACTTTCTCCTATTATCGAGTTTCACCAAGTTCTTTTTATTGATTTAATGGAATCACAGTTCTATGATTTCAAAATCTTATCTAAAATCTTTTACAAGCTCTTTAGCTCATACAAATTTCAAACAAAAATACCTTATACATCATTGTGAAATTGATGACGCTTTATAGACTACTTTGGTGCTTAGAATGACAATCTTATCCAAAGCGGGAGCATCTGCGCACACAACAGAGCAGTAGCTTAACTGGCTCCTCGGGGGTTGGTCCGTGCGCTCCGTCACTCAGCAAGGAGTGCTGTGGAATGGGCTCTCCACAATACCACGCCTGCCAGGTGAGAGGCTCAGAGGACCTTCCCAGAGCTCCAGCTGGGAAGGAGCAGCCAGTCACAGAACTCAAAACTACACATGCCTGAGTCCAGAAAGAGTTATTATTTTATCAGACATTTGTGAATTACAATATACACAGGGCATTTTTATAATCTGCTCAAAAAGTGACCAGTTATGCTATTCTATGAAACTGAACCCATCCGGTGAATTCTATTTTTGACTATGGGCTCATAATGCCAGGCCAACTAACCTTAATATATAAACAGAAAGTGGATTTTTAAATGGTACTATCCCCAAATCTCTCTCTCTTCTATAGGTATTCTGACAGGTGATAGCACTCTGTCCCCAGCCACCAGGGAGGGGAGCAAGGCTAAAGACTGAATTGATCACCAGTGGCTAAGGATTCAATCAATCCTGCCTAGGAATGCAAAAGGACAGGGTTGGAGCCAGACGTAGCGATGCACACCATAATCTCAGCAACCTGGGAGGCTAAGGCAGGAGGATCACAAGCTCAAGGCCAGAGGCAGCCTGCAGAACTTAACAAAACCCTACCTCAAAACAAAAAACTAAAATGGGGCAGGGGTGCAGCTCAGTGTAGAGCACTTGCCCAGGATATGCAAGGCCCTGGGTTCAACCCTTTTGTACTATGGGCGAAAAAAAGGATGATGCTGGGATGGGCTTCCGGATGCCTTAACACATGGAGGTCCCCTTGCTGGTGTCTGCTGGAGAATCCACTGCAGAACGAGTCGGTGAGGAAAAAACTCCACACATCTGGTCCCAGAGGCAGCCTGGGTAACAGAGCAAAACCTTGTCTCACAAGAAAAATGGGCAGGGATGCAGCCTGGGCAGAGGGCCCTTGCAAGGTATGTGTAAGGCCCTGAGTTCACCTCCCTCTCAAGTACTCCCCCCCACAAAAAATATATACATAAATAATAAGAAGAGGATAATAGCATTCTTCACACATTAAATAGGTGAACTACTTGGTACTTGCAAATATTAATTCACATAAACTGGCATTGTAGAAAACTATAAAATTTTTCCTACTAAAGAATTAATGAAGGAGAACCGCTTACTTAGTATTTGATGAGTAAATATGAGTCACTATACAACATAATAAATTCTAGAACTATACATAATCCTGGGTATTTGCAATAGATGCTCGTCTTGGCAAATTTTTTTCAGGAAAATGTGCATGATCTCAAAGCACATGCTAGTTTCACGGTTCCCTGATAAGCTTGTTGTGATATCCACTATCTCTTCTTCTTGGGACTACATAGTAAATGCAGTGGAAACTCAATGAACTCCACCTTTAGAAAGGCAGATTATAGGTTTCAAAGCCCTGAGGGAATCGGAAAATGGCAGTTGGACATGAGCGCGGGTAATTGCAACAGGAACTGCAAATCCAAGGGGCGACAGCTATTCCCAACAGCAACAGAAAAATGATGACTCAGTCTGTTATGCAAGCAGCAGGATCAGATACTATTTTGAGTTTTGTTCCAGGAAATGAGCCAGGTATGACGAAGCATATAATAATCCTTTGAAATGCTCTAAATATATAATTAAAGCAAACAAACAGTTTTGCTCCTTCAAGAAGGGAGAGCAGCAGTAGGGTAGGCTTCTGGGGCCCTTCAGGCACCTGCAGGACACCCGGGCGCAGGGTAACTGGAGTCAGGGCAGGGCCAGAACATGCAGTGTCTACTTTCTGCTCTTAAATAGAGAAAACACATAATAGAGGTTATCTGTGAGCCTCCAGAAGAATATAAACAATTCCATTATTAAGAGAAAATGCTAACCTGTCCGTGACGTGTATGTTTTTATTTTTGATTTTTTGAGAGAGGCTCTTATTGTATAGACTAGACTGGCCTTGAACTTGAATCAATCCTCCTGCCTGAGCCCCTCAAATGCTGGGATTACAGGCATAAGCTGCCACACCCAGCTTCAGTCTATGACTTCTAAACTTGGTTTTGCTTCAAGGCTAGTGTTCCTCATAATAAAAAGCTAAAGTCAACTTAGCACTTAGCGGAGAAGGGACAATTTAGGGAGCGGAAAGAAGGAGGGAGGGATCTAGCAAAAGGAAGAGATGATGGGAAAAGAAAGGAGGGAGAGGAGGAACAAGGAGAAGTGAGGAATGAGAGGGAGGGCAACCTCAAAGTAAACAGCCCATCTTTAACAGTTCAAGAAATAATTATAGTAATACCAATAATACCAAAGAATGGTAATAATACAAATGGGCTAGATTATTCATGCAATACTACTGACAATGTAAAAAGACAGATCACTACAGAAAAAGCTTGGACCTTAAACATAATTGGGATGCAAGGGCATATAGAGAAATAATCCCAAAAAAAGACATGCAATGTAGAAGAGAGGCCTTGGTGAGGGTGTAGAAAAAGGGGGAGGAGGTGCACAAGACGGTAAGGGGGAAGTTATCTTTGCAATGTACAATGAAACGCAAATATGGAAATGTCACAGTGAAATGCATGTCAGAATGAAACACATTAAGTTGTACATTAAAATTTTCCAATAATAAAAAAAAGACTAGTGTTCCCATGCAAAACATAAAGACCCTATATATGGTATGAAAAGTCTGAATACTGACATCTTTCAGGAAGAACAGAATGAAAGTTAATGAAAAACTACAAGAAATCCCTAGTTATCCCTAAATTCAGCTACAACTTGACCTTTGACTTAATGTATTTTTGCCATTGCCATCAAGTTTTAAGGAAGCACAACAGAACAACTAGCGACAGCTGGACTCCCCTGGAGGCTGGCCCCGAGATCACGGCAAAAGGAGGCAGCCTGGGTGGCGGCAGGCATGCCTGGAGAGGGTCAGGGGCTGCAAGGAGAGCATGCCAATTCCAAGAGCTGTGAGTCTCAGGGACCTCGCCTTTAAACAGCACATGTCCAAGAGCCAAGGCCACTCCGTGTTGTAAGGAGGACAACTGGATTCTAACACTAGATTAAAACCCAAATAAGGTGGAAAAAATGCACAAGTTGTGGTGGGAAACAGCTAAAGAGCAGCGGCGCTCCTTACTGAAAGTGTGCTTGCGTCAGGAACAACTCAAGGATGGCCAGCACTCCTCCCACACACACACGCACACAGGACCATCACAGGGTTTCCACTCATAAAACAGACTCCTTTTTTAAGTAGGAAAAATGGAGGAAAAGGGTCTAGTAACAGGATGATACCATAAGTAACCACTCTCCCCTTGAACTGACTACCATCAGGACACGTGTCAAAAAGTGAGTGTGAAGGAATCTGCCAGAAAATCCAGAAAGTGGTGGAAAACAGTATTTTACACATTCGTATTAAGCATTCCAACTATTTTTCTAATCATGTTCTTGTTTTGTTCGTTGTAATGAAGAGTCTCCGGAAATGAAATACTGTCATATATTTTGATTTGAAATTTGGAGTCAGAGTGGACTAAAACCTGAGGAATGTGGGCAAAGCGGCCTGGGACCAGGGCTCCCTCTAATGCAGCAGGGCAGGACCAGGAGCTACTAGAGTTGGAGGACATCCTGGCCACAGAGCTGCACACTTTATGCTGAGTGATGGTGGCAAAGGGGGGTGGGGTCTTCTTTAGTTAACTGAACTGCTGTGTCTAAAGCTTATAAAAACACATTTGGAGAAACTCAGCTATGCGTTATTATAATACCACACCATGATATTATTTCCTTCAGCCTCTCAGAGAACGTGATAGATTTCACAAAACCATCTGACCTGAAGCAGATGGTGACTTCCTCAGTCAACCAGAAGAAAATACCTGTAATTTTAAAAAGCTATTGAAAAGAATCTATTCTTTAGCATAACTGAGTGCCAATAACAGAGCTACACACATGAGATTCTCTCCTTTATTCCTGACAATACCCAAACCAGAACATCAGAGACAGAGTCCAGTTCAAGTTCATCCACGCCAAGTATACTATGCTAGTGCTGTCACTAACATTGCAACAACCGAGAAAACTGGCCATGTCCTGACCTCAGTCACAGCTTCACCAGGCACATGCCAGGCACCAAGCCATGAGCTTTAAAGGAAGCAGCAGAAGGCAGCTGTGAGGAGCTCTAGGAGATGCTGAATCCCAGGTCAAATCCATCACAGGGACCACAGTGCAGCATGAGAAAAGTTGTTTAATTTTTCTAAGCCTGCTGCTCACCCCACTGGCTTCCTACCTTTCTGTGGACACACCTACACCCCGAGCAGACACTTACCAAAGCATTTACTACACGTAGCCACTGTCCACAGAACTTTGCAAATATCATTTAACCCTCCTGCCAGCCTTCTGGTGTGAGAATGATTATGGCCTTAAGCTTACAGATGAGGACGCCGAGGCACAGGGGAGTTGCTGTGACCTGGCAACTGTAGCCTGGCACAGCTACAACCTGAGCACAGGTTCCAGTGCCTTCTCTTCGCCATGACTGCCTAACACTACTCTCACAGCCCAGACTGGAGCCCCTGAGGACTCATCATCATAAACCACCCTTCCATTCTCCCCCAAGGAGCCGCACCACATATCTGAGAAACGGGAAGGACTGACACCGTGGGAAGAATGCCCACCACACTGGCTCTGCACCCTGCTAATTCCCAGGCATCCACTGTGTCCAACCGGAGCAGCACGGCAGGCTGGGCGCAGACCTGCCAGCTGACTGTAACAGAGCTCTGTACGGAGTTTCCTCTGGCATCCCACGACTATACGAGGCAGTGTCCCCAGAACAGGCGATTAAAGGAGGAAAGGTCAATGGCAATCACCTTCTTCCTACCAAAATTCCCAAGCAAAGCCTCCCTGGGGCAAGCAGAGATGAGAGGCCAGCAGGTGGAGGCCCTCACACATGCCCCTAAGCTGCCCCAGCTGGAGGGGTACGCCTGGTACTGTAACCGGGTAATGACTGCCCCTTTCAACTGGGGTCTCAACTGTAATAAAGCTCCTGGCACTTTCTAAAATGCTTAATATGGCAAATGTACTTCCATCCATTTCCGATAAAAAGATAACACTCTAAGCAGTTTACTTTCATCTCATACACACAAACCCCATTACTGCTTCATTAACTTTCAGGCATGTCCAACTAGTGGCCCATGGGACCCACACGGCCCAGGACAGCTAGTAATGAGGTCCTGCAAAATCCTTCAACATCCTGTGTTTTTTGGTATTTCCTTCCTTTGTGAACCCCATCCGCCCTTATTATGTACACACAGTAACTACGTTATACAATTTATGTGTGGCCCAAGACAATTCCTCTTTACTCCGTGTGGCCCTGAGAAGCCAGAAGGCTGGACGCTCCTGCAGCTCACCCCTGAGAATCAGAGAGTGGCGTGTGGGCCAGCATCACTATCATCAGCTGTAAGCTGGTTAGAAATGTAGGACCCAGACCTACAGACCTGTAGGACCAAGATCTGCATTCTACCAAGACCCCAGGTGACTTCCATGCATAGTAAAGTCTGAGAGGCTCTAGGTATCGAAGCCTGGCCACAGGGAACCTGACAATCTCACCACTCCATGGAATGGCCACTGGGTGGGACACTGGTAATCCACAGACAGAAGGGAGAAGAGAAGCCCTGAATAGGGGGCGGTAGCTATAAATGTAAAGACGGTCAGCACTTTAACAGGAGGGCCTGTGGCAGCTTACACACAACAGCCCAGCACTGGACACAGCCCAAATGCCCACAAAGTGGAACATCTGTACCATGGACGCTACTAGACAATGGAAAAGAGCTACCTACTGACACATTACAAAATCAATAAATCCAAAATCAGTGCTAGAGAAAGGAGCCATATAAAAACTAAAACACACTCTGCTCCATTTCTATAAAGTCCTAAAATATGGAAATTTACAGTGACAGCAAGTTCAGCAGTTATCTCAGGACGGGGTAGGGTGAGGGCTAGAAGGGGCCAAGGGAAGGGGATTGTCAAGAGTAATGAGAAAATTTCTGGGGGTAACTGGATATATTCACTCATTACCTTGACTGTAGTAATGTTTTCACAGCATTTGCAATTTATGATATGTCAATTAAATTTCACTAAAGTTATTTTTTTCAAAAAATGACATGACCTAAGTGACCTGAAAGTGATAATACCCAACAAAACAAAGTCCATTGTTTTCTTTGTCTTTTATAAAAAAGAGTCGATGGAAAACTGATAAACCAAGTAAGAGAAGCATGAGTAAATTTAAAATCACAAAAAACACCCACTAAGAATAAATGATAGAAGAAAGTGGTAGGGAGGAGTTTAAAAAATGGAAATATATCCATTTTGTCCCCATTCACAGTTGGAAGGTAACAGAGCTTTCTAAAAACACAGTGGATCAAACGTATTGCACAGAGTATAATAAAGATAACAATGTCATACAAAAACCTAACACTTTCACATTGCTGAAATAAAACCCACACACAGAACCAGAAAAGCACCTAACATAGTGAAGATAGTTTTCAAGTAAAACACCACTACAATCAGAAGGTATAATAAGTCATAATGACAGGACTACCACTACACACATCAACACCAGTTACAGAGCTGCGCTCATCGGGTAATGCCTCCACCTGGATCACAGAGCAAAGCCAGCTACACCAGAGAAACCAGAGGAGGAGAGAAGCAAGAGGGACGGAGAGAACAGAAGAGAACACGACAGAAGACATGGGTATGGCACCTTAGTCAAACAAAGAAAACATCTCGCAGTCTTAACAAACGAATGTGGGGTAAAATGGAAATGGCCTTCTTTCTACAGATAGATAGTTTCCTGTAAGAGTTAAGAAAAAGTCTAAAAATATACACACTGAATTAATATATTAGCAATACTGATTTATGTGTAAGAGAAAGAACATGGGAAAGCTGCTGACGATTGTTTTAAATGTTTATAATAAACACATTGAGATAATCTTCATGGAATTAAAAGCTTGCAAACAGAAATATCAATAAGAATTAGTGAATTCCTCCTTCTTTGGTCTTGTCAAATTCTGGAGCAATACTGTGGAACCACACAGCTCGACTGTTAAGCCTATTGCTCCTACTTGGAAAGTATAATTTAGCGCCAAACTGCCAAAAATCCCAATGTGAGTAACATCCAGTGAAAGTCAGCAAAGGTAATAAAAGGAGGGAGTCATAAATTTTGAGGTTTAACTGTATATTCAACTATGACTCAATAGGATAAGGATGTTAGCAATTCCTAAGGGACGATAATTAACACCTAGGTCCTTGCTTTCACTTTCCATCACTCTTGGCAACAAGGTACAGGAAACTAAAATTGAGATCTCTAAGACATTGTGTGGCTGGGATTTAGCTCAGTTGGTAGAGCGCTGCGCTGCAGTTTCTGAGGTCCCGAGTTCAATTCCCAGCACCGCAAAAATGGGAGAAGGGCCTGGCAATCCTCTCCCAAGGCAATCCCGAAACAGTCAGCCATTGAAAACCATGTGAGGGTCACTATGAGTCGGATACCGACTCGATGGCACCTAACAACAACAACAACAAGACATTGTGTGGAAAATAGACAATTAGCTGGAGTGTTCCATCAACCAAACTTTCAAATACCATAATTCAGCACTTCCAACTTCTAGTAATTACGTCAAATCAGGAAAATAAAAATGTAAAAGACATGCTGGGTTGCATCTAATTTAACTACATCAATGACATATTTTTA
The DNA here is from genome assembly GCA_007922755.1 of Pedetes capensis. Taxonomy (NCBI): domain Eukaryota; kingdom Metazoa; phylum Chordata; class Mammalia; order Rodentia; family Pedetidae; genus Pedetes; species Pedetes capensis. Next base: position 123,538 of record VMDO01000194.1, on the reverse strand, counting down.
AAACTCCCTAGACCCTCAAACATGTACAAAAGACACAGCAAATATAAACAAACATTTGACAGCTACCGTGCAGACCGACAATTCCGCAAACTTTGAAACTATTCTTCACTAAGTAATTCTTAATACAAAATACATCGAAAATAAAAGCCAAATCATCACTTAGAGAGGAGTAGAGAAAATACAAGTGTATAATCTCTCAAACTGTATCGCAATAGTTACTGTGGTGCTAATCCAGCATTTCCAGAATAAGCTACACTTTATTTCAGAGAAAGTAAAAGAGAAACACTTGAAAGAACTATGATTTGTATAAAATGGTGAAAAATTAAAATCTTAAAAAATCAATCATCTCTGTTTTTTTTGTGAATAAATGTTGTTGTTGTTGTTCGGTGCCGTCGAGTCGGTATCGGACTCATAGCAACTGTCATAGGGTTTTCAATGGCTGACTGTTTCGGGATTGCCTTGGGAGTGGATTGCCAGGCACTTCTCCCATTTCTGCGGTGCCGGGAATTGAACTTGGGTCCTCAGAAACTGCAGCGCAGCGCTCTACCAACTGAGCTAAATCCCAGCCAGAATAAATATTAGCTGTCTCTAAGTCAAATGACACCTTAAAAGGGATGCACTCAAGAGCTTATGCGGACCTTTAGTTTTCATTACTCATGACTCTCTAAATGCTAATGTATACTAGGAGGGGGAGCTTTAAGCAGATTTATACCTTTTTTTTCTTAGTTTAGCATTTGATGTAATTAAAATAAACATAATGACTAAATGTGTTAAGTGACAAATTCAACACTTTAAACTTCAGTAAAAAATTATTCATGCCTTATTCATATTCAAAGGGTCTAGATTTACATCAAAGACTATTATATTACTAAGCCACGATAAATCAGGTTGTTATGCTTCGTGCAAGTGTACATATATATCTTTTAGAGGAAACTTTCCAAATAATCTTATTTGTAGTTTATCTATAAAAAGCCCATGGGGAATATTTATCCCATAACCAGAATGCTTTAAGTAACTAGGGGTTTTTTGTTTTGTTTTATTTTGTTTTGTTTTTGATGGGACCTACACCAAAAAGGCTGTCAGACCAGGCTGTTTTGGAGAACACGGCAGGTAAGGAGGGCACTCCCAAAAGTGCCCAAGAAATGAATTTTTTTGTCATTTGCCAGACAGAGAAACAGCTGCCCACAGCTCCAACACTCGTCTAGGAAAAACTAAATAAATCCATAAATGCATAAATAAATATAGTGTTAAAGTCACCAACACCACCGTGGAACAAAATCCCATAGCCAATTCTTACTGCTTATGTGGACTGTCAGCTGCACCACCCTAACCCTCCTTGAAATATGTCTTTATGAGGCTTTCCCAATATTCTTCCCTTCCTATTTCTCTACCTTGGCTGACCTTTTGTAGTTTAATCTCTGCTTCTCATCTCTCTACAATAACTTCCTAGGTGTCTCACGCAGTGTTATGACTTTATATACCACCAACGTTCCGATGACTTCCAAATCTACCTCTCCATTCTGGTCTGTGTTTACCTATACTCCAAACCCCTACCTAGCTGCCTACTTGGCAGCACGCGACCTCCTGAGCTACATCTCCCACCCCAATCCAGCTAAGGAGCAGCTATCTCAATTTACTGTCACCATAGACAATCCAACAACCGCTCCATCCGTGTTCATTCTGTCATCTTCAGTCACAACCTAGGAGCCACAGGGGGGTAGGGGGAAAGAGACAGAATCGAACTCAGGCAAGGTTCAGCAGGATTCTTGGGATACTAGAGGAAAACCAAAGGAGATTCAGGAACCCATCCATCTGAAGACAGAGGAAATGAATTACCATTTGGCTCATCCAGCGGCACTAAGAGGACCCCAGCCACTCTGTCCTTTCATAACAAACACCACCACGTACCCATTAGTGTGCTGGATACTAGGCGCAAGTGAAAAAAGGAAATCCACTTGTGGTTCTTACAACCGGGAAGAGACATGGAAAGCACCAGATGGCAGAAAGAAAGCTAGAATCCACATCTTCTGACTCCCTATCAAGAGATTTGGTTTAGTTAGTATCTCAATGAACTTATACCCAAACAATTCAGGAGTTCACATTTTAATAATGTACAAAAAATAAATTTTCTGCAATAAAATAATCATCTTATAGTGACATCTATGAGAGAATGTTAAGCTGAGCAGATGCTGTGATCTCCTAAGAGCACCACTAAATGACAAGATCTAATATAACTAACGGCAAGCTTCAGGACGGTAGAGAGGAAGGCCATGTGGTTTCCACAACCAGAAGGAGGACTTGCTTGTACAAAGACAACTAGGCGAGGGCATGAGAAGAGTGAGTCAGGAAAGGCAGCCAAGATCAAAGTCTCATGTGTGTGCAGGACACTGGACTGGCTTTTTCTTTCTAAGGTATTAGTGACTGATTTTGTGCTACTGTGAGTCTTTCAACTCTAAAGTCCAAACCTGTCCCAATTCTAAAATTCAAAAACATGCCAACAAAAATAAAATGAAAACACTGCTTGAGGAGGGTTCTCCTATAAAACTTACATCAGGTTTTTCATGTGGATTTTTTTTCATTTCGTGGTACAAAAATATTGTCTTTGTATTTGATGAAGAGACACATTTTCTGACAGAAAAAAATGCACATATCAGCAGATTTTTCAATCAGCAAGGAAAGTTAACCAGGGAATTTGAAAATCTCCAAAATTGAACTATTTCTTTTTACAAAGCCTTGTAACAAAATCTTAAGAGATGTTTGTTAAGTAGAGGAATTTCATAACCTACCCTTTTTAACATAGTCAACTGAATTCCAATGCACATTCAGCTCTGAATTTACAAAACTAAATGAAAGCTTTTGCTATTTCTTCAGAGAGAAAAAAGGGAAGCTGGAAATGCCTGGCATTTTAAAGGATTACTGGGGAGGACTGCTTAGAAAAAACTCAGTTACCTCACACTAGAATCTGCAAACTAAAATTCTAGTGAAAGCCTATTTTAAATATTTGTTTATGCCTGGGTAGCAATTCTTCAAGGCCTCAAGTTCAGACAGATGAGCCTGTCCCTTCAGAGTTTCTACTTAAGGAAGAATTCTAAAGTGTTCTCTAGCTCTTCACGAAATGTCATCTGATCTAAATTCTTACTAAAGACAAGAATGACTATCAGGGAACAGGTCACTACCACGTCCACTCCCTATGCTCTGGGCTGCTAACGTGCAGAGCGTGGGTCCCACAACTGAAAACTGGAAAAAAGGCATCCTCCCCAAAGCCTGGATGGGCCAGTACATAAGGAACACAGTGTTGACTCCAATCACGGACTGTATGCACATCCTTGCTGAGCCTGATACCTCAAAATGATCAGTTTACTGCTTCCAACCCGGGCACTTGAAGGGGCGTAGGGACTTGTAACAATGATTGTTTTACAAATCTGAGAATTCATCATTTCCTTTGAATGAAACATCTCAAAAAAGCCACGTGACTGTTTTTTGTTGTTGTTGTTGTTTTGTTTTGTTTAATATAAGAGCAAAATAACTGAATTTTGTTTCATGATTTTGGAAGTCTATTCAGGAAGAGACGTTTTAAGAAGCTAGAAGTACTAAAGTAATAAATCTAGTGACTCTGAATGAAATACAGAACCCCTTTCTGATCTCTAATAAACCAGAACGGCTTTCAAATAACTCCACTACCTTTTAAGTTCCGCACACTCTCTTTCACTAAAAACAAGGGGACACAGGACATCACCACAGCCAAGAAAAACATCCACTGCCCTTCAGAACCAGAGAGATGCTCCAGTTGTAGGGAACACCAACATCACATGGCAAGAGAAGAAAGTGGTATCCAGCAGGCAGGATGTACCCCGATTTGTCCCATTACTGATACTGCTACAATCTCCAGACGACTATTTAACAGCCTGAAAATTTAACAAATGTCTGAGGGCGTATGGGCTGGGATTTAGCTCAGTTGGTAGAGCGCTGCGCTGCAGTCTCTCAGGTCCTGAGTTCAATTCCCAGCACCACAAAAATGGGAGAAGGACCTGGCAAGCCACTCCCAAGGCAATCCCGAAACAGCCAGCCACTGAAAACCCTATGAGGGTTGCTATGAGTCGGATACCGACTCGACGGCACCTACCAACAACAACAACTGAGGGCGTATAGGCAGTCCCACCATCCCACAGCAGGGCACTTAATTACTGGAAGGTCTGTGTATGAATTGGCTCCATGCAAGCAGCCCAGGAACGTCTGTATCCGTGAGTATCCACCAGCCCAGCCACTTCTTCCCATGGAGAAAACAGAATTAGAAAGCTTGTCTCTCAGAAAACAAACTATGCAAGGAGAAGGAGTAAAATAAGGACTAAGAAAGCTGGAGGCCTCTCTCCCAGTGTCTCATCCTCACTTGGCTGGGCAGGCAAAAGGTTTTCTTTATTTCTTTTAAAAATCATAAAACTAAAACCATAAAACTAGAATTCCAGTTCTTCTTGAAAATAACAAACCAAGGCTGGGTGCAATGGCGATGTCCATAATCCCAGTGACTTGGGAGGTTGAGGCAGGAGGATCAAGAGTTTGAGGCCAGAGGCAGCCTGCGTAACTTAGGAAACCGTGACTCAAAAAATGAAAAGTATATTTTAAAACTGGTCTGCAGGTGCAGCCCAGGAGTAGAGCACTTGCAAAGTATGTACAAGACCTAGGTCCAACTCCCACCTACCCATCCCTCAAGAAAAGAACAAATATAAGAAAGAAGAATAGGAAAATTATGTAATGAGTAAGAAGTGTCTGTAGGACTCAAGATAGATGAATCTTGAAAATACTGTTTGATGGAAGTTGGCAATATAAAGAATATATTCATATATACATAAGGAAGCATATTAATAGAAAATTCCCTTACAATCAATACTCAAAGTTAGATCTAAGTCAGGGCTAACACCTGCCCACTACTCTTCACCTGTTCCTCCACCTGCCTTCCCAAGCCGCAAGGACCATCACTTGTAAAATGTGTGCACTTCATTTTCATACCTACCTTGTGTGCACATTTGATTTCATTACACACATACACCCGTAAACTCTAAACTATTTAATTTTCCATGTTTTTAGATTCATAAAAATTATATTGGTGCTTTTAATTCAATAATATGTTTCAAGGAGTTATGCCTATTGTTACATGTGTACATTATACATTTATGTGCAATGCTGTCTACTATTCAGTTGACAAAAATATATAAACGCATTTACCCATTCTATCGCTGAAATTTGGTCATTTTCAACTTGTTGCTATTAACAATGCAATATCCGTAGGATACACGTGCAGAAGTCTATAGAACACTGTTTGTCAAATGAAGCAGCAATGCATTCATTGGTAGACAAAATGAGGAACTTCAAACAGCACAGGGTGGCATCAACCTGCCGTGTACAAGGGGAAGGGACTGTGAACTGTCACATTCACCCCATGGGTTTACTGGGCCACATGGAAGAATTATTTCTTACTGTGGGTCTAGAAAATACAGTTTTAAAATCCAGCCCTTTAGGTAAATCCATCCTAAAAAGTGAATTACTAAGTTTTACAGACCCAGGATGCTCAAATTTGAAAGATAATACCAAACTGTTTCCTAAGCAGTTAGAGCAATGTAATTCACTTTAGAAGTATATAAAACTTCCTTCCTGGATCCACTTCCTCACTCCTAGGAAAATCAGGCTTAAAATTTTTTTGGATAATCTGATGGGTATAAAACAGCCTTCCACTGTGGTCTTAATTTGCATTTCTGCAATCACCAAGGAGGCTGACCACCTTCTCCCTGTTTACCCTACTCCTCCTCTGTGGTGTTCTCCTACTGATGTCAAGGCTGCAGTATCAATTACCGTGGGGCCCTTCAGGTATGTACACCCTTTGATAGCCATTCTCATTGCCGTGGACATCTGTGTGACTGTTTCTAATGTTTTCCTCCACTTTGTGGCTGTTTACAGTATCTTTTCATGAACAGATGGTGTTAAGTTTAATTTGGTGGGAGTTATCAATCTTGTGCCTGCAGCAATAGCCCTTTAGCATCGGATCCCATCAGATCTTGGAAGCTAAGCAGGGTTGGCCTGGTTAGTGCTTGGATGGGAGACGGCCTGGAAACACGAGGTGCTGTAGACTTGGGAGAAGGACCCGGCAGCCCCCTCGCCAAAATCAATCCGCCATTGAAAACCCTATGAACAGCAGAGCACTGACAATAGTGTTTCACCTGTTGTATGTAGGGTCACTATGAGTGAACTACGAACTCAACAGCACCTAACAACAACAACAACAACATCAATCTTGTATACATTGTATACTGTTTTAAGAAAGTTTTTACTCCATCAAGATCACAGAAGTTTTAAGTCACCTCTTCCAAGCTTACCAGAAGTCTGCTATTGTCTAGCAACTCGCAGCGCCTGCTCTGTTTCCCAGCTTCCCCACTTAGAAGGGTCTATTTGGGGACTTAGTATTCCAACCCATTGGCTCATCCATCTATCCCTATGCAAATATTATACCATCTTAATTTCTGTATCATTAAATTAATCCTTGACTGCTGATAAGACAAGACCCTCATTTTCTTCTACTTTAGGAGAATTTGCCTCTTTGGGAATCTCTTCTTGCTTAAGTCCCTCACAAAATCAATGCTGAGAATTTAAGTGTAATTATACCTGATGTATATAGTATTTATGAGAATCAACTTTTTGAAACTGAATCTTTTGATTCAAGAAGATATGTCTTCATTTATTATTTATATGTCTTATAAGAAGTTTAGTAATTTTTCTACATACGGTGCACATGTTCCTAGGTTCATTTTATTTCTAGTGTCAATGGTATGTTTTCGTGATATTCTTTGTTGCTGCTATAAAGAAGGACAATTGACTATTTTTATTATGTGTCTCACACTGAGCCATCTGTGACACTTCTCTTATTTTCCTATTCCTAATAATTTGTTGATCCCTTTAAGCTTTTTGATGGAGACAATCACACTACTTGAGAAGAATGATGCTATTTCTTCTTTTTCAGTCATTATTTTATTTGTGCTTCCTACAGAGAACAGAAGTTCAGAAAAATATTACACAAAGATTCTAATAGTAATGGGTTCTCCTGGCTTGTTTCTGACTTCAGGAGATAGCTTCTATCATTTTACTATTAAGAAACAGATATGTAGCCAGGCACTGTGGTATACACTGTGATCCCAGGAACTTGGAAGGCTGAGGCAGGAGGAATCTCGAGTTCAAGGCTAAAAGCAGCCTGCGCAACTCAGTGAGATTTGGTCTCAAAATAAAAAAACAAAATTTAAAAAGGGGGTCTGGGGTGCAGCTCAGTGATAAAGCACTTGCCTAGCACAAATGAGGCCCCAGGCTCAATCCCCAGTACAACAGCAACAAAAATAAGGCCAGAAACAGGTATCTGTCGTCAGGCTAAGGAAGATTCCTTCTATTCCTAGTTTACCGAGAGCTTTTTTCATGAATAAATGGTGACATTTCCCAAATACTTTTTCCCAGTCTACTGAGGTGAACATACAATTTTATTTTAATTGGTTAACGTCAGTAGTTAAATTTAATATTTTCCAATGGAAACCACTCTTACCTTTCCCAGGAAAGCCCAAATTGGCGTTTTTTGACCATCTGCTGGGTTTCATCTATGCTCACAGTGAGATCACTTCCTCTCATCCCTTGCTTCCCTCGTTTTTGCTGGGTTTAGACATAAAGGTTATACTAGTTTGAATGATGATAAAGGTTATGCTAGCCTGAATGATGGGTCAGGAGTAACTCTCACCGGTCTACCTTGTGGAACAGCTAGTGTGAGAAAGCATTCCAAGATCTGTTCCTTACAGGTTCAGTAAATAACCTCAAAAGTAAACCACGAACATCTAAATATTGAGTCTGGTGCTTTTTCTATGAAAAAACTGTCAAAAACTGGTATAGGGTAATGAGAGAGAAGACAAAAAAAATCATGTATGTTGCCCTTACAGCAAAATCCATATGTACATACATAGATCCACTCACAAGAAAGACATTCGAGTAAAAGGGAGACCACCGGTGGGGAGGGAGAGGGTGAGGTGAGGGGTCACGACAGGGTAAGGGGGAAGTGAACGCAAGCAATGTACAATGAAACGTGTGTATGGAAATGTCAAAATGAGACTCATTAAACTGTACATTAAAAATTACTAAAAAAAAAAAAAAAAAAAAAAGGCTGGTCTAATTTCTTCCTTCAGTGGTTATATTCAGTGGTTATATAAATATTCCAGCCCGTGCTTTCTCCTGGAAATAGATTTTCATATTTATTGACAGAAAGTTTTCTCCTGGTACCTTCTCACTCTTTTCACAATCTCTGTAGTATCTCCCACTGTCCCTTTGCCCCTCTCCACTGTATCTGTCTTGTATGTCACTAATTTCTGCTCCTTGCTGGTTTCCTAAAACTTGGATTTATAACTTTTTAAAATAACGTTTTAAGGGGTTTTTCTCTTGCTAATGTATGAATGTAAGGGTGTAAATTTACCTCAAGTGCCACATTAACCAAAGCTCATATACTTGGATCTACAGTAATTATATAATCATTCAGTCTTGGTGACAGCAGGTCAGCATACGCGTTGGCAGGCAGTGTGGAGGAAAGGGGGATCTGAAATGGCTCCTGCCCTTCCCTCCTGATGAGGATGCCACATGGGTCTCTGAGGTAACCTGAAGGACATCTTCAAATGAATTCCACACTCTACCTAAGCCCTCGAGCCACTTACAACAAAAATCCTAGGCCCACATCACACTAGGTGCCCAGAGTTGGGTGCCCAGCACTGACGCCACACTGGGTGTTCCCTAGTTTGAATACAGTAGAGGAGACATGTGCCCACGCTCTCTTCTCTCCTACAAGCTCTCTCTCCAATGACGCATGCACAGCTTTCTCTTCGGGCCTGCCATCCTCTCTGACTATCCAAGGTACCTTCTCTTCTAGAAGCCTGCTTACCTGTCTGATACTCTGGCTTCTTTAGCTTCCCTTGGGGAACAGAAATACCCTTATTCCAATCCACACAGGGAAAACAGGTTTGTCCAAGTTCCTTAGCAGATGTACCTAAGTTTCTTCAGGTACCTCAGTTTTCCCTGTAATTCTTTAAAGGTATACTACATTTAATAAACCTATCCTATAGTCTCTGTTATAACTTCTGTGTTAGGTATAAATTCTTTCATACACCAGATACAAGGACTAGGGTTTTGCCGCCAGATTCCAGGATCTGCCTCTCTCTGTTCCCCATGAATTTCTGGTAACATTAGTGTTTTTCCTTATAGTTTATTCTTTGACTCATGACTCAGTTCCTTTGATTTACAAATACGTGGTTTTTAAATATATGTGGATGTTTTGTTTCAATTTGTCTCCATTGTGGACAAAGAACAAGGTTTCAATATACCAATTTTCTAAATTTAACAGACATTAGGGTCTAGCGTGAACAGTTTTTACAAACATTTTGTGTGTTTAAGAGAATAACACAGTTTTCTCTAATTTGGGGTTTAAGAGTCTACTAAATCAAACTTGATAATCATGTTTCTTAAATCATTATTTTTATTTTGTCTTTTTGACCTCACAGAGGGAGCAGGTTTAAAATTATCTACAATGCTAATTTTGCTAATGATAATAAATCTGCCAATTTATATAAATTATTTGGGTATTTTGACACTTTGGTTTTCAATAGTTTTCCTAAAAAATTAGACTTTTTATCATATGCAGTAAATCTCTCTCACTTATCTTAAAATGTTGACTAGTATTAATATTGACATACTCCCTTTCTTTTCATCAGTAGTGTTTTAAGTAGGGTTTTTAAAAAAAACCTACACTAGATATGGCTATCAACATACAACTAATTTTAACTTTTCAACCAAATCTGACATACCACTGTGGCATCCGATCCCATCAGATCTCAGAAGCTAAGCAGGGTCTGACCTGGATAGTACTTGAATGGGAGACTGCCTGGGAACACCAATCAATGGCTAAAAATATGTAATTACCATCTCATGATACATGAAAATTATGTGAAATTAAAATTTTGGTATGCATAAGTAAAGTTTTCTCACAACAAAACCATGCATGTTCATACTGTGTCTCCAGGTCGTTTCACACGATAAAAGCTGTTGCTGGGAGAGAGACCAGATGGGCCTCCACACATAAAAGATCACATGTCTCCTTAAGAAAAAGTCAGCCTGCCCTGGTTTTTAGCATATTAAATAAGTGCATTGGCAAGATATTTAGTTTCTACAGACCCTTCAAAATCTCACTGAATCACCACCAAAAAGTACCTTAAAATTTTTAAGTCTTATTAAAGTGTTGTAATAAAGTATTATTGATAACTATGAAAGAACTCTTGGAGAAAAAAAAGGGGGATTGGATCAGGACCTAGAGCTGAAAAGCTACATTTATTCAAAGAAAGGAAAATGCCACTGCAACAGACTGAGAAAACGTCGAAGTTCAGAACCCATAAAATAGAAATTACGGAAGAAACATCAAGGCAATCTTAGCAATGGGCCAGGTCTTAACCACTCCCCAGCATGTCATAAACTTCCATGCAGCATTGACTTTTACTTCAATTAACCAGCTTCCGGACCAGCTTCTCAACTAAATTCAGTCGTTGCTCAGGAGAATGGGAACAGGGGTTGCAGCCAGCAAGAGTAGGGGAGTGCAAAGAAACACAGGCACAGAGCAAAAACCACAGGCAGGCAACTAAGGCAGTAAGAATCACAGAAATCAAAAGGGATTTTCACAGTTTTAGCTTAAAATAAATAAATGGTGGGGGAGGAAGCAGCAGTAAGCCACGAGCCCCAAAATGTGTTAAATGCTCAAATTCTTCTAATTTTTCAAGGCATTATTTTTCTGTATAGCTCAGAAGCATAAGGTTTTCACCTCATTCTCTGAGGAATTATTACTTTGATACCAAACCAGAAAAACAAACGCAAAATACAAAAATTAGATTGATTTCATTTTTTGTTATACAAAGGTATTTAAAATTAAGTCCATATTAAAAACCATCACCACCCCAATCACAATGACCAGGTAAAGTTTTTTCTAGTCAGACAAGGCCAGTGTAGCATTAGTAAATTTATTACTATAACTTTGTATACTAAAGGCTAATTGAGGGAAATTCTAATATATGTCAATTACAATCCTGACAAAACATGCTAAAAGCATTTGACAAACTTTCAATTTTTTTCTTGATTAAACAAGAGTTAACAAACTCCTAACAAGTTGAAGGGCCTGTAGCTGTAGCCCTGTGGCATCTGATCCTGTCAGATCTCGGAAGCTAAGCAGGGTAGGGCCTGGTTAGTACCTGGATGGGAGACCACCTGGGAACACCAGAAACTGTAGGCTGGGAGAAGGACCTGGCAACCTCCTCCCAAAAATCAATCTGCCATTGAAAACCCTGTGAACGGCAGAGAAGCACTGACAATAGTGTTTCCCCTGTTTGTACAGAGGGTCGCTATGAGTCGGATACCGATTCGACGGCACCTAACAACAACAACTGAGAACCTTAGTCAATGTGAAAAAATATGAATATACACATATATATGTATATATATATGAGAGACTAAAATGTCAGGAAAATAAAAGATAAAAAATTGTATTATTTATCGCTAATTATTGATAGATAACAAACTTTCACCTAGAAAACACAAGAGAATTACTTAAGGAAGAACAGTAACTAATACAAGGAATAGTAAATCAACCTGACATAAAATAAACACATAACATTTAATGTCTTTCCTACCCTACAGACTACAACAAAAACAGGAGGAAGATCCCAAAGGAATAAATGCTATAAAATAGCTAGGAATAAATTCAAGTGGGGGAAAAAGCTACAAGATCAAAATGAATGTGACGTAAAACATAAAATTTTCTTCAAGGACGGTAAAAAATGAATGACCTCTAAAAATGAGAGTAATGAGATTCAATATCATAACAATATCCTTTCTTTAACAAGATTTAATGAAATTCCAATCATAGTCCCAATAGGATATTTTTCCCTCTTCCTTTAAAAAAATAATAATACTAAATTCACTTGGAAGAACTGATATATGAGAAGGAAAATCCTCAAGGAAAAAGGAATAATGAAGAGAACAACTATGGTTTGAATATGAAATGTCCACTATAAGCTCACGTGCTGATCGCTTGGTCCTTAGCTGGTGGTGCTATTTTGGGAAGTTCTGGAAATTTTTAGGACGTGGGAGTCTAACTGGAAGAAATAGGTCACTAGGGTGGGTTGTTGGGGTTATATCTTATCCCAGGGCCCCTCCCTACTCTCTCCTTCTTTCCTGTGCGCTGTGAGATGAACAGCCTCTTGCTTTATATGCTGCCAACCCCATGATGTTCACACTAGCACAGAAACCAGTCGCAATGGACTAAAATCTCTGAAACCATGAGCCGAAACAAATCCTTCCTCCTCTTAAGTTGTTCATGTTGGGTATTTATTTGGTCACAGCAGTGAGGAAAGTAACTGGTAACAGGAACCAAGCACCACCTACATGTTGTTAGGTGCTGTCGAGTAGAGTCCGAATCACAGTGACCCTCACAGGATTGTCAATGGCTGATTGTTTTGGGATTGCTTTGGCAGGGGATTGCCACATCCTTCTCCTGTTTGTGCAGTGCTTGGGATCAAACTTGGATCCTCCAAGAGTGAGGAGCAGCACTCTACCAACTGAGCTAAACCCCAGCCCAACTAGACATTATAAGTTTTAAATTTAAAATGACTAGACACAAATTAGGGTGGGACATTGGAAGACATTAACTATAATGCAGCTAAACAATAAAAAGTTAATATAAAATGTCTTTTAAAATAACTATTTATTAAACGAGCTGGGATTTAGCTCAGTTGGTAGAGCGCTGCGCTGCAGTCTCTGAGGTCTTGAGTTCAATTCCCAGCACCACAAAAATGGGAGAAGGACCTGGCAATCCACTCCCAAGGCAATCCTGAAATAGTCAGCCATTGAAAACCTTGGGCCTGCAGCAGGAGCCCTGTGGCATCCGATCCCGTCAGGTCTCGGAAGCTAAGCAGGGTCGGGCCTGGTTAGTACCTGGATGGGAGATCGCCTGGGAACACCAGAAGCTGTAGGTTTGGGAGAAGGACCTGGCAACCCCCTCCCCAAAATCAATCTGCCATTGAAAACCCTATGAACAGCAGAGAAGCACTGACAATAGTGTTTCCCCTGTTGTACAGAGGGTCGCTATGAGTCGGATACCGACTTGACGGCACCTAACAACGGGGCTGGGATTTGGTTCAGTTGGTAGAGCGCTGCGCTGCAGTCTCTGAGGTCTGGAGTTCAATTCTCAGCACCGCAAAAATGGGAGAAGGGCCTGGCAATCCACTCCCAAGGCAATCCCGAAACAGTCAGCCATTGAAAACCCTGTAAGGGTCGCTATGAGTCGGATACTGACTCGACGGCACCTAACAACAACAACAACAATTTATTAAACAATCCCAGAGGAAGATGAAGAATATAAAAGTATTTACAGAGGGGAAAGTAATTACAAAAGTAATCTGAAAAGACAAAGTATCACACAACCACGTGGAGAAAAGCAAATATAGAAGGGTTTTTTTTTTCCTTTGAAAACCGTAAAAAACTTAACTTAAAAAACTTAAAAAATAGCAACATTAAATGCTGATAGGAGTACAAGGGAACAGGGACTGTTCTATAATTGATGAAACTATAAATTATAATATTTTTAGAACACAGTTTGATAAGATTTACAAAACATAAAATGAACAACTTATACTTGGGAGAGCAATTCCATGTTTAGGAATCTATGCTTAGGTACAAGGACATTCACTGCTTCAGTACAGATAACAAAAACAGCACAAAATAACAAGGAAAAATCCCTAAATGGCTGTTAATGAAGAAATAATTCAAAGTTTTGGATTAGGCTATGGGTTAGTATGCAAAGGAACTTAAAAACATAATAATAAATTTACTTGCACTATAATTCTAAGGAAATAGTTATGGTCTTATGTATATATAAAAAATTCTAAATCTATAAATGTTTCTGTATGGAATTACTTAAAAGATATAAATATTTTAAGTCAAAGGTTTATGCCAAATTATTTTATTTTTCTAATACGTATTTTCATAAGCTATGCCATCACACTTGGGAGGTATCTGTAGTTATAAAATATTTCATATAATTTTTAAATTTAATATGTTAAATACTACTTTAAGGCAACCACCTATAGGTCATAATTATCTAACTATGTAACCATTTGACCCAAACTTACACAAAAGGACAGTGTGTAACTTTCCCAATGTGATGTTAAAGATCATCTTTAGCATGCGCAAAGGAGAATTTAATTGTGCTTACCAATGTCATTAATCACTGCTCTTATTTTGGAGACAAAAGGACCGACTTCACTGGAATGCATTTTGGCTCTTTCCTTCAGGTCAGCACCTGCAAAGTATTTCATTTACAAATATAATTGTGTTACACAAAAAATTTTAAAACAATGAACTGAAAATTTACTTAAGATTAATTTAACTCGAAGGTCAACTGTATTTATCTGTTAAAGGATTATATTACCTAGATTTTCCTTCCCAGTGTCACCGTCAGCAAGAACAAGAACAGAATGTTTGTTTATTCATACATCTAGAATGTGTTCAAAGTAGTGCTTCTCAAGTTTTCTAGCCTGGGGACCTCCGGGACTCTTCCAGTGGAAGAGACAATGCTGGGAATTACACTGATCCTACTCATTCTACTAGAATCTGACACTAAGAAATTTTTTAAAGGTTTATTTATTCCCTACAAAATTACAAGCAAATAGATTACTGATGGCATACATGACTAAACTTAGTGCCAGCACCTTGATTCTTTCCAAGACACTGGCCCCTCTCCCCACTTCTGCCCTGGCCTCATCAGCCCTGGCAGAGGGCAAACCAGGTTTCAGTGCTATGAAGACATTCGGACTTCACAGACGCCGACCTCGGTGGCTGGGAACCCCATTTCCAAAACGTTGGCTTTAAAGTATCAATCAAGTGATGGTTTCATAATTATGGCTTTATTACATAATTCTAACTTTGGGACAGAGAGAAAGACTACTGTTTCAATAAAGCTAAAGGTCTAAGAAAGAGCTGGTTCCCATCTAAGTAAACAAACAACAAAGTAAAACTACAGAATACAAGGCACACACAAAGGCTATTAGCTCTTCCTTGTTGCTGTTGTTAGGTGCCATCGAGTCGTGTCCGACCCATAGCAACCCTTACAGGGTTTTCACTGGCTGACTGTTTCGGGATTGCCTTGGGAGTGGATTACCATGTCCTTCTCCTATTTTTGCTGTACTGGGAATTGAACTGGGGACTTCAGAGACAGCAGAGTGGTGCTCTATCAACTGAGCTAAATCCCAGCCCTCCCATTAACTCTTACTAGTTCACTATAAATTAATCACAACTATGCATAATTAACAGCACAGCAAGAGCTTGGGCATGCTGAGCTCACACTCTCCAGGGTAGTGAGAACTGGAGCTGCCAAAGCACGTACTGTATGATCCACTAGTTCTCAGGTATACAAACCACAGAAATCTCAAACCACCAAGCAAAAAGTACGGACAACTGCACTCAATGCAGCATGTGGAGAACAGCAAAAAACTGGAAATAAGCTAAATATTCATTGACTGGAGAATTAATAAGACAAGGACATTAATACAATAGTGTTAAATAAGTAATATAAAAATGAAAGACAGGAGTAAAATGCAGAGTACTCTACTGAGGGAAATATATAATCACAGAAATATATACAGAATAGTATAAACACATGAGTTTTTAAAGTAAGAATGTTAAAAAACAAAAAAAAAAGAAAAAGTAGATTCATGGGACCACATAAAACTACAGAGCTTCTGCACACAAAGCAAACCAACAACAGAGTGAAGAGACAACCCACAGAATGATAGTAAATAGCTGCCTGATATTAATCTGACGGGCTGGGATTTAGCTCAGTTGGTAGAGCGCTGCGCTGCAGTCTCTGAGGTCCCGAGTTCAATTCCCAGTGCCGCAAAAATGGGAGAAGGACCTAGCAATCCACTCCCAAGGAAATCCCGAAACAGCCATTGAAAACCCTATCAGGGTCGCTATGAGTCAGATACTGACTCGATGGCACCTAACAAAAACAACAACAATTCATCTGACAGAAGGTAAATGTTGTTGTTAGGAGCTGTCAAGTCAGTGTCTGACTCATGGCGACCCTACAAACAATAGGTGAAATAGTATTGTTAGTGCTTCTCTGCTATTCATAGGGTTTTCAATGGTGGATTGATTTTGGGGAGTGGGCTGCCGGGTCCTTCTCCCAAGCCTGCAGCACCTGGTGTTCCCAGGTGGTCTCCCATCCAAGTACTAACCAGGCTAGACCCTGCTTAGCTTCCAAGATCTGACGGGATCGGATGCCACAGTGGTACAGCTGCAGGCAGAAGGGTAATATCCAGAACATATAAGGATCCCACACAAGTCAACAGTACAAAAGTAAATAACCTGATTTGAAAAATGGGCAAATGGTGGGAACAGGTTTCTCTAAAAGAAGATATAGAAATGGCAGTAAAGAAAAGTTCAACATCACTCATCACCAGGGAAATGTAAACTAACGCTACAGTGAGAAATCACCTCACACCAGGCAGGAAGGTTATTATCTCACCTCACACCAGGCAGGAAGGTTATTATCAAGAAGATAAATGAAAGAAGTGCTGGTGAGCAGGTAGAGGAAAGGGAATCCCTGGACATGGCTGGTAGGACAGCAAGTGAATGCAGCCATCATGGAAAGTGGTGTGGAGATTCCTCAAAAATCAACAATGGAAATAGCAACTGCACTACTGGGCATGTAGCAGTCCCTCCTAAACCAGGATTTTGCTTTCTACTGTTTGTTACCCACAGTCAACCACGGTCCAAAAATATTAAGTGGAAAATTCTACAAATAAACAGCTAGTACATTTTAAAGTATATGCCATTCTGAGCTACAGTGCAAAAATTTCTTGCTGTTCCTTCTCGCTCCAGGCATGAATCATTCCTTTGCCCAGAAAATCTGTGCTGTATATACTACCCAGCCATCAGGCAGGAGCCATTTTGGTTATTAAAGTGACTGTCATGATACTGTAGTGCTTGTTTCCAAATAACCCTTATTTTACTAAATAATGGCAGCACAATGCAAAAGTAGTGCTACTGGTAATTCAGATGGGCCACAGAAAAGCCATAAGGTGCTTCCTTTAAGTGAAAATATGGGAAGTTCTTGACTTAATAAGAAAAAAATCATATACTGAGGTCACTAAGATCTACAGCAAGACAGGAAAAAACAATATATACAAGCATGCTTCATTTTATTGTGCTTCATAGGTAGTATTTTTTTTTTTACCAATAGAAGGTCTGTGGCAATACTGCATCAAGAAATTTAGCAGTGCCATCTTCCCAAGGGGTTCCGGTTTAGCTCACTTGACAGAATGCTGTTCTGCGCACTCTGAGGCCCTGGGTGCAATCCCCAGCACCACAACAATTGGAGAAGGACGTGGAAACCCAGTCCCAAAACAATCCTAAAACAATCAGCCATTGAAAAGCACATGAATAGTAGAGAAGCACTGACATAGTGCAGGGCATGGCACAGTATGGGGGAGTGTTTCTTTTCTATGTGTCAGACCCAACTCCATGGCACTTAACATCATCTTCCCAAAAGCATGTGCTCATTTCATGTCTGTGTGTCTTTTGGTGATTCTTACAATATATGTTACCTTTTTAGTGTTCTATCTTCAGGTTGTCCAAGATTTTGTTTTACTTGGTTCTACAGTTGGCACACACACAATTAGCAGAAATCAAAAGATACATCGCATCGGGAAAAGATGTTGCAAACGCACTCTAAAGTTATTCAGGCAGAAGGTTATTAGACAAGGTTTTTAGGTCTTATATTACACTGCTTTTGAGTGTTGTACCTTAAAATATATGAGCACTGGGTGCCTATATTAAAAAATATAGAGGCACAGGATGGCTAAAATATTGGAGTACAGGATGCAAACATTTATCACAAAAGGAAATTTGTAAAGTTATTCTAAACATCTGACAAAGGAGATCTCAAGTAAGACACAAATCTCCAGCAAGAGAGTCACTGTACAGTAATAAATAAGATGACTGTGCCAGGCAGGTGGCTGTGCCAGGCACAGCGACTCGGGAGGGAGGCTGAGACAGGAGGATCTTGAATTCAAGGCCAGAGGCGGCCTGCATAACTTAGATTCTGACTCAAGATAAGAAATAAAACAGGGGATGAGGGTGCATCTCAGTGGTAGAGCTCCCTGAGTTCAATTCCCCAGTACTGAAGAAAACAAAAAACAAAAAAGATGATCTACCAAAAAGTCACAAGAACTCCAACCTGACAAAACGTATAGTAAGACAGCCCCAGAACACATGGAGCAAAAACTGACAGAACCAAGGAGAGAAAGTGGCAAATTTGCAATGGTAGTGCATTTTCAACAGACCTCTCTCAGTAACTGATAAAACATGTGGGAAAATACCCTTACCAGTTAACTGTATCAAGAAATCAGAAATGGGCTAAAAGAAAAAAAAAAAGAAACAGTGAAAACTGAGATGTCCAACAGCACAGCACCAAGGGAAGCGGGAAGGCAAGTGGGGCAGAGCTTGCTTGCAGCAACCCACTGTCCAGGCAGCTGCTGCAGACCCTGGAGACAAGAACTTGCTCACTGCCACAAGAAGGAACCCAGGCCTCTAGGGACGGCATCCTTCTCTCAGGATGACCCGTTACCTCTACAGGCCTCCCCTCTCAATATGAACACAATGATGACCACATTTCAACACCAGGCTGGGTGCTATGACGCACGCCTATAATCCCAGCAGGGGGGAGGGAGGATCACGAGTTTGAGGCCAGAAGCAGCCTGCACAACTTAACAAGACCCTGTCTCAAAAACAAAGGAAATAGATAAGTAAATACATAAAGGGCTGGAGGTGCAACTCAGTGGTGTCTAACAGACCCTGAGTTCAAATGCCCAATACTGGGGAAAAAAAAATGTTTTTTTCAATGTAAGTTCCAAACAAGCCATATTCAAACCACAGCAACTTTCCTATAATTTTTTCCTGATAAAATTAATATTTATGTTTTAGAAACTTTTATTAATAACCCTGTCATATTTCTTTGCAAATGAATATATAGATTTTATTAAATTCCCTATAACTATAAAGTGGTAGTTTTCTTCCAGACTGAATTTTCATTATACGAATTATTCGTACTAAATATAAATATATTGTGAATCTGGGAACATTAAAAACTAAAAGCAAATTTCTGTTAAACCCATACCTTAATTAAAAACTGTTATGGTTTGAATCTAAAATGTCTCCAGAAGTCCGGAAGTCAAGCGTTTGAATGCGTGATCTCTGGATGGTGGCACTGTCCTAGGAGGCTATGGAACTTGAGGAGGTGCACCCTAGCCTGCAGAGCGGGGTTACTGAGGGTGGGCCATTGGAGGTTTTACCTGGACCCCAGGATCCAGTAATCTCTCTCTCCATTCCTAACCATCATGATGTGAGGTTCTCTACCACCGGACCCGCTGCCTGCCCCGTCATCGTGCCAGCCCTGCCTGTATGGACTGAAATCCTCTAAACTGTGAGGCCTAATACATCATTCCTCCAGTAAGTTCATTTCTGTCAGGTATTCTGCCATAGCAACACACAAGCTGACTTAACACAGGGACCATCTCCTGTCTTCCTTTATTTTAGATGTCCATGTGAAAGCCACTTCTACTAGGAGAAGGAAAGGTTTCTGGAAAACTTGATGTACACTGAGGAAAAACCTCCCCTGTCAACAAGGGAGGAGTCTCACCAGAGCTGGGACACGCCTCTACAGCTCTGTTGAAAAATCACACAGGAATCCCTAACAACGCCACTGAGTAGTCGCTACATGATGATGAAAGCAAAGACCTGGAAACTGCCAGAGCGAGGATCCCAGTTGAAATGTCCAATGTGTTAATATTTTTAAAGACCTCTCCCAGCAATTCAGACGCCTCTCCCTCTCCCTGGATCAATGAAACAAAGACCAGGAAGGACTCTCCACTGCTCTAGAAGGGCAACCATGAAAGGAACAGGCCAAACTACTGTTACCTTCAGAGAGACCTCTGAAGTTTTACGAAAGAATACATAGATAAGCTGTGTTCCACACAGGTCCCTTTACAATGATCGTCAACCCTCCTGAATCCCAGCCCTAGTCCAGGGGGAAGCACTGCTCCAAGTCACACCCCTCAAAGTTTACTTGCCAGGTCACATGAAGCACAAATCAGGATCCACACTATTCTCCAAAGTGGTCCCACCTCACACACTGTCACCAGCAATGCCCTGCCCACATCATCTTCAGTAAACAGCCCTGTCAAACTTACTGTGACCATGAACTCATGTGTTGACTTGACTGGGTCACAGGGGGCCCATATCAGACCAGCCTTTGTATCCCTGGATTGAGTTCACTGCCTCCCACTGGGCATGGGCACCATCAATCCACTGAAGGCCTCAACAGAACAAAAGGCAGAAGCAGGAGGACTTCATCTGTCCGGTCCCCTGCCTCGTTTCTTTTTCTTTTTTTTTTTTTCTTTCTTTTTTTTTTTTGCAGTACTGGGGGTTGAACCCAGGACCTCATACCTGAATGCTTTGCAAGTGATGGACCACTGAGCTGCACCCCCAGCCCATTTTTTTGACTTTTTGAGACAGGGTCTCACTAAGTTACACAGACTGCCTCTGGTCTCAAACTTGCAATCCTCCTGCCTCTGCCTCCCAAGCCTCTGGGATTACAGGCATGCGCCACTGTGCCCAGCTCCTCCCTCGTTTCTTGAGAGAGCATATCTCATTTCATTGCATCTTGGCTCCTGGCCTGGGATGCACAGCACTGGTTCCCCTGGCTCTCCCACGTCTCCAGCGTGAATAAAGGATGTGGTACTTCTCGGCCTCCATAACTGTGAGCCAGCTGCTCATAATAAGTCTCCTGTTATAATATCCTACCGCTTCTGTCTCTCTTGAGGCCTGACTAACATGCTTAAGTGTGCCAATCAGTGGATGAGAAATGCATCACATTTTAGTCCCCAGTAGGAAACAAAATCTGCGCAAGTCTGCAAGGCATCATTGTGCTGAGTAAAGTTGTCCCTTCTGAATCATTCCAGCTCTCACACATATGGTGCTAGTTTGAGGGGCTTTGTCTTTCTTGACAAAGGTCAAAGTCAAGACGATCACTGACTTGCAAGCAAATCAATCTGCAAAGTGGATCCTCCCTGTGTCCTAGGGTACCTCCCTCCAAAATCAGGAAACCACTGGGCTGTCTCCCTTTCCTGTGCTGCTCCAGGGTGGTGGCTGTATCAGGGTTGTGTGTGGCCTCATAAAATGAGCTGGGAAAGGATCTCTCTTTTTCTATTTTTTCAAGAAACATAGAGAAAACTAGAATTACCTGTTCTATGAATATTAGGGAAGAATGTTGTTCTGAAGTCAAAGCCAGGTGCTTTCTATGTGGGAAGATTTTTAGCTACCGCCTATCAATCTAGTATTACTGAAGTTTTCTATTTCTTAAGTCAGTTATAGGTAAGTTGCATTTTCCAGTAATTTATCCATTCCACCTAAAATCCTGAATTTATTGAGATGAAGTTGTTCTTAATATAATCTTACCAACTTAATCTCTGTGGATTTGTACCCACAGACCCCTTTCAACTTGAATATTGTGTACTGTCTCCTTATCCTTGATTAGTCAAAGGTCTGACTATCTGACTTTTCAAAGAATCAGCTTTGGGCTTTATTAGCCTCCCTGCTCAATGTATATTTTCCCTTTCATTAATTTATGCTTACTTCCTTTCCCTCCTCCGACTCTGGTTTATTTCCCTCCTTCTATCTGGTTTACTCTGTAGTTATTTCTGTAACCAAATCAGGATGCTTAGTTTATTAATGTGAGCTTTTCTTCTTTCCTAAAATGTACTATATTAGGCTGCTTTAAACTATATTACACAACTTTGAAAGTATTTTTGTTAGCACTTGGTCTTAAATATTTTCTAATTTCCAGTCAGATTCCTTTCTGAGCTACAAGTTATTTATAAGACATCTTAAATTTCCCTAGGTAAGGGAGTTTTTCTCATTACTTTTTTGTAAATGACTTCTACTCTAACTGCCTGTGGTAAGAGAATGTGCTCCAATGACAGTGTCCTTTAAAATCTGTAGAGGTTTTATGGTCTAGCTGGCAGGTGGTTAATTTCCACCCACATTCTACATGTACTTCAAAGGCATGACTAGTCATCAACCACTGCGGACCGGGGTTCACACAGGTGCACATCACAGACGCTCGGCAGGCCAGGCCAAATGGCCAATGGACTCTAAATCTTATTTAATATTCAGGTCGTTTTACAAATAATTTAAAGAAAAATAAAAAGACAATGAAAATAACTCTATTAGTAATTTTAACAAAAATTTAAACATACCAAGCCCATATTTTTATTACATTATTTTCCTGGCATCTGCATGTATGTGTACTTACACACACACACACACACACACACACACACACACCTGGTTGTTGTTGTCGTTAGGTGCCATGGAGTCAGTGTCCTACTCATAGCGACCCTGCATATACCAGGTGAAACCCTATTGGTAGTGCTTCTCTGCTATTCATAGGGTTTTCAATGGCAGACTGTTTTTTGGGAGTGGGTTGCCGGGTCCTTTTCCCAAACTTACAGCTTCTAATGTTTCCAGGCAGTCTCCCATCCAAGGACTAACCAGGGCCAGCCCTGCTTAGCTTCCGAGATCTGATGGGATCAGAAGCCACAATACTACAGCTGGAGGCACACACCCCTTTTGTTGTTGTTAGGTACTGTCGAGTTGGTATCTGACTCATAGTGACCCTCATAGGGTTTTCAATGGCTATTTTGGGATTGCCTTGGGAGTGGATTGCCAGGTCCTTCTCCCATTTTTGCGGTGCTGGGAATCGAACTCGGGACCTCAGAGACTGCAGCGCAGCGCTCTACCCACTGAGCTAAATCCCAGCCCACACACCCCTTACAAGTATATAAATATAGATAAATATACCATATATTCTTGGTACTAATCCACACCCTTTCAACAGTTTTACAGGGCTACAAAATCAGATGTGGATAACAATCCTGTGTGGATTACACTAGATTGGATTTGTTCAAAACAGCTCTGCTTTCACAAATCCAATATGCACCATTCTGATCCACAACTAACTCTGTAGCCCTGGAAAACTGCTGAAAGGGTACAGATTAAAATTAAGAGTATATAGTACGTATACTCATACATAGGGCTTGGGTTTGGCTCAATTGGTAGAGTGCTGCCCTGCACTCTCTGAGGCCTCGATTTAATCCCCAGCACCACAAAGACAAGAGAGAAGGATGTGGCAATTCACTCCTGAAGCAATCCCAGAACAATCAGCCAATGAAAACCCGCTCGGGGTCGCTATGAGTTGGACTTAACTCAATAGCACCTAACAACAACATACTCATATAGACTCACAAACACATCAAGAGAGGACTATGTCACTTGAATGAAACTCTTTAATGAACAGACATAAACCAGGAACACACAGGTTTATAAAAACTGATTCTAGATTTCAAATGCATTTCTGATAGGTTATTTTTGGTTCTTCTTGCACTTCCATTGTAGAAATACAGTGTTTCTGAACACACTGTTGAGAAGGCAACCATACTCTTTGCTCCCAAACTTCCAAGTACTTTTATTTTAGATGAGTAAACATCAGTAACAATGATTACGCTGACGAATGGTGTTCCATTCTATGTCGTCTACTTCTTCCCTATCCCCTTTGTACACAATCCACCTTCAACACTTTAAATTTATAAACGATATGAAGTAAATGTTCACACACAGACATCACGTGAGACTCAAGACTATTGTCACACATCCTCTTAGCACAATCAGTTTTGATGGCTAATCATCCACTCCTTTGGAGTTTCCACAAGAGTAGAGGATATTTCTGTCTCATTTACTACAGTATCCCCAGATCTTAGTCAGTACCTAATACATAGCAGTCTTCCCACAAACATATTATATGAATGAATAAAATCTATGCCTCCTTTCTTTTTTAGTTAGTTCCTAATGAAGACGCTTTACAGTAGAAACTTTTTAAATACACAAATACTGACCACCTACTCCGCATCCATTCCCTCCTCCCATTTCCTAAAGTTGGCCTTATTTTTGTCCTGGCATCTGTCCTTACTCCCGATAGTCCGTATGTTTGGAAGATGAAACCACTGCCCTATCAGGAGTGGGTGCTAGGTAATTTATGCTCATTAGAATGGCCCATTACCCTAAGCAGTCAAATCAAG
This sequence comes from Pedetes capensis, assembly GCA_007922755.1. Lineage (NCBI taxonomy): Eukaryota > Metazoa > Chordata > Mammalia > Rodentia > Pedetidae > Pedetes > Pedetes capensis. The sequence goes on along the minus strand of VMDO01000194.1, from coordinate 99,245 downwards.
GTCAATCTGAAGGCTCCCACTTGGACTGGGGAAGAAGTATTCTCTTCCTGTCAACAGTCATGCATCAATGTGACACTAGAGAACTACTGAAGATTCTGGCTACCAAGCTGAGGCTGAAGCTGGCATACAGAGAAAAGAGACAAAAGAATTTGAGAAAAACTCAGAATCACTAGATTCAGACACCCTAAAAGCCTTATATGCCTGCAGCCGTAACACCATGGCTCCAATCCCATCAGATCTCGGAAGCTAAGTAGCATCAGACCTGGTTAGTACTTGGGTGGGAGACCACTTGGGTACATCAGGGGCTGTCGGCTTAGAGAGAAGGCTTGGAGAGAAGGCTTGGGAGAAGGACCTGGACACCCACTCTCCAAAATCAATCTGCCACTGAAAACCCTATGAATAGCAGAGAAGCACAACAGAAGTGTTTTATCTGTTGTACACAGGGTTGCTACGCATCGGACACCAACTTGATGGCACCTAACAACAAGAGCCTTATAGTTTAGTCAAGTTGAGACAATTTTTCTGTCACATGACACGAAGCGTTCACCATAAACTAGATGAAAGCTTACAAATGATAAACTGGTTCTGCTTCATTCCCCAACTATTCTGGAAGGAAATGATCTTGACTGATGGGAGCCTAAGGATTAGGCCTAATTACTACTGGGAATTTCTAGACAAAGCTGGAGTGGGAGAGGGTGCAAGTCAAGTTAAGGAGCAGGACCTTATTTGCATGAGTCAACAATCCCCCAAAGCTATAGTGCACCAGTTCCTCAAGGGCATCATCACTCCTTAAAGTACTTTTATTTACATCTCCTCATCCAGGATTTGGGCTGGGATTTAGCTCAGTTGGTAGAGCGCTGCGTTGCAGTCTCTGAGGTCCCGAGTTCAATTCCCAGCACCATAAAAATAGGAGAAGGACGTGGCAACCCACTCCCAAGGCAATCCCGAAACAGTCAGCCATTGAAAACCCTATGAGGGTCGCTATGAGTTGGATACTGACTTGACAACTGCACCTAACAACAACAACATCATCCAGGATTTGGGCCACCTTGTACTTCAATTAAATATGAAGTGGCTAGCTTAAAAATATATTACCTAGTCAAGTATTATAGTAACTACTAACTTGGTGAAAGCACTTTTGTATCCTAAGATTTATCAGAATTCAAGCTTCCAATAAATAGGACTTAATTTTTTTCTCCGTGTCCTATTACCAATCAAAATCAAAGCCTCCCACTTTTGCCCAGCATCCCCATCTCTCTGGCATACCTCTGTAAAAAGTGAGGTCATTTCTCCCTCTCCAACAGGACAAGGTTGATTGTGCAAACTGTGCAAACTGTGGCACTTATCTCCACCCTGAAAACATCCCATTAACCCCTCATACACTCGCAGGCATCATCACATTCCTATCAACTAAAGTGGAATGATTTCTAGGATGTATCGTTAACTGCAAAAAGTAAAAAGAGTATATATAGAAGGCTACTTGTGTAAGAAAGAATGGAAGCCAGGCAAGGTGGTGCACGCCTATAATCCCAGCAACTCAGGAGGCAGAGGCAGGAGGATTACAAGTTCAAGAGGCAGCCTACATAACTTCGCAAGATCCTGACCGAAAATTAAAAAAAAAAAAAAAAAAAAACCTGAAAAATGTGCTAGGGGTGCAGCCCAGTGGTAGAGCACTTGCAAAGCCTGCCATGAGGCCCTGGGTTCAACCCCATAGTACTGAAAAAAATAAATAAAGAGAGTAAGTAGAAATAGGTAAGTAGTGTATATTCCTTGGTTTTGCAAAAAAGAACATATGAAGGATAATCTAGAGGCTAAAGAGATTCATTAACATCCTCAAGAATGGGAACTAGAGGAAAGGTATGAAAGAAAGATAGTAGGTACTGACACTTTTTAATATATATAGCTCTGAACAGTTCTAAAACCATGTTATTGGTTTATATGTTCAAAATAAGCAGCAGTGAGGAAACCTGAATTAATTTCAATGGAAGAAAACAAAACCACACTGAAGGAGAAACCTTCAACACTATTTTTAGGACTATGTATTGGAGTATCCTACAGCCGCAGACAAAAGACAAAGGGCTATAAACACACTCCAGTTAGAGGGCACATCCCCCCCAGCAGGGTGGATCAGCAACTGTGAGCCTGCTTTCTGTACATTACAGGATGGACAGCAGACTCGAATGTGGAAAGGAAAAGTAGGGTGAGCTCTGTGGCAATGAGCTGGAAAGGCTGGGTCATACAGCCCATGGCTTTGAACACACAAACACAGAAGTTGATTAAGTAGCTATGTATGTGCATGTTATCTGGCCCACTTACTTATCTGCCTATTTCTTAGCTCTCTCTCAGGAAAAGCCCTACAAGCAAAGGCACTGAAGTAACGAACAAGCATGCGGGGCACGAACATTCCCACCAGACAGAATGCGGGACCTCCCTCTTGGACTGAGATAGGGTAAATGGTAAGCAGGCACCTTCCCTTCAAATACTCGAAAGGGCTGCTTCCAATACTGACCAGCATGGAGGGACACGCTGGGATGTGTGTGTGGGCGGGGGGGGGGGGGGGGGTGACTGAAACAGCTTCTTCTCAAAGGCAATAAGCAGACTGGTGTGAGGTAGGGGTCCACTTAGAGCAGTAGCCTTGCTGACCTCAGGAGATCAGAGTTCAGGGAGGTGGAAGTGGCTGGGCTTGCAGGGCAGGGAAGTGGAGGAGGAGAGAGCCTCTCAGAGAAAGAACATCAACCACTTGCCCTGGGGCCCCTCCCACTTGAAGCTGAATACAGAACTGCCTTCCCCAAGCAGTCATCAGAGAAAGGTAAACCACCAGGGAACAGTGATCTGAACAAATCCTGCAGAAGACAGCAGGCTGAAAGGTACTGTAGGTGTGCCCAGCAGGAACACCCAGGGCCAGCAGCAACTCCAGGGAACAAAAGGACACTGTAACAAAGACCACCAGGAGGGCTGGGGCTCATCTGTCACCAAACAAAGCCAATTCAGGTGGCTAGTGTAACTCAAGAAAGGAAAATTCACCAGATGGTCATAGCTGGGAAGGAATAAGAAGGGTATAATATCCACTATCACAAATTTTTAACCAGAGTAATTTAGATTGGTATTTAAATTAATTATATTGCCTTAACTTTCACAGAGAATATAAAAGCATTAGCTACCTCCATCTATTTCAACCTCAAGTTAATCAAATGGTAATTCTAATCTGGGGGTTTATTGTTGTTGTTGTTGTTGTTGTTAGGTGCCATCAAGTCTGACTCATAGTGACCCTCATAGAGTTTCCAATGGTTGATTGTTTTGGGATTCCCTCGGGAATAGATTGCCTCGACCTAATCCCATAATCAGGGGGTTTGTTGTTGCTGTTGTTGTTGTTGTGTGCCATCAAGTCATGTCTGACTCATAGTGACCCTCATAAGGTTTTCAATGGCTGTTTCAGGATTACCACAGGAGTGGACTACCACGCCCTTCTCCCATATCAGGGGGTTTAGGAGCCATAAAACTTAAGACCATTCTAACTCATACTGGCTTTCCTATCTAACACTCAGTCCAGTGATGCCAGCGATGAACACAATATTTCTTCAACTATGACTTGTATAACTGTTTGCATATCACTCGTCAATCACTCAAGAAACATGAGCATTTTCACTGGGTGACAAGATGCACCTATACCACCTCTATGGCCACGCCTCTCCAGCTTCTTCCAGCAGAGCCTAATGTCCCTTGGCCTGGCTCCTCCAGCTGCAGGGGGCCAGCTTCCATGAAATGGACTGGGACAAGCAAAGAGGAGAGAAAGGAGCTGAATTAGGATGAGGGGTCCAGCAAGGGCAAGCTGGAAGCCAGTCCCACCTGGTTTCTGTATGGCCCTGGCTGTGGTTTGGACATGATGTGAGCATGTCGTTAAAGCGTTCAGTTACTCAACTTTAATCCACACAGTGAGATATCAGGATGAAAACTAAATCTGGCTATAGTGTTTAGAGGTGAGGACTCTGGGGAATGATTAGGATTAGATAAGGCCTTTAGAGGGCAGAGCCCATGACTGAATTCCAGTTACTTCATACAAAGAGAGAAAGACAAGATGGGATGGGAACAACACTCTTTCTTGCTCACTCGTGCACATGCTCCCTGACTCTTGTGCCATATGATGCACTACACTGCCTTAGGAGTCTGCTAACAAGAAGTCCATCACCATATGAGACTCCTAGACCTTCCACATCCTGAACTATAAGCCAAAATAAATCTCTTTTCTTCATAAAATAGCCTGACCCAAGCATTTTGTTATAGTAATAAAGAACAGACGCACATGTCCTTCAAGCTAAGAATGACCATTACTTGTTTAAAGAGTTATAAAAATAAAATTAAACAAAGATTTTATGAGGCCCACAAGGCTAACAGCTCATGACTGAGAAAGTTTACCAACCCCAGTATGGACTAAGACAGTCTAGATTAAAGCAAACTGTGCTGCTCAAGATCAACTGCCAGACCAGGCACAGTGGTGGATGAAAGTAATCCCAGTGACTGGGGAGCAGAAGCAGGAGGATCACAAGTTTGAGACCAGAGGCAGCCTTGGGATGTAATTCAAAATAGAAAAAATAAAAAAGTAAAAAAACTGGGCTGTAGGTGCATCCCAGAAGGTAAAGTCCTTGCAAAGTATGTATGATGCCCTGGTTTCCACACCTCACTACCACAAGAAAAAATAAATTCTAGGAGACTGATAAGCTACTGCTGCTGTTGTTAGATGCTGTTGAACTGGGAGTGAATCATAGCAAATTTATGTACAAAAGAACAGAACACTTCCTGATTCTGTGCCAGGTACACAATCTTTCTTGCTTAAGTGCATTGTTGCAGACACTGTGTCAATCCATCTAGTTGAGGGTCTTCCTTTTTTTTTCATTGACCTGCCACTCTCCCAAGCATGATGTCCTTCTCTAGGGATTCATTCCTCCTGAGTACATGTCCAAAATATGTAAGACACAGACTAACCTTCCTTGTTTCCAAGGAGTATTCTGGATGTACTTTTTCTGGGACAGATCTGTTGGTTCTTTTGGTAGTCCACGGTATATTCAATATTCACCTCCAACACTATAATTCAAAAGAATCAATGCTTTTCCTGTCTCCCTTATTCAATGTCCAGCTTTCACAACCATATGATGTGACTGAAAATACCATGGCATGAGTCAGGCGCACCTTTGTCTTCAATGTGACATCTTTACTTTTCAACACTTTAAAGAGGTCTTTTGCAACTGTTTTTCCCAATGCAATCAGTCTTTTGATTTCTTGACTGCTGCTTGAGTGGGTGTTGATTATAGAACCTAAAACAAAATCTTGGACAGCCTCAATCTTTTCTCCATTTATCATGAAGTTACATACTGACCCAGTTGAAAGGATATCTAGTTTGTTGATGCTGAGGTGCAATCCATAGTGAAGGCTGTGTTCTTTGATCTCCATCAGCAAATGTTTCAAATCCTCTTCAGTTTCAACAAGAAGAGTTAAATCATCTACAAAATGCAGGTTGTTAATGAGTCTTCCTCCAATTTTGATGTCACATTCTTCTTTATCAGGTCCAGCTTCTCAGATTATTTGCTCAGCATAGAGATTAAAGAAGGACAGTGAAAAGACAAAGCTCTGAAGCACACCTTTCTTGACTTTAAACCAGGCAGTGTTTCCTTATTCTGTTCAAAACGACTGCCTCCTGGTCCATGTACAGATTCCTCATGAGTACAAATAGGTGCTCTGGTATTCTCATTCTTCACAATGTTATCCATAATTTATTATGCTGCACAAAGTCAAATGCCTTTGCATGGTCAATAAAACATAGATAGGCATCCTTCTGGTATTTTCTGCATTCTAATATTCATCTGACATCAGCACTGATGCCCCTGGTTCTACACCCTCTTCTGAACTTGGCTTGATTTTCTAACAATTCCCTGTCATATACTACTGCAGTCATGTTTGAATGATCTTTAGCAAAATTTTACTAGCATGTGATATTAGTATCATCCAATTAATTTCCACATTCAGTTGGATCCCCTTCCTTGGGAATATGCACAAATATGGATCTCTTCCAGTCACCTGGCCAGGTAGCTGTTTTCTGAATCTCTTGGCATAAATAAGTGAGCACCTCCAGTGCTGCATCTGTTTGTTGAAACATCTCTATTTGTATTCTATCAATTCCTGGAGCCTTGTGTTCTGCCAATTCCTTCAAGGCAGCTTCCACTTTGTCCTTCATTACCACTGGTTCCCAATCATATGCAACCTCTTCAAATGGTTGGTCATCCACCAATTCTTTCTAGTATAATGACTGTGTATTCTTTCCATCTTCTTTGATGATTCCTGTGTCATTTAATATTTTTGCTGTAGAATTCTTCACTATTGCCACTCAAGGCTTGAATTTTTTCTTCAATTCCTTAAGCCCAAGAAAAACAGAGTGTATTCTTCCCTTTTGGTTTTCTATCTCCGGCTCTTTGCACAGGGCACTGTAATAATTGATTTTGTCTTCTCCAGCTGCCCTTTGAAATTTTCTGTTTGGTTCCTTAACTTTGTCATGTCTTCCTTTTATTTTAGCTGCTCCACATTCAAGGCCAAGAGTCTCTTTTGACATGCAATCTGGTCTTCTCTTTGTTTCCTGTCTTTTTAATAACCTTCTGCTTTCCTCATGAATGTTGTCTTTGATGTCATGTCACCATCTGTCTGGTCTTTGGTCATCAGTGTCTAACAATATCAGTTTCAGTTTGAACTTTCCTATGAGCAGTTGATGGTCTGATCCTCCATCAACACCCAGTCTTGTTCTGACTTTTGATACTGAACTTTTCCATCATCTCTTTCCACAAAAATGCAGTCAATTTGGTTCATGTATGTTCTATCTGATGATTTTCATGTGTACAGTTGCCAGTTTATGTTGGCAAAAAAAATGTATTTGCAATGAAAAGGTTGTTGGTCTGATAAAATTCTATCATGCGATTTCCAGCATCATTTCTGTCACCAAGACCATATATTCCGACTACTGAGCCTTCTTGTTTCCGACTTTTGCATTCCAGGCATCAGTAATTATCAATACAACCTGATTGCAGGTTTGTTGTATTTCAGATTGCAGAAGATGATAAAAATATTCCCTATCTTCATTGTTAGCCTTAGTGGTGGATGTGTGAATTTGAATAATAGTCACATAAGCATATGGATATTATTCTATCACTGACAGCGTTGTACTTCAGGATAGATCTTGAGATGTCTTTTTTGATAATGAATGCAACCACATTTCTCTTTAATCTGTCATTCCCTGCATAGTATACCATATGATTATCTGATTCAAAATGGCCCATGCCAACCCATTTTAGCCCAATGATGCCTAACTAGAATGTTGATGTTTATGTGTTCTATTTCCCTTTTGACAATTTGTAATTTTCCTAGATTCACACTACGAATATTCTACATTCCTATTAATAGATGTTTATAGTAGTTCCTTCTCATTTTGAGTTGTGCTGTATCAGCAAATGGAGGTCCTTGAAGCTTTACTTCATTCCCTTCATTAAGATCAACTCTACTTTGAATGGGAGAAGGGCCTGGCAATCCACTCCCAAGGCAATCCCGAAGCACTCAGCCATTGAAAACCCTACAAGGGTCGCTATGAGTTGGATACCGACTTGACGGCACCTAACAACAACTACTACTTTGAGGAGGCAACTCTTGCCCAGTCATCCTTTGAGTGCCTTCCAAACTTAGGGGCTCATTCTCTGGAACTACATCTGACAGTGTTTCTCTGCTATTCATAGGGCTTTCAAAGGCTAATTATTTTGGAAATGGTTAGCCAGGACGTTCTCTCTAGTCTGTCTTAGTCTGAAAGCTCAGCTGAAACCTGTCCATGGTGGGAAAGGTCCAAGTCACATTTCAAACAGTTGTAACACTAAGTACTAAAGCTGCTGTTTTCATCTCCACTTGCCCCCTTATTTCAAGCTTATGAGGGAAGAAAGTGGTTGGATTTACTTGTACCCTAGGTACTATGCGACCCTGACCATATTTCAAGAACAAGTCACTTCTTAGTCATATAAGCTACCTTCACATGCTCTGTAGCAAAGCTCATTTCATGACACCTTGCCAATGCTACTTCCTCAACATCTAAAATAGTCACACAGTCCTCTCAAGAACTATTTGCTAAGCACCTCCCATGACGAAGGCACTGTTCTCACGACAGACCCCTGTCCTAATTCCAGTGAAGGAGCTTCACTGTGGGGGAGGCAGGCTGATCATAAGTAGTAAAAAGCAATTTCAGGAACCGAAAAGTTCAAAGATGAATCTCTACAATAGGAAAATGTGACAGAGGTGGGGGAAGTGGGCAGGCCTGCTGTGGTGTGAGTGAGGAGGGAACAATGGTCTAAGATGACATCTGAGCAGAGACCTTTCCAAGCAGAGGGAACACTGAGTACAGTGAGTCTAGGAGGAGAATGGACTTTGTCTAGGGAGAAAGCAAGAAGGGCTGCGGGCCCAAGTGGAATGGACAAGAGGCAGCAGGCGGGGCACAAGGTGATGTCCAGCTTAGGCTAACCCTCACACACTTGCTAACGGGTTCCTGTGCTACTAGAAAAATAGCCACAAACTTCAGGAACTACCCATGGGTTCTGGATCAGAAGTCTACATTGGGCTGGCACGTCCTCCTGGAGGCGCCACACGGCTCAGGGTCCTCGCCTCTCCCCATGTCTTGAGGCTGATCCTGCTTCTTGGCTCGTGACCCCTCCTTTTTTGCACCATTCCAACTTCTGGGTCCTGGCATCGCTTCTCCTCCTTAGATTCCTCCTGCCTCCCTCTTATGCGGCCTCTGGCTTTTACACGGGGCCCACAGGATGAATCAGGAAAATCTTACCCTCTCAAGGTCTGTAACTCACATCTGCCAAGCTCCCTTTGCCACATATGGTCTCATGTTGACTAGTCCCAGGCTCCACATGTGGACAGCTCTGGGGCCACGAACCTGCCTCTCGGATATTTTATTTCTGAGAACCATCTGAAGCAGGGCAGTGAAGTAACCCATTCATTCATTCATCCATTCATTCATTTATTTATTCGAGATCACTTGGAAAAGTGCTGTAAGAGGACAAGAGTGGGAGGAGAGAATGAGTCAGCACGTCATCACTAATGGATATTTCCTATTTGTTTAAAAGAAAATAATAGCTACAGAACCTAAAATAGTATGTAGGTAGGTTTTACGAAAATGGAAATAGAGTCAGAAATGAATTACAGCCAATCAATTGTTACTTCCTTGAAAAGGGCAGGAGTACTGAGTCATTGTTAATGACAGGTGTTAATGGCAGCTGCGAATGGAGAGATTAAAGTTAAAGTAATTGTAATAGTAAAAGGTCATAAAAGAAAAGGAGGCCTCAAACCCATGATCTAAGTTTCCACCTTAAGAAGTCAAATAAAGATGAAGTTAAACCCCAAGCACACAGTCAAGAAAGTCAAGGAAACAGAGAAAAAAAGCAAAAGAAAAAATATCAAGGAAGCCAAAAGCCAGATCTTTGGAAAGATCAACAAAGTGATTAATATTCTTCCACCATTTCATGAAAAAACACAGAAATAATCAAGACAAAAAGATGAATGAAGAGACTCAGGCATGGTGGCACAAGTGTGGGATCCCAGCAGTCTGGGAGGCTGAGGCAGGCAGACTGCGAGTTTCTGGCCAGCCTGGCCTACAGAGCAAGACCCTGTCTTAAAAAAACAAAAAACAAACAAAAAACAAAATGAAAGAATGAAGATGAGGCAAGGCAGAAAGACAGCAAAAGTTAAGAGGACATGGGAAAGAAAGAACTGTCACCCCGTGATCTGGTTTAAGTCACACTGGCTGAGAATCAAGAATTTTAACACAACTAAAAAAGAAAACTGTTACAAGAACTGCCTGCATAGGCACATTATTTTGGGGAGATATTGCAAATGAAAATGTTAAAGTAGCCACACTTAGGCTCACAATGTATATAACCTTTGAGTTTATCCTTACTTTCTCCTCTAATCCCATGCTTCTCTGGGACTCTCACCACCAAGATTACAGGCTATGTTTACAACCAACGTGGCTACATAACTTCTTCATGTCTACATGTAATAAAAATATTTTTTACTATTTTGACCTATGCATCTTAACTGTGCTCCTCTCTTATCTATAGATCTATACAATACACCTTCTGGGCCACCTTTGAACAATGTTACTTCAAAAGCCACAAAACCATATATACATATACATCTGCTGCAAATCCCTCGGCGTGTTTTTGTCTCTCTGAATGCCTGGGCTTTACCCCCAAGTATGTACTATCTCTTACCTCTACTAAACAAACTCTCTGACTTTGTTTCACTTTGACTCATCCTGAAAAATTCTTTTCTTACAGTCAAGCCAAGGACCCAGCTCCACCTGCATGGAGGTGCGCTGGGGTGGGCACCTGCTCAGGCTAGGGGGCAGCACTGAGCTGTGCATCGCCCTGCCTCTGAAAAAAGAGAATTATAGAATTGATACATACTAAAATAAGAATAAAGACTACAGACAACTTTATGCCAACTTGGAAACTCAGATAAAACAATTTCCTTCGAAAACACAAATTACCAAAACTCACTCAAAAAGAAACAAGTAATTTGAATAGCCTTGTGTCTGTGAACGAGATTAAATTCATAATTAAAAATCTTCCCACAGAGAGAACTAGACCAGATGGCTGTGTTGGTGAATTTTACTAAACAACTACGAAATAATATCAATTCTACATGAACTCTGTCAGAAAAATAGGAAGGACACTTTTCAAATCATTTTATGAGATCAGCATGACCCTGATACCAAAAATAGATATTACAAAAAAAAGAAAATGACTTTTCTTATAAATATAATCATAAAATCTCTCAACAAAATTTTAGCAAATCAAATCCTGATATTTTAACATATAAAATGGGTAATACCTCATAACCAGTAGAGGTTCATTCTAAGAATACAACATTGATTAATATTTGACAATCAATAATTTACCATATTGGGCCGGGCGTGGTGGCGCAGGCCTGTAATTCCAGCGGCTCGGGAGGCGGAGGCGGGAGGATCGCAAGTTCGAGACCAGAGGCAGTCTGCGTAACTTAGCGAGACCCTGTCTCAAAAAGTAAAAAAAATGGGCTGAGGTGCAGCTCAGTGGTCCAGCACTTGCAGAGCATGCAGGCTCGAGGCCCTGGGTTCAACCCCCAGTATGGCAAATAATAATAATAATAATAATAATAATAATAATTTACCGTATTAATGGGCTGACAAAAATATAACTATCTTAACGCACAAAAGATACCTGACAAAATTCAATTCATGCTTATGATTTCAAAAAAATAAAAATAAAAATTCTGGTCAAGGAATGTAGCTCAGTGGTAGGGCACCTGCCCAGCATGCACAAGGCCCTGGGTTCGATCCTCAGTGCCAAAAACAAAATGTTGAAAAACAAAACCAAAAAACAAAACAAGCGAATAAAGCCTCGGCAAATAACGAATAAAGTGCACTTTTTAATCTGATAAACTGTATCTATGCAAACCAGTTAATCTTTTATATTCACAGGCAAAAGACAGAATGCATTCTCCGTAAACCCACACAAAACCAAGGATGACGCTCTTACTGTGCTTATCCAACCTGCAACCACGGTCCTACTCAATATAGTAAGAAAAAAATAAAAGTCAAACACCGTGGAAAATAAGTAAAACTGTTTGCATTTGCAGATAATTTGACTACCTATGCAGAAAAACCCACGCTATCTCCAAAAATAAAAGCTCCTAAACCTAAAAAGTGAGTTTAACAATGTCTCAGGATACAAAGACAATCTAGAAAAATCAACTTCACATACATACACACATACACACACACACACACACACACACACACACACACAGACTAAATACACATACAACTAAAAAGGAAAACTGTTGTGAGAACTGCCTGCATATATATATGCAATTATGAACAGAAATTTGAGAGGTAAACTGAAACGAAATGCCACTTAAAGTAGCATCAAAAGCCACGAAATCCATACGAAGAAATAAATTTAACCCACTGTGCCTGCTGTGGTTTGGAGATAGCAGAGCATGTCCCTCAAGGGTTCATGTCTGGGGAGCTTCAGCCAGTGTGGTGTTATGTGGAGGTGGTGGGACATTTGAGAGGCAGGGCCCAGTAGGAAGTCAGGTCACTGGGACGCAGGCGGTGCTGCTCTTGGAGGGGAATAAAACAGTTCTCCCGAAATGCCAGTTAGTCTGAGAGATGTTGGGGATTTTTAAAATCATATCCCACAACTAGGGGCCCTCATGACAGCCTGAGGGCTGACCCCTAGTTAACCCCAGGGCTCATCTCACTCACTCAAACCAGCCCCTCCCATCGAGTGGGCAAAGATGGCCCCTGGCCAGCCTGACCTGCTCTAACCACCCTAATTTTGATTGGCTCCCCTCAGCATTTTCAGGTAATAACTGTCCCCACCTGGCAGGTATGTCAGTTTACCCACTGTACCTGTCAGGTGTGTGCTCTGATTGGCTGTATCCCACCATGTGACCCCTCCAGAACCCTATAAAAGTAGGGCTCCTAGACCCTTACTTCACCCCACTGATCCTCACCTCTCTGACCGTCCCTCAACTGCTACCTGAACCCCATCACCTGGATTAGCGCTCCCTACTCCAGCAAGATCTTCTAGCAAGCGGGCGGGATCAAGCCCAGGGGCCCGAAAGAGCTGAAGGATCCAAGCAAGCCATGAAGAGCCTCCCAATTCCTCCCATCCTTGGGAAGGAGGGAGGTAGAGAAGGCGAACCGCGAGAGGCAAGATCAACTGACCTCCAAGGAACACCAGCGGCTGTGGCTGTGCCTTTAAGGCTGAGCTGTACCAGCACTCAGCCTGCAGCATTCCATGCTGCAGGCCTAGAGTCAGCACTTAGAGGGTATAGAGTTCTGCTCTATAGGGGCTACTTGCTCCTTGCTCTCCATCAGAGGAGCACCCAATAAACCTTACGTACCCTTTTCACCATCAGAAGGTTTCCCAAAGTCCTTCATTTACGCCACCGGCCAGTTTGTTATGTTGAGAGTTTGGCCCTAATTTTAGCCGGGCTAGAGCTAAAACCCCAACAGAGAGAGTAGCTTTTTATGAAACAGTAAGTCTCGCTTCCTCCCTCACAGGTGTTCCTGCCACTCTGATGTCATCCTCCATGAGCTGATGCAGCAAAGGGGCCTTCACAAGAGCCCAAACCTGAGGAAGCTGCCCAATCTTGCACTTTCAGCTTTCAAAACTCTGTGCTAAATAAACTTCTTTTGTTTACAAATTACACCGTCTCAAGGACTGTGTTACAGCAACAGACAACTAATACAATGTCTAAGATGTATACACAGTAACTAAGACAGTGTGGTTTTGACATTAATCAAACAGCACAGAGAACCTGGACCTAACCCACACATATGTAATGTCAACTGGGATTTTTTTCAGTAAGGTCTCAAGATCACTCAGTGAGGAGGAAATGGGTTGTTTCAACAAATGGTGCTAGATGGATTAGATATGTATATGCAAAAAATAAAAACAAAAACAAAAAGAACCCGTGGTGTAATAAAAAATACATTTGGTCTTATGTCCAGGTTTCTGGTACAGAGTTCAAAAAACCTTGAGAAATCCTAAGTCATAGCAGTTCTTCTTCCTCAAGCCAGCCCTGCTGAGTGCCATGGTGCACACCTGCAACCTCAGCAACTCTGGAGGCCGAAGCAGGAAGGTCTCAAGTTCAAGGCCAGAGGCACCCAGTGGCACAACTTACCGAGACTTCGAGACTTCGTCTCAGAATAAAAAATTAAAAAGGCCTGGGGGTAAAGCTCAGTGGTGAAACACTTGCCTAGCATGTGGAAGGCCCTGGGTTTAACCCAAAGTACTGAAAAAAGGAAAGAAAAAAAGAAAAAAGAAATAAAGCCATACCTTCTCAATCAAACCTGAACTTATGCTAATGAGGTGACTCTCCAGGACCTCTAGAGAGCTTCAGGATGGGGACCGGCCACCAGGAAGATCAAGTCATGATTAGAGGGTTGGACCTTTCAGCCTGGCCCCTACCCCACCCTGTGGGCAGGGGTGAAGGACTGGAAATAGGTGCTAAGCCACCAATGGGCAAGGATTTAATCAATTGAGCCTACATCATGAACTCTCCACAGAAACCCCCGTACACAAGGTTTGGGGATCATCCAGGTTGGTGAGCACATTGAATGTTTAGGAGAGTGGCATGCTGTAAGAGAACATGAAAGCTCTGCAACCCCTGGACCCCAATCTGCCCTGTGTATCTCTGCCATTTAGCAGCTCCTCTGCTTGATCCTTTATAATAAACCAGTAAAAGGCAGAAAGTAAATGAAGCACTCTGCTGAGTTCTGTGAGTTGAACTAGCAGCTCCCACTCATGACACCAATTGTGAGGTCTTTTTTGTAACACCACTTCTGACACCAAATGTGTGGGGGGGTCCGTAACAACTCTCCAATTCTCTGACACCAAGCGGGTGTTCAATAACTCAATTAAATTCTAACACTAACTCCCAAAGTTAGCACAGACCCCATAGGTTAAGGGCTCAACTGGGCAAGTCTGTCCTCATTTCAGAGGCCTATCACAAAGCCCAAGGGCAATTCACACTTCCGACCAACCAGCCATAAATTAGGGGGCTCCCACAAACCCCTCCTCAGGTTCATGAATTCACTACAACTACTGATGGAACTCAGGAAAACATGTTGCCTGCCTTTATAGATTTATTGCAAAGGCACCCTTTAGGAACAGATCAAGGGGAGAGATACAGAGGGAAGGTACATGGGAGGGGGAGTGCGACATCTCCCACAGTCTCCAGGTGTGCCATCCCCTCACCTCGCAGTGCATCTATGTGTTCCCCAACGTCGAACTGCTCTGAACCCCACTATTGAGGAGTTTTTATGTAGGCTTCTTGACACAGGCATGTTTGATTAAGTCACTGGACATTTGTGACTGAACTCAATCTCAGGCACCTCTGCATTTCCCAGAGGTTGAAGGCAAGGATAGTAACAGTTCTACCCCTCTAATGTCATAACTGGGACTGGGATTTAGCTCAGTTGGTAGAGCACCGCTCTGCAGTCTCTGAGGTCCTGAGTTCAATTCCCAGCACCGCAAAATGGGAGAAGGACATGGCAACGCACTCCCAAGGCAATCCTGAAACAATCTGCCACTGAAAACCCTATGAGGGTTGCTATGAGTTGGACACAACTTGACAGCACCTAACAACAACAATGTCATAATTATTTTTGTGACTAGAAGCCCCCCATCCTGAAGCTACTTAGAGAATGGCTGACTTAGGTCACCTCATTACCAAACAAAACACATTTTCTTCACTCAGGAAATTTCTAGGGTTTCAGGAGCTTTGCGCCAGGAACCAAAGCAAAGATCAAATACATTTTTTATTATAGCACCTCAATTCCTGTCTCACAATGTGTACAAAACTTAAGTCAGAATATGTCATAGGCCTAAATGTAAAACACAGAATCTACAAAAGTACTGGACTAAAACACAGAAGAAAATCTTTGTGACTTTGGAATAGGAAAACATCTCTTAACCCATAAAAATGTACAAATCTTAAAAGATAAAAGCTGACAAATCAGTATTAAATTTAAAAACCTTTGTTCCTCAAAACAAACTGTAAAGAAAAGAAAAAGGCAAGCCACTGAATGGGAGAAAGACTTGTAAAACATACCAAAGATGTATCAAGAAAATATAAGAAACTCTTAACAACTCAGTAAGACATTCTAATAAAAATATGAGGCACAGGTGACAAGCACAAGAAAAGATGCCCCAAAATCCTTAATCATTACAGAAATGCAAACTAAAATCGCAGTGATGGATGACTATATGTCCAGGAGGACACCAAAAATGAAAAAGACTGACAATGTCTAGTGTTGGAGAAAATGGAAAATTCCTGGAGCACTCATAGGCTGCTGGTCCCCAAGAGTGGTGCTACTGGGCAGTGGAAGAACTAGTCTGAGAGGTGGGAGCTTGTAGGAGGTCCTCAGGTCCTTGGGGGCATGTCCTGGAAGGGGACTGTGAGACCGTGGCCTCTTCCTCTTTCACCGTTGGCCCCTGGTTCATGATGTAAGCAGTTTTGCTCTGCCATGTACTCCTGCCATGATATGTTGCCTCACCACAGTCCCAAACCAATAACGCCAATCAATCACAGACAGGAACCTCCAAAATAAACCTTTCTCCTGTTATAAGTTGATTATCTCATGTATTTTATTACAATGAAGGAAAGCTGACTAACACAGAAGTAATATACATGAAAAACAAAAAACAAAAACCTCAAATGACTATCAACTGGTGAACAGAAAAACAATAGTTCTAAACTATTGTTCAAATGAACTACTGAGCATATAAAATGAATACTCAGTAATAAAATGTAAATGATAATTTCAAAAAACAATATTCAACCAAAGAAACAACAAAAGAACACTATGCTGGCACATTAAACTAATAGTTTGTGGTACTTATCTCCTTCACTTTACTTCTCAAACTCTCTACAGGATTAATATGTAAATATACAAATACATCAATCTAAAATTCTGAAACAATCTTAAATAGACTACTTCATTAGTCAGAGGCTCCCACATACCTATTCCTGTCATGACATCTGTATTCATTTGAACAATGCACACTGTATTCAATAACGTATGTCAACAATTTTAGTGAGAAGTCTTTAGTCATAACACAATTTACTAGAATTCAAAAGCAGAAGCAAAACGACCTTTGCTTTTTGAAGAAAAAAAAAAACGCATTGATATAATTCAGTGAAACCCTCAATTTAGAGTTCTATATAGAGGAATCAATTACCAAGAAGTGTTTATTGTCTATTTTAGGAATTTCAAAGGGAAAAAATCCTCAATCTCAGTAATTTCTCATAAAATTTCCTTTTAAAATGTTATGGTAAAAAACAACACATACAAGTTAGAACTTACAAGTTGCAACTTACAAGTTAGAATAGGTGGACAAAAACAGATGACTGTGATAATGTTTCTACCAAATAAGTAGCCTAGCCAAAAAGATTTTTCCCTAATTTCATTATAGGTAATATAACAAAAGCATGAGTATCTTAAACTTTTCGCAATAGCAGGATTATTTTAGCTTTCCTCTGTGTGTGTATGTGACAGAGAGAGAGACAGAGAGTAAACAGAGAGAAAAAGAAGATAAACTTTAAAATGAATAAACAATTTCTAGAACACACACAGGACATAGCACACACATTCAAGCCAACCTCTTAAGTAATCTATGCAGCCACTGCTTCACTAGGTTTGATTATCAAAATGGTATTGCTCAATATTCTCACAGAAATACAGACAAGCCAGCAACCCAGAAGCAGTGCTCCAGTTCCAGTCTATAGTAAAGAACACACACCAGTGATACTCAATCTGCAGGGCCCCCAGAGATGGCTAAGCACATAAAATTTTAAGAACATAAAAGGAAAGCTCATACACCTTTTAAATTTCAGGTTAGAGTACAATACAGTAAAGTACAGTAAAGTAAACCCTGCCCTTGGCTTGGAATGCAACTAAGTGGTAGAGCACCTGCCTAGCATGCACAAGGCCCTGGGTTCTATCTCTTCACTGCAAAACAAAAATAACAATGACAACAACAACAATTCTCCGCCTACAACTCAAGAGAAGTGCGCCAAGCTAAGCCACCATCGTTAACTAAGTCCTTCATCTCACAGCAATTCCATAAAATGAATCCATCTGAACATTCTGTAAGATTTCTTTTTAGTTTAATCTTTTTCCTCGCAGATATTTTAACAATAATTCCAGAACTCAGTTCATGTCACAATTTAAGTTACCAAACAGAAAAATATGCTAGTATAGTTTACCATTTTTAATTATTTATTTCATATGTATTTAATACAATGTTAATATAATTATCATTACAGAAAATTTCAAGATAGAGAAAAGAAAATATCACCCCAATCCATGATCTCATTTACAGACACAGTTCACATAGCTGTGGTAACAATAACGGCATAACATTCTATATATGACTGTTCTGCATTTTCCACACTATAACACAGCATTCTTATGTATCACTCTAAATAGTTGCTTAAAAGTTGCTAAGTATATTAAGTATGTTTGCATACTTGTATATTTATATATTAGTATAATAAAATACTACAAGGATAAAAAAGATAATCTTTTTATTGGGGAAGAACTGAGTAGAGAGAAAAGCAAGACTTCTTTTTATATACTTTTTCATCTATTTTGATCTACCTATTTTTAAAGAAGCTGGGATTTAGCTCAGTTGGTAGAGCACCGCTCTGCAGTCTCTGAGGCTGAGTTCAATTCCCAGCACCACAAAAAAGGGAGAAAGACGTGGCAATCCACTCCCGAGGCAATCCCGAAACAATCAGCCATTGAAAACCTTATGAGGGTTGCTATGAGTCAGATCCTGACTTGATGGCACACAACAACAACATTTTCAAAGAAAAATTTTATTAAAAATTTAAAATGTAAGTGACACATAGTTACTAATTCTAAATAACAGATTTAAATGGGACATCAGAAACTACCTGGTCCAACCTCCAATGTCAGGCAGGAATCCTGTGAAGAGTGTAGTTAACTTAGCAATTATCTATTTTCCTAGCATTTTAGAAAAAGGACATGGGGAATAAGAAGGTGGTCTTTGACTATTCAGAGAATCCATGCCAGCAGTCCCTTAAAAAGCATCACTGAATTCAAGAGCTGTTGAAGGCTGATTAATTTCAGCAAATGCAAGCTGAGTCCCTACTACAGACTGTGTCCTGACAATGCAAAAGATGTCTCTCAAAGAATGTGAGAAATTCCTGAACTCAAGAAATCTGAAGCAAGACTACTTCATAACCTTTAAGTTTTTAGAAATGGAGAAGGTATCACTAGAAAACAGATATACAGAGAAGAGAAAGCTTTGTGGGGACAGAGAGGGAAGAGGGAAAATGAGTAATCTGAGGAGGGGAAGAGGGTTCTGAAAGAATAATCAAATGGGTATACTGTTTTTGAGGGGTTTGTTTCTGACTATTACTACTACTTCAGAACAGAAATTAAACACTTCATATGTGAAAGACTGCATTCTTCAATAACTGATAAAACTAGTCTGATTAAAATTATGATGTTTATACTAAGACTGTGAGTTTAAATATTCTTTTAACTAGGTAGAGATTTATATACCATGTGTACAGATCTATCAGAAATGAAACACATGTAAGAAAAGAAGGCCCTTCAGAGAAATCTAAAAGAATGGTTCTATGAGACGCCCTGAGTTCCAACAGTAATTTCTCCAATTTTTCTACAATTCAAACATTGATTTTTTTATAGGATACAGTAAAAAAAAAAAATCTTATCAGCTAAAATATGAAAGATTACTCTGACCATGCAAAAATGTTAAAGCACATTAAAGCAAAGACAACAGATTAGATTAGCTTGAAAAAAAAAATATTCAGGGCTGACTTGTTAATTTAATAAATAGTATTGGTACATTATTTACTTTTGTCCCCCAAAGGGCAATCTGTAACAGACAACTACAAGCTACCCCAAAACATCAAAGTCTTTTTCAAACAATATTACTAATGCACAGAGGGAGAACAAATGGGTAGCCAAGGAATAGGTAAAATACAAACAATTCTCCCAGTTGCTATAGTGTGATAACTACAAATTCTACTACCAGTACGTAAGCAAAGCCCAAATGAACATTAACAGGTTGTTCTGCCTTCAAAATATCACTATCACTCTTCAGAGATTCATATAATTGAGCCTTCCTTAAAAGCCCTAAAGTACAGTAGTTTCGTAACAAGCTGCCTTACAGCTACCAGTCACAGTGTGAGAGCCATCTACCACAAGAGCATATTCACCTGGTCCTAACAGTTACATACATAATAATCCTAATTTTCTTGGTGTTAACTTCTTCACGTTGTTTAAGAAAAAAGAATTCAAACTATAAAACCTTCCGAGGAATCACAAAGCCCTCATTTATTAATACAGCCAGCCCTTGACATCCATGGATTCCACATCCTCAACCAACTGCAGATACAAAATATTTGGAAAAAAGAAAATTTTCGTCTGTAATGAACATGTGCAGATGTTTTTTCCTTCTCTATATCCCCTAAACGGTAAGAGTATAACAACTCCTTACACAGGAGTTACACTGTAGTGGGTATTAGAAATAATATAGAGATGATTTAACATATATACAAGAGGTGGGCAGGTTGTGGGCAAACATTACACCACTTTATATAAGAGATGTGAGGGGCCACAGACTGTGGCATCATGGTGGGGGAGGAGGAGAGGAGATCCTGGAACCAATACGCCAGGGGTACCAAGGGCTGCCCACAGTGCCCTGTGCTTTCTCTACACTGTGACATGGAAGTCTCCTTTGACAAAAGTAAAAACAGAAGCCTGTACTGTGTAACACCACAAACCAAGCACTTGAGGGTAGTAATTCTGCATTCTTGGAATGCTCAATTGGAATAAAAACTAATCCTTTTAGGTGCGTCACATTATATTTTAGGAAAGCTGATAAAACCGCACCAAAGCCAAAATATAACTTACTTGCACTTAATGTTCCTACATACCCTAAAAACCGACACTGTTTTTAAGTGGGGAGCCAGGGAGACTGAAGCTTAAAAAGACTGAATACACGGAGGAACAGGAGCCACAGTTAAGAGGCGTCTACAAACACTCTGTCTATAAATATTCCTGCATGTTCTCAGAATTGTTCCAGGTATAGGCTTCTAAACGCTCAGTAAATACTTGTTCAGTGAGTGAAACACTGTAGGTGGTTTCCTTGAATGTTTGATTACTTCAAGGGGATTACCTCATCTATATTTTTACTGAAAAAAATATATTTTTATGCTTCAATTATTTGCTTATTGGTAAATCCAAATGATTCTGCATGCTATCAGTCTTATTTTTATCCTGATCACCTACATACTTTACTAGCTGAAACAGATTCATTCAACCTTATGGCAAATACTGAGACATAAGGAAAATGCAAGATAACTTAATCTTTAGCTTTGGGTAATGCAAGGCTAACTGAAGAAACACACCCGTGAAGTAGTTACGCATTTGGGTGCTGTAGATACCAGCATAAGCCTCTGCAACTCACAGACATACACCACGTGGCTACTACCGAAATGCCAATCTTCAAAGCAAATGTCTGAACTTAATCCTTCCTGATGGTTGCTACTCAGAGTATGTTTTGAGCAAATCAAACTATGAGTCTCATGCCATGAGAGGAGACCTGATTTTTCCTTCGCAACTGATGTTCCACAAATATTATTCATTTACCACAATTTAACGACTCCTAGTAGTTCTTCAACTTCCAAAACAATCCACATGCTGCACAAGTTTCTTTCTAATGCCGAAAGACTACTTTTTCTTGTAATATTGTAAACAACAGACAAAGAGGAGTTGGTTGGTAATAGAGTTCAAATCACAGACCATTTTAGTGAAGAATGGGCTATTACTGAGATGACATTTGACTGTTGTATATAAGGTATGATTAAAAATTACAGTGAATGTTTAAGAAAATTACTGAAGACACATTGCCACTAATTTCCCTCAAAGTGTTCCCCCAGCTTCAAATACACTTATCCTATCATTTCTGCCACTTTCTGAATCAGCTCTGCAATAAATTTTTGCTGTAATAGGTTTTATAAATTTAAACATTCGCTCTTTACTTTGATCGCCCCATAATTTCATAATAAAATTCATTTACATACCAGCACAGAATACCCCTGGGACTTCACTCCTGATTATTATGGTCCGAACTTTCTTATCAGATTTTAAAGCATCCACAGCTTTTGATAACTAAAAATAAGGAGAAAGAGAAAAAACAGAAAAATAATTTTCAACATTGATTGATGTCAACATTATATCTTAATATTAGAAGCAAAGACCTTACTCTTTACACTCACCATTTTTATAAGATTTTTACTGAGTGAATTTTTGCCATAAGCTCTGTTTATTCCAAGCACCACAATTCCTAGTTAAGGGAAGGGAAAAGAAGAAGGAAAGAAAGAAAAGCACACACACTTGAGTTAGTGAGGTATTCAGAGAATACAGTTTCCAGAACATGCCTAAGCTAACAGAGAACTTAACAAACATGCCATCAGGTTGAGGTTCCCTGAAAGAACTTTATCCCCGTCTTTATGCTTAGCTTCCTTTTTGAGATAAGCACAGTTTAAAAAAAAATATGTATCTATGGTAGTTATAAAATTTATAAAGTCAAACTGCTTAATATTCATCACTTCTTCACTTTTAGGGGAGAAAACCTTCATGACATCACATGTCCTTCCATTTATCCCTTTGTAAGCACTGCCAAGGTAACCAGCAACATTTTACTAAATTTTACATAATCAGATTAACTAGAGAGAAGGGCATACCAATTAGCAAAAAATTGTAATTATAGGATACATGTGGCTTCATCATCATTTCAAATACACAGTATACAAAAGTAACAGCTAACAAAAACTTGTCACATGCAAGTCTTATCCAAGCTGCTTTTTGCCAATATACCAGTTGTTAATAGTTCATTTACATTTTTTGTTATAGTTCATAGTTCGCAGTATTTCGGTCTCTTCTTGTGTCCCATACTCTTAACTTGACGGCACTTCTGTTTAGAAAACCTACACACAAGTCTAATTCAACCTATACAAAAGAAAGTTCATTATCTCTCCCACAAAACCCAGCTCTCCCTCATAACTCCCCTATTTTATCAGAGACAGTCATCAAATCACAGCCTCCCATTCTGACTACAGCAGTCAGATCAATTTTTTAAAAATAATTCTAAGCACAAAATTCACTTCTGGCATAAAATCCTTCAGTTGTTTATTTCAAAATGTCTGAATTCAAACACCTTCACTGGATATTCAAAGTTCAATGCAACCTGTACTCAACCTTCTTGTCCCAAGTAAGCGAAGATTTTCATTGTGTGTTAGAAATGCCTTCCACTGGGATGAGTATTGTCCTTAACTTGCACCTGGCCTGAAGTGAAGACAACAAAATGTAAATGTCTTCTCTGTGCAAGAAGACATATTTTAAAGAAGGTACAATGATGACTTCAGTTCACAATAAAATAAATTTGTTCGAGTTCCAAATGACGTCAGAGTGGAGAAAAGCACACAGGATAACTAGTATCTGCAGCTGGCTCTGTTCAACAGTGGCATGGCCTTGGACAGGTCCTAACACTAAGGACAGCAGCTGCCACTGAGCCCTGCAGTGCCAGGCAGTGCCCCAGTGCCTCAGGGTGTGATCGCCACAACAGCACAGAGGTGGCCACTACTTTTACCCTCAGCTAACAGACAAGAGGTTGCCTTTAACCAGTAAATGGCAATCTAACTCCACAACTGGATGGCCATGGCACACAATTCGAACTTCGCTTTCCTCATGAAGAAAACTAAACAGCTCCAAGTAGATGTGTACATTCATTCAAATATACTGAGCATGTATTATAATGTTTGGCCTGCAAGGAACTAGACAGAGTCTAGGAGAGAGAGAAAAACATTAGCCATCATTAAAATATACCATTCAAAATGGTTTACCTGCTATGCACGGTGCTAATGGTGCCTTGTGGCCAGAACTGCGATAGGTCAGGGACAGCTTAATCAACGCAGAGCTATGTGAGGTGCGATGAGAAGGGTGAGTAGGAGTGAAGGTGAGTGAGAGTGGGGAAGAGGACCGGGATGGTTAACTTTGACTGTCAACTTGACTGGCCTGAGAAGTTCTGGGGACATTAGGAAAGCTAACCTCCACGTGAGTCAGTGAGGGCATGCCCCGAGACCATTAGATCATGAGGACTCTGACCTAATGAATGGATTAATCCCTTGATGGAGTCAATCACATCCCACTGTTGTTAGGTGCCACCAAGCCAAGTAGGACTCATAGTAACCCTGTGTACAAAAGAACAAAACACTCCCTGACACTGTGCCATGCTGAGCACTATGTCAGTGCTTCACTGCTGTTCGTAGGGTTTTCAATGGCTGATTATTTTGAGATTGTTTTGGGAGTGGACTGCCAGGTCCTTCTCCCATTTTTGTGATGCTGGAGATCGAAGCCAAGGGCTTAGAGAGTGCAGAGCAGCACTCTACCAACTAAACGGTGATGAAAAGTAGGAAGTGGGACCCAGTCAGAGGAAGTAGGTCACTGGGAGGGTGTCCTTGGAGGCACATCTTGCCTTGGCTCCTTCTCTGTTCTTCCTGCGCCATGAGGTGAACAGCCTCCTCTGCCATACGCTCCACCACCATGATGTTCTGCCCAAGTGCACAGGGTCCAGCAACCATGGACTGAACCCTCTGAACCATTAGCCAGAACAAACCCTTCCTCCCTTAGCTGGTTTCTGTCAGGCATTTTGTCACAGCAAGGAGGAAAGTAACTAACACAGGGGCTGAAGTCCAGCTGGAGGAAACAAGAGAAGAAAGCCTAAGAGTCACGGTCCCATTTCTTCCACACGAGAAAGCACGGCCCAGGGAGAGGAGTTGTCACTGATAGCAAGTGAAGAGGTCAGCACAGGCCAGATAAAGTCCTTACAGATCCTACTACAAGTCTGGTTGGCTTTTATCCTAAGGTCCTGGGGTAATATGAAGGAGTTTAAGTAGGTATAAACATACACATAAAACTGGGGGGGATCCAGTGCCTGTATTTGGAGATCCCATCAGAAGTGAAGAGAGGAAAAACTCGAGGCATGTGCTGTATGTATGTAGTCTAGTCAGGAGGCAACAGCTTTGGCTGAGACTGGTAGTGGTAGGAATAAAGGGAAGCGAAAGGAACCAATACACGAGATGTAAAATTTACAACAGGTTAGTGATAACTGGATGGGGGACTGATTTATTGAAACAAGGTGTAAGGAGCATCTACCAGGTTTCTGGCATCAGCCACTGGATGGAAGAAGGTAATATGTGATGAGACATAGGGCTGGGATTTAGCTCAGTTGGTAGAGCACCGCTCTGCAGTCTCTGAGGTCCCCAGTACCGCAAACTTGGGAGAAGGACCTGGCAATCCACTCCCAACGCAATCCCGAAACAATCTGCCATTGAAAACCCTATGAGGGTCGCTGAGTCGGACACGACTCGACGGCACCTAACAACAACAACAACACCACGATGAGACAGAAATACTAAAACATTTCAAGGTAAGGATGGAGGTGGGTAAAGCTCACAAGTTTTGTTTTGATTAAAAAGAATCTGAAGGGCCTCCACGTTCACATAACTCTCAAGGCAAAGACTAACAATACAGGCTGTGAGGGGTGAACGCTAATGCTGAAATCCCAGTCTACCACGTACGAGCTATTTGACCTCAGGTACATGACTTACCCTCTTTGACCATCCGTTTCTTCCTCTGTCAAGATACTAATAGTCCCAAACACCATGGGACTGTGTGAGGATCAAATGATGTGATCCATGTAAAGCCTCAACACAAGTATCTACTTAGTATCACCCTTTCTGAGCACAAACATTTTTGAAACAGTAAGTACTAACACTGCACCATAATTTGTGCTGCATGTGATACTGTTGACATCATGACTAAAAATGCCATCAAAATGATTCTATTATCATTAATTCCAAGGGTTTTAGACTTTATATTGAAATTGAAATTACCTTCTATTGTTACTGTATTTAGGGATGTGTTCTATTTTTCTACATTATGTGTATAAGCAGCTTACATTACCTCTACACTTCATTTCAGGACAGGAAATGATGCCTCATATAACAGGGTACTGAGTTTCACCTGACTATCAGTCAATACTGAATATTATAAACCTCTGTCAACACATGGGAAAATAAGGTCATTCTACACTAAATTTCACCAATTTTCTGAGCTAAAGTTGAGCTAAGGTTAATGATCATTAATTATTCTATGAATTAACTATTCTTATTTGCCTATTAAATCTCTTCCTCTAAAATAGCAGTCTCCAGCCTTTTTTGGCACTAGAGACTGGTTTCATGGAAGACTTGTTCCACAACTGGAGGGAGAGGAAGCTGATCTGATGAGAGGCAAAGCTCAGGTGGTAATGCGAGCGCTGGGGAGTGCTGTGAATACACATGTAATCGCGGTCAGTACTAGTCTGTGGCCTGGGGGCTGAGGACCCCCATTCTAAAACACTGTACAATGCTACGTATTTTTAGGTCATGGATTATTTTCCACTAGTAAAGACATACAGGCCTTTTTGTACAGTTCTCACACATGTTGCTCTTATGAACGATTTTCATTCTATTTCAGGTATACTTTCTAATTACAGTATATGGAAAAGTTTTGTGACATTCTGTCTACTATTTTAATGGTAAGTTTATGAACTGTTAATAGGCTTAATGAGTGTTTCTCTTCAGTTTTCTAAGGAGATGATCAATCATTATCTAGAAAGATTGTTGCTGTTGTTGTTGTGGTTGTTGTTGTTGTTAGCTGCCATCAAGTTGGGTCCAACACATAGCAACTTTATGTACAGCAGAATGAAACACTCCCTGATTCTGTGCCAGGCAAACAATCTTATATGTTTAAGCCAATTGTTGCAGACACCGTGTCAATCCATCTAGTGAAGGGTTTTCCTTTTTGTCATTGACCTGCCACTCTCCCAAACGTGATGTCTTTCTCCAGGAATTGGTCCCTCCTGACTACACGTCCAAAATACCTAAGACACAGTCTAGCCATCCTTGCTCCCAAGGAGCACTCTGATTGCACTTCTTCTAGGCCAGATGTGAACAATTCGCAGTTACATTTTTCTGCTGTAATACTGATTATTTTTTCAAAACTGGGGGATTGAGCACAGGGAGATCCACCAATGAGCTGCACACTCAGCCCCTTTTTTATTTTTTATTCTGAACAGGGTCTTGCTAAGTTGTGCACGCTGCCTCTGGCCTCAAACCTACGATCCTCTTGCCTGAGCCTCCCTAGTTGCTGGGATTACAGGCATTCATCATCACACTTGGCTAAATACAGTTTGTTTTGTTTTGTTTTGTTTTGTTGTTTTTTTCACAATGCTTGGTTAAACCCAAGGCCCTACACATGCTGGGAAAGTGCTCTACCACTGGTCTGCACCCCAGCCAATGTTTAATTTAACTTAATTTCTCATTTCTTTCTCTTGCCATTTAATTTTAGTTAGGACTGCAAATGCAATATAGAATATTAGCAAATACAACAAGTTTCCTTATTTTGTCAATACCTTTAATGAGAATGCTTCTTCTATTTCATCATTTGGCATAAAGTTTGCTAAAGGTTTCTAATAGCTTTTTATCGAGTTATGGAAATTAATCTCTATGTTTAAACTTACATTTTAAAAAGGTTACTCAGGCCATGGTGTAAAGAATGGGTTAGAAGAAAGCACGAGTATATGGGGGAAAACAGACCAACATTCCCTATGGATACGGATGCAAAATTCCTCAATGAGGGCTGAGTACTGAGTAACCCTTATCTGATATGCTAGGACCAGACCACATTTCACATTTTGGAATATTTGCATATATGTCATTAGATATCTTAAAGACAGAACCCCAGTCTAAACAAAAAATCCATTTGTTTCCACACACCTTCTATACACAGGCCAAAGGTAATGATTATGGTTTGAATCTTGAATGCCCCCTCAGAGGTCATGTGTTAGAGTGCCTGGTCCCCAGCTGTCAGTGCTGTTTGTGGAGGCTGTGGGAACTTTGGCAGGCAGGATCCAGCTGTACAGAAGTAGCTCACTGGAGGCAGGGCTTTGAGGTTTTTTACCCTGGACCCATGGTTCGGGTCACTCTCTGCTCCTCATCTGCCAAGATACAAAGTGAGGTTCTATGTCCCATACCCTGCCATCATGCCATATGCCTGTTCTACCTCTATGGACAGAAATCCTCTAACACTGAGCTCCCAATAAATCTCCCCAACCCCGTAAGTGTGTTTTGGTCAGTGTCTCTGTCACAACAACACATCACCTGACTAACATGGCAATTTGATACAATTATTTTTTGTGTGCCTGCATTTCGACTCCTACTTGTGACTCCTACTTGTTACTGGAGGTTAAGGTGTGGAAGTTTCCATTTGTAGTATCACGTTCTCATTCAGAGTTCCAGATTTTGAGCACTTCAAGTTTTCAGAGTAAGGATGTGCAGTCTGTACTAGCAAAGCAAATCCAGCAGCATATTAAGAGGTGTATACTCCACAGTCAGGTGGGATTTATCCCAGGAATGCAAGAGGAGTTCAACATACAAAAGTCAGTGTAATACACCACATTGACAGAATACAAGAAAAAGTTTTAAAATCATAATGATCACCTCAACTAATGAAGAAACGCATATGACAAAATTCAGCACTCTTTGATTAAAAACTAATACAACAAAATAGTAATTGATGGATAGAACTCACAGCTAACATCATATTCAATGATAAAAAAGCGAACATCTTCAGGCAAGATAAGGAATAAAAAGAAGGCCTGCTTTCACCCCGGCTACTCAATACAGTACTGGAAGGCCTAGCCAAGGAGATTCAGCAAAAAAAAAAAAAAAAAGAAAGAAGTGGCATCCAGTGTGGAAAGCAAATACTGACAAATGACATAATTCTACAGAGAAAATACCAAAGAATCTAGGAAAAGAAAAATAGGGTTAACAAATGAACTCAGCAACGTTTGCCTGATACTTGTACACTAAAAATGAATAATCCAAAAACAGAATTAGAAAAAAAAATTAATTTGCAGTAGCATCAAAAAGAAGAGAATAGAATTTCCACTTTGCTGTTCAGCATGGAACACGCTATAAATCATCACTCCATCCTAACAAGTAGAAAACTAAAGAAACTGAAAAATCAACGACTCTTAGATATATCAGAGACTGACTGCTGCCCCTAAAACCAGAGACACTGGTAAGAGAACACAGAGGATCATGGGTTGCCTGAGCGGAAACCACAAGCGTACACCTCCACAGGGACCAGTGCTGAACTGCCACTGACAAACTGTTGGAGTTTCATTTGGACAAGTATGAGAGAGAGTAAGTACAGAGGGAGCCTGTCACTGGCTACGGAAAGAACTCCGAGTTTCAGGATATCAGAGCAGAAACTCCCCAAACTGAGGGCAAAAAAAAAGAAAAGAAAAGAAAAGAAAAGAAAAGAAAAAGAACAGGGAAAGACTAAAACAAACAGCTCAAGCAGCAACAAAAACAACAACAACAAAAAAAAAAAAACACAAAACAGATCTAAGTACTATGGGACAATTACAAAAAGTGTAATACATACACACATTGAGTACTGGAGAAGGAAAAAAGGGAATGAAAAATATTTGAAATAATGATGACTGATATTTCTTTAAATCAATGTCAGACACTAACCCACAGAGCCAAGGAAGGCAGAAAAGATGAAGGACAATGAATACCAAGAACACTACACACAGGCACATCACTTCTGACCTGCAGAACATCAAAGATGAAGTCCTGAGCCGGGCGCGGTGGCGCAAACCTGTAATCCCAACCTGTAATCCCAGCAGCTTGGGAGGCAGAGGCAGGAGGATCGCAAGTTCGAGACCAGACGCAGTCTGCGTAACTTGGCAAGACCCTGTCTCAAAAAGCAAAAAATAGGTTGGGGGTGCACCTCAGTGGTCCAGCACTTGCAGAGCATGCAAGCACGAGGATCTGGGTTCAACCCCCAGTGCCACACACACACAAAAAAGATGAAGTCCTGAAAGAAGACAAAGGCATAAGACACCCCACATGAAGAGCAAAGGTAACAAGTATAGCCAAGTGCTCCTCAGAAACCAATGAACCAAGTATCTGGAGTGGGAAAGTGAGATACAGTCCCTGAACCTTGAAACGATGCTTCAGTCAATGACAGACCACACGTAGGACAGTGGTCCCAGAAAACGATAGCAGAATTAAAAAGGTCTAGCACCTACTGATGTCACAGCCATCCTGGTATAGGAGCACAATGCATCATTCGCCTGTGTAAACAAACCTATAGTGCTGTCAATCAGACAGAAGCATGGAAAGAGAGTTATGTACACTGTATAATTCTTAATAAATATAATGAATGATTGTTACTTAAGTATTTACTATACTACTCTTTTCTGTAGTTTAGTGTATCCTTTCTACCAATAAAAAAAAAATTTACTATAGCCTCACAGACCTCCTATCTGTTGGCCAAGTCTCTTGCCTGCACCATTTTCTCTTGTGCTTGATTTAATCTTGTTTTATTCAGAAGCAAGAGACATACACACACATACGGGGGGGGGGGGGAGAGGGAGAGAGATTGATTGATTGTTAGGTACCGTCAAGTCAGGTCTGACTCATACTGACCCTATGTACAAGAGAATGAAACACTCCTGGACAACATGCCATGCCTGGCCTTGTGTCAGTGCTTCTCTATTCATAGGGTTTTCAATGCCTAATTGTTTCAGGAGTGTGTTAGCCAGATTGTTCTCCCTACTCTGTTTTAGTCTAGAAGCTCAGCTGAAACCTGTCTGCCATGGGTGACCCTGCTGGTGTCTGTAATACTGGTGGCATAACTTTCAGCATCACAGCAACATGCAAGCCCCTACAGCACAACAAGCTACCGTGTTTGGGAGAGTGGTGAATCAACAAAACAAAAAGGAAGACCCTCAACTAGACGGACTGACACAGTGACTGCAATAATGGGCTTAAACATAAAAAAGATCACATGTCTGGCACAGAGTTGGGGAATGTTTCATCTGTTGTACATAGGGTCGCTACAAGTGGGACCCAACTCAACGGCACCTAACAACAACAACAAAAGAAAAAAGATAAGATTTTATCAAGAAAGTAAAAAAACAACCCACAGAGGAGGAGAAAATAATTATAAACTGTTCATCTAATACGAAGTTAATGTCCAGATTATATAGAGAGCTCTTACAATTCACAACAAAAAAACAACAAACCACCAAATTAAAAATGGGTAAAGAGCTTGAATAGAAATTTCCCCAAAGATATGCAAGTGGCTAATAACCACATACAATTCTGGGGGTGGGGGGGATATGCAAATTTGGTTTTGTAAAGGTAGCCAATCAGGGACAGTTCCAAAACAGTCCAATCTGGAGCCGTTCGGTGGTTTGGAAACAGCCAATCAGTGTCGAGGGGTCTGAGGAGAGTGATTGGACGGCAGCGCCATCTTTGGGAGTTGGAGTTCCTGGATGTAGGGCGAAGGTTACTGCTTGGGGAATAAGCCTCAGACCTCCAAGTGGGCCTAGATAGGCCCCAAGGCAAATTGCCTCTCTAAGCAGTACCCTACATACAATGAAGCTTATCATCTGTCATTAGAGAAAGTGAAATTAAAACCACAATGAGGCATCACTCCATACCCACTAGGAGGGCTATAACTATTTTTTAAAAAATAGGAAAAGAACATGTGTTGGTAATGATGGAATAAATATGAATCCTTGTTACATTGCTGAGGGAAAGGTAAAATGGGGCAACCCTGTGGAAAACAGTTGGGTGGTTCATCTGAAAGTAAAATGTGAATTACCACAACATACGTTCAAACAAATAATTGTATGCAAATATTCAAAAGCATTCAGGTTATCCAAAAAATGGAAACAAAATGTGGTCTATCTATATAGTGGAATATTATTGGGCCATAAAAAGAAACAAAGTGCTGATACACACTACAGCATGGAGAACCTTGAAAACATTATGCTGAATAAAATGAGTCAGACAAAAAAAGGCCCTATGTTTTATCATTTCGCTTCTATGAAGTACTTAATATGCTGCTGTTGTTAGGTACCTTTGAGTTGAGTCTGACTCACAGCAACCTTCATAGGGTTTTCAAAGGCTGATTGTTTTGGGATTATTTCACGAGTGGACTGCGATGAACTTCTCCCACTTTTGCAGTGCTAGGGATTGAACCCAGGTACTCAGAGAGCGGGGAGCAGCACTCTACCAACTGAGCTAAATCCCAACCCACTGACACTCCCCGGCCCTGTGCCATGCCCAGTACTATGACAGTGCTTCTCTGCTATTCATGGGGTTTTCAATGGCTGATTGTTTCAGGATTCTTTCAGAGTGAGCTGCCAGGTCCATCCCTCATTTTTGCAGTGCTGAGGATCAAACCCAGGGCCTCAGAGAGTGCAGAGAAGCACTCTACCAACTGAGCCAAACCCTAGACCCAGTACTTCATACAGATGAGTCAAAACCAACAGGAAGTAAGTTAGTATTTTCCAGAGGCCCAGTCTAGAAGAAGGTAATAAGAAAAAAAAAGATTAAAAGTTTGTTGGTAGGGTTGTTTGGCGAGTAATGAAAGGACTCTGGAATTGGGGGTGGGAGGTATACAATATGGTGGATAGACTAAAAACTACTGAATTATACATTCATAAACTTACAATGGTAAATTTTATGTTATTTGAATTTCATCTCAATTTACCAAAAAAAAAAAAAAAAATAGAGGAAATATACTTGGGGAGACCCATTAGGAAGCCTGTATTAGAGATGTCAGGATACAGATTTCATATGTAGTAGTGGATATGGGGGCTGGGATTTAGCTCAGTTGATAGAGTGCTGTGCTGCAGTCTCTGAGGTCCCAAGTTCAATTCCCAGCACCGCAAAAATGGGAGAAGGACCTGGCAATCCACTCCCAAGGCAATCCCAAAACAGTCAGCCATTGAAAACCCGATGAGTGTCACTATGAGTCGGATACCGACTCGACGGCACCTAACAACAACAACGAGTGGATATGGGAAGGAGACTGATATAGATAGACATACTAAAGGTAGTATCAACATAACCATTATCAATAATATTATTAGCACCATTTATATTTAATTTGTAAACAAAGCATTTAACAATTATTATGTAAGAGAATAAAACATAAATATCATAACCTTTGATTACATAAACCCATGTTACAAAAGCCAGAAACTGGAGGCAAAACAGAACAGCAAATCCTATCTTCTTACATCAAAAGGAATCCAGATACAGTCTATAAAAAAAAAAACACAGGTAACACAAATCAGAAAGACAGTGAGTAAAACTACCACTCACAGCAAGGACTCAAGAGACTAAAACAGCTTGAAAGCAAAGGTGTGGTCCCTTCTGTAATGCTGTTGTTTTTAATATTTCACCATGAAGATGTATTATGTTTTTACTTCAACAACTTAATCATCATTACTACCAAATTATGTTTACTAAACAAACCACTGAAAAATGCTAACGAAAAGAATACTTTAATAACCACATACAAAATCCACACCCCTTAAAAATGCTACAAATGTGGTAACAATCCACACTAAAAATACACTGATACCATCTGGCTCTCCATGACATGAACACAATGAAATAAATATACATGAGAACCACAGCAGCACAGGGGTGTGGTGCACACCTGTCATCCCGGTGACTCAGTGGTGGAAGCAGAAGGATGGCGGGTTTGAGGCCACAAGTAGCCTGTGTAACTTAGCAAGACCCTTACTCAAGATAAAAAGTAAAACAATGGGCTGGGAGTGCAGCACAGTGGTAGAACACTTGCAAAGTACAGATTCAACCTCCAAGTACAAAGGAGAAAAGAAAAAAAAAAAAAAAGCCTGCAGCAGCTTTCATAATAGGCAACTATTAGAAACAACTTAGAAATTCATTAACAGATAATGACTCAAAACCCAGAAGACCCAAGTAAAAACTACCACAAACAAAAGCGTCCTTTAAGACAGAAATTAGTATGTCCATAAAGAATAGCCTAATAGGGAGGGAGGGAGAAGACAACACCCGGAAGACATACTGCGAGAAAACACCCACTTTTTATTAACCACCAGGAAAGAGGAATGGAGGTGGGGAGGATGACTGAGGGCCACACTCAGCAAGAACCATGCAAATCCTACTGCCAGGCACCTTTTAAAACTCTGAAGAACAGGCCAGGTGCAGTGGCATGCACCTGTAATCCCACCGGCTCGGGAGGCAGAGGCAAGAGTATCGCAAGTTCAGGGCCAGAGGCAGCCTGCATAACTTGGAGAGACTCCATCTCAAAATAAAAAATAAAACAGGCTGGAGATGCAGATCAATGGTAGAACACTTGCAAAGTATGCATGAGGCCGTGAGTTCAGCTCCTCAGGATAGGAAAAAAAAAAAAAATTCTAAAACCTCTAAAAATGAACAAATGAAAACACATACTATGTTCTGACACGTTGTTGCTGGTGGTGGTGGTGTTAGGTTGTGTTAGGTGCTGCCAAGTCAGGTCTAATTCATAACAATCCTATCTACAAGAGAATGAAACACTACCCAGTGCTGTGCCAGGCCCAGCACTACTGTCAGTGTTTCTCTGTTATTCACAGGGTTTTCAATAGCAGATTGTTTCAGAATGGGCTTCTGGGTCCTTCTCTCAAGCCTATTGTTGTTGTTGTTGTTAGGTGCCGTCGAGTCGGTATCTGACTCACAGCGACCCTCATAGGGTTTTCAGTGGCAGACTGT
Source organism: Pedetes capensis (assembly GCA_007922755.1). Taxonomy (NCBI): domain Eukaryota; kingdom Metazoa; phylum Chordata; class Mammalia; order Rodentia; family Pedetidae; genus Pedetes; species Pedetes capensis. The sequence continues at coordinate 64,889 of VMDO01000194.1, read as the reverse complement.
TTCAGGATTGCCTTGGGAGTGGATTGCCAGGTCCTTCTCCCATTTTTGCGGTGCTGGGAATTGAACTCGGGACCTCAGAGGCTGCAGCGCAGCGCTCTACCAACTGAGCTAAATCCCAGCCCCTCAAGCCTATAGCACCTTGTATTCCCAGGCTGTCTCCCATCCAAGGATTAACCAGGCTGACCCTGCTTAGCTTCCAAGATCAGGTGGGATCAGATACCAGGGTGCTATGGCTGCAGAGGGGGCTGGGATTTAGCTCAGTTGGTAGAGCGCTGCGCTGCAGTCTCTGAGGTCCCGAGTTCAATTCCCAGCACCGCAAAAATGGGAGAAGGACCTGGCAATCCACTCCCAAGGCAATCCCGAAACAGTCAGCCATTGAAAACCCTATGAGGGTCGCTATGAGTTGGATACCGACTCGACGGCACCTAACAACAACAACA